>VZTH01013395.1:553815-714603 GCA_013397815.1 Aleadryas rufinucha
CAAAAAGAGCCATGCTGCTCTAATTAAAAATCTGCATGGAATATTTATAACTGAGGAGAAGCAGCAAAACTCCCCACAGCAAGTCTGCCAGAAATAATGAGAGCAGAGTGGAAATCCTCTGAGTGAGGGAATCATAAACTTTTCTGTAATGTTTGTCTTTGTTTTCCCAGTTCTGAGGGTCTGAATGACAGTTTGGATAAAATATATATGGTGTTATTAAAAAATAAATCCAGTTCAGTGCTGAAACTAGCAAATGAAATCATGTCACTTACATTATGTAGGAGGTCAGGAGATGTAATGTTGCTTTACTGGTGTAAAATGGGAACAAAAGCCTCTGATAGGCAGAGTCAGAGAATCCCAGAATGGTTTAGGTTGGACAGGACCTTAAATCCCATCCAGTCCCTCTCCTGCCATGGGCAAGGACACCTCCCACAGTCCCAGGTTGCTCCAAGCCCTGTCCAGCCTGGCCTTGACCCTCGTGGCTGACTGGAATAAAGTTTCCTGTTCCTCACAAAGCTCAGAATGTCTCTTAGGGTCCTTTTCATGAGTGGATTTTGAAGGACTTGGCATCACTGCTCCCATCCTGCAGATTTGTGGGGACATGGAAAAGTCACTTGTCCTGCTGGGTCACCAGTGAATGGAATGAGAGACTTGTCCTTCCAAACAAGCTCTGGGCCTGCTGGTAGATGGAATTAGCACTGAGAGATAAGAGGAAACAATGGGAAGGATTCCACTGATTGGTGAATGGAAAGAGATTTGTCTCTACAAACAAACTGTGGGTCTGCTGATAAATGAAATTGGATATTGAGAGATGAAAGAAACCATGGGAAAATCATAAAATTCAATAAGAACTAAAAATACAGGGGGGTTATACGTTAGAAGGGAACCTTAGGTCTTTGGTGTTCCAGGAAGTCTGTACCTCTGGAGTACCTCAGGCAATGGGGAAAGAGAGAGGGAAATGCGGCCGGGAAATTGGGATAAAAAGGAGGCTGCACCCTCCAAAAATTTGAGAGACCCCAGGGGAATGCCCCGTGGCCTCTCCCTTTATTGGAATAAAGTTACAGGACTCCTCTGTCTCTTTTTTGGACATAAACCTCTGCTGTTTGTGGATTAATTTTCCTGACACCAACAGACAGTGCCAGAGCCAGGAGGACACAGAAATCCCTGGATCACTGCTCCCTGCTCTGCTCTGAGGGTGCTTCCTGTCCTTGGGTTGCTCTGGGGGTTTTATGCACCCTGCTGGAATTCACAAAAACCGTCAGAATGGACCAGAGATCCTCAGAGTGACCCAAATACCCTCAGAATGGCCCTTTTTTGGAGGTTCTGAGCTCGACACTCTGTGAAGGAGCAGGTCCTCAGCACATGGATTAACAATTCCCCTCAGGTGGCGTCAGGAAAAGCTGTGGGAGATGAGCAGCTTTCAGGAAGAGTTGTTGTGTCCCTGGATGGGAAAATGAAAAATTGTCTGGTTCCAAAAAAAGCAAAATGAAAATTTTATCCATGGTGACATTTATTTTGGTATCCTGCTTTTCCCATGAGGGATGCTCCTGCTGCACTGAGGTATGTTACAAACCCAGTCTTACAATGGTTGCTTCGGGGTTTTGTCTGCCCTCCCTTCTTCCTGGAATTCTGACAGGAACTGTGGACAGCCTCTTAAGGGGAGGAAGAAACAGCCCAGCACCACAAGTGAAACGGGAAACAGGAGCAGTTGAGAGCAGAAAGGAATACTGCATTAAATTTATATCATTTTGTAAGAATTGTGTTCACCTCAGAATTCCTGGGAGGTCTCTGCACTTGGCTGATCTGGAATCTCAGTGCTTGTAACTCTGAAAATGGGGATTTGTAGCACAGTGTGGGCTGGAAGGGAAAGGAGAGGGAAAGGGAGAGGGATAAGGAAAAGGAGAAAAAAGGAGAAGGAGGAGGAGGAGGAGGAGNTTACTGGTGTAAAATGGGAACAAAAGCCTCTGATAGGCAGAGTCAGAGAATCCCAGAATGGTTTAGGTTGGACAGGACCTTAAATCCCATCCAGTCCCTCTCCTGCCATGGGCAAGGACACCTCCCACAGTCCCAGGTTGCTCCAAGCCCTGTCCAGCCTGGCCTTGACCCTCGTGGCTGACTGGAATAAAGTTTCCTGTTCCTCACAAAGCTCAGAATGTCTCTTAGGGTCCTTTTCATGAGTGGATTTTAAAGGACTTGGCATCACTGCTCCCATCCTGCAGATTTGTGGGGACATGGAAAAGTCACTTGTCCTGCTGGGTCACCAGTGAATGGAATGAGAGACTTGTCCTTCCAAACAAGCTCTGGGCCTGCTGGTAGATGGAATTAGCACTGAGAGATAAGAGGAAACAATGGGAAGGATTCCACTGATTGGTGAATGGAAAGAGATTTGTCTCTACAAACAAACTGTAGGTCTGCTGATAAATGAAATTGGATATTGAGAGATGAAAGAAACCATGGGAAAATCATAAAATTCAATAAGAACTAAAAATACAGGGGGGTTATACGTTAGAAGGGAACCTTAGGTCTTTGGTGTTCCAGGAAGTCTGTACCTCTGGAGTACCTCAGGCAATGGGGAAAGAGAGAGGGAAATGCGGCCGGGAAATTGGGATAAAAAGGAGGCTGCACCCTCCAAAAATTTGAGAGACCCCAGGGGAATGCCCCGTGGCCTCTCCCTTTATTGGAATAAAGTTACAGGACTCCTCTGTCTCTTTTTTGGACATAAACCTCTGCTGTTTGTGGATTAATTTTCCTGACACCAACAGACAGTGCCAGAGCCAGGAGGACACAGAAATCCCTGGATCACTGCTCCCTGCTCTGCTCTGAGGGTGCTTCCTGTCCTTGGGTTGCTCTGGGGGTTTTATGCACCCTGCTGGAATTCACAAAAACCGTCAGAATGGACCAGAGATCCTCAGAGTGACCCAAATACCCTCAGAATGGCCCTTTTTTGGAGGTTCTGAGCTCGACACTCTGTGAAGGAGCAGGTCCTCAGCACATGGATTAACAATTCCCCTCAGGTGGCGTCAGGAAAAGCTGTGGGAGATGAGCAGCTTTCAGGAAGAGTTGTTGTGTCCCTGGATGGGAAAATGAAAAATTGTCTGGTTCCAAAAAAAGCAAAATGAAAATTTTATCCATGGTGACATTTATTTTGGTATCCTGCTTTTCCCATGAGGGATGCTCCTGCTGCACTGAGGTATGTTACAAACCCAGTCTTACAATGGTTGCTTCGGGGTTTTGTCTGCCCTCCCTTCTTCCTGGAATTCTGACAGGAACTGTGGACAGCCTCTTAAGGGGAGGAAGAAACAGCCCAGCACCACAAGTGAAACGGGAAACAGGAGCAGTTGAGAGCAGAAAGGAATACTGCATTAAATTTATATCATTTTGTAAGAATTGTGTTCACCTCAGAATTCCTGGGAGGTCTCTGCACTTGGCTGATCTGGAATCTCAGTGCTTGTAACTCTGAAAATGGGGATTTGTAGCACAGTGTGGGCTGGAAGGGAAAGGAGAGGGAAAGGGAGAGGGATAAGGAAAAGGAGAAAAAAGGAGAAGGAGGAGGAGGAGGAGGAGAAGGAGAAGGAGAAGGAGAAGGAGAAGGAGAAGGAGAAGGAGAAGGAGAAGGAGAAGGAGAAGGAGAAGGAGAAGGAATAGGTGTGTTGGGCACACAAAAACTGGTGTTGAAATGAAAGTTTGGGATCTGCAGCTGCCCAGAGCCTTGTGCAGCCCTGGTCCTCTGATCCCAAAGGGAAAACAGTGGGAACTCAAGGGCTCAGAGTGAGACCCCCTTATCAATCCCTGCTCTGGGATGATCTGCTATCTAACCTAGCAATAAGAGTCTCTGTGTTATCTATGCAAGGCTTTTATTTTCCTAATCCGTGGGTAGCTATTTAAAACCTCATTCCTATAGAATGAATTTTATACAGAACCCTGTTGATCGTTATCTCTGCAAAAAGTTCCTGTCACTCCAGTAGGGCTTTTGTTGGGGTTTTTTGGCAGTCTTTAGGTTTTGTGAGGCATTTTAATTGTGGGAGGCAAATTCAAATCTCCTGACCTCAGGGACATTTCCTTATCATTAAATACACGTTTGCATGATTTGTGATATTTCAAATATATGCATTGAAAGCAGGGTTTGCAGCCTGCACTGCACACTGAGGCTATCCTGGTATTTTTAGCACAATAATTTTAGTTAATACCTCCAGAATTACAGAAATCAGCAACTGGTTCCAAAATTTTTGAAAATTAAGGGAACTAACCAGTCTTTCCTTACTTGAAGGGAGTTTGGAAGAGGTCAAGTGCTCAAGGGCTGCACTGGGTCTGATCTGAGGAGGAGGGAGTGGAGTGTCCTGGGCCAGAGGTCCAGGAGTGGCTCAGGGCTTGTGCAGGGATTCTTTTAAAGATTCTTCATTGTCTGCCACAGGCTTTTTACTCTTTCTGACTTGAAATAGGGCAAGGTTTAACTCTCAAAATTGCAATAGCATTAGAAGGAATATAATTTCTTTCTATTGCTTCAGATTTCCAGAATTTTCTTTTAAAAATCTTGTGTTCATTCTTTAATTTGTTGCTCTGAGGAGAAAAAAAAATACACCCAGAATTGAATATTCTTTGAAATATCTGAACACTTTTTTCTTTAGTGATTGCCAACAATTGGATTTATGCATTTTTTAAAAACTGTTCTGAGAACTGATCTAGTAAAGGTGTTCCTGTCCAGGGCAGGGGGTTGAAACAAGATGATCTTTAAGGTCCATTCCAACCCAAACCATTCTGTGATTTGATAATGTGCTGTGACTTCGTGCTGTGATTTCCAGGGTGGTTGTGCCTGTGGTGTTTTCCAGGGTAACCCTGGTGCTGCTGGAAATGCTCTGATTTTCTGATTTTTTAGCATCCCTCCTTGAGGTTTCTTTCTCTCCTGCCAGAGACACATTGTAAGAAAACGCAGAAATGCTTTTCTTCTAACAAGGACTTGAAAACCCAGAAAGGGGAACAGTTTTGTTCCTCAGTGTAAAATTATGGCTCCTACTGAGGACGGTGGCTCAGCAGAAGAAATTTCACTTTGAAAAAAAAAAAAATAAAAGCTTTAAACCACTTTTTTTCCAGTCATTCCAAGGAGTGAAGTTTCCTGAACTGCAGGAATGAAGGAATGGAGGAATGAAGCTGGGCTGAAGCTGGGATGAAGCTGGAATTTGGATTTCCATGGAGAAGAGCACACAAGTCTCTGTGACAGGACCTTTTTCTCTGTTGCTGATGAAAGTTCATTACGGATCTTTGCATATCCTCCTCTTTGCATATTCTCCTCTTTGCATATTCTCCTCTTTGCATATCCTCCTCCACGAGGCCACCTCGAGCTGCCCCAGCAGAGCAATTAAGTCGTCCTTGCCATCTGTTCCAGCACCATCAGTTCTGTCAACTCGGCAGCTCCTGGTGCCTCCCAACCCCAGCAGGAGCTGCAGGGGAGGAGGGTGCTGGGCTGGGTGTGGAGTTAAGGGGCTGGAAGACCTTGAGAAGAGCAGGAAAGAGGGCTCAGGGATGCCAGACTGGGATTTGATCTTCAGCCTGTTCTTTCCATGAAATACAGGTTGGGTTTGGTGCCTGGCATGGTTTCCAGACTCATCGAAGCAAATCTGTTGTAGCCATGGCAGAACTGATTCTAATTTTTTTAAAAAGTGATGTTGCCTCTCCCTGACCTTCTGTGGGATTCGGATCGGCCCGTGGGAGACCGAGGGCCATGGGCCTGCTAAGTTGTGGAAGGACTTTGAACAGTGCTCGGAAGCTCCCACTTGGAATGTCAGGGCTTTGTCAGAAAAAGTTGAGGGCTGGGAGAACAAGGACACAGAGAGCTCAAATCTGTCTGAAATCCGTCTGAAACCCGAATGCTGAGAGCTCTGCCCCAAGATCCCCCCGCACTCCTGCAGCTGGGCAGGTGTTCCTCATCTCCCATGGAATGGAACACAGAGATGGAGCTACAAAGGGTTCACTACAGCTCGTACGTGCTGGTGTTGAAAGCCACCTGCAAAATCCTTGGGTAGGAAAAGGGAGTTTCAACAAACGGGATGGATTTGGGCACGGTACCTCTGCAGAGCATCGCCTCTTTGGGGCTGAGTACGGCTCAACATTTCCTCCTCTGTTTGAAGAGCAGCGCAGTTGCTTTTGACTCCTGAGTTTTGTCCTGCGTTCCAAAATCGTATCGTTCAGCCCTCACTACTCCCAGTCGGCCGTGGGAACAAAGGGGGTGAGCACAAAGAGAAGAACACAAAGAAACTTTGGGAAAGGAATCTGTCGACTCTTTCAGAGGATTTTGCCACAGATAAAAGAAAAGAGGAGAGTTTTATTTTAAAACCATGAAGGAGCTGTCAGGCAACAGGGGATCATCCCCATTCTATTGTGTGCCAGGCCAAGTAATTGAGCTTTAGCTTCAAGCACTTTGCAGATACTTCAAATTCAGTTATTGAATCACAGAATCTTGCAATGGTTTGGGTTGGAAGGGATTTTAAAGCCCATCCAGTGCCACCCCTGTCATGGGCAGGGACACCTCCCACTGTCCCAGGGTGCTCCAACCTGGCCTTGGACACTTCCAGGGATCCAGGGGCAGCCACAGCTCCTCTGGGAATTCCATCCCAGCCCCTCACTGCCCTCACAGGGAGGAATTTCCTCCCAATATCCAAACTAAATCTACGTGAGGATGCTGAATCCTGGCAGACAAACAGCAGGAGGGGGCTGTGGGAGAGGGGGCTGTATCCAAATCACTTCCCTTGAGTGCTCCTGGACCCTTCCCGGGCATCCAGCCAGGAGGGGAATGATCTGCTGGAGCTCTTTCCCCTAATAATTGGAGATGGGAGGATGAAAGGAATGAAATCCAGGCTTTAGGTGTCCTGATAAACGTTTAATTGCGGGGTGTAAATGCCAATCTGATAAGGTGTTTAGCGCATTTAAATTCCATTGTTGACATTAATCCTTGGAGGAGGATTAGGCTGCAGTGAACAGGAGCCACTTGGCTGCTGAATGGTGATGCTCGCACTCCTTTTGTGTTCATTAACGCCACCATTTTAATTAACGCATCTCAGATCTCCTGAGCGTCCAGCTGAATGGGTGTTCAGACCTCCATGGTGGAAGGTGTCTGGTACTTTGCAAACTCGGCTTTTATTTTTCAGAGCTTTCCTAAACGAATGCAAAGACAATGCACAACAGGCTCTTGTAAAACCAAAATTAACATTAAAAAAAACCCCAACTTTTGATTCCGGTTCCCTCAGTTTGATCAGGGGAATGAATAGATTATTAAGGCTCAATATCCTTATATCATCTCCTGCCATCAGGACAGGCAGGAAATAAGTACCCGAATCACTAAATTGCTTCAAAGCTGCTTGGCAACTGCAAATTGCAAAATTGATCACCTGACTCCTTTATTACTTTTTTCAAAGGAGAGAAGAAGGCAGGGAAGCAGCTCAGGATTGTCACCAGGACTAAATCCTGGTGCAGCCACCAGGACTCGGTCAGAAGAATGACAGAATGCAAAACATGCAACAGTTCCACCAAGAATCATAAACCCAGCTGGGCTTCCCTTTGCCTTTGTCCTTCCCACTCCCTTTCAGCCCCAAACCCAGCCTAAATGTGAATATTACCTAAACTTGGCTGGTTTTGTCCACGAGCTCTTTCATATCCAAATATATTATTTTAGATGCACCGATTTTCTTTGTTCCCTTCTTTCTTCCACCTGGATTTTGTAACCTGGCCCTGGAATAGAGAGAGATAAGTCCCATGCGGGACTTGGGACAGGTTTGTGGCTCAGGCACATGAAGCCCTGTCCCTGAAGGACTGCAGAGAACCTGCTGGGGATAATTACAAAAATTATGGGGAGGTTGCCTTTTCCAAGGAGAAGGAAATGAAAATGGAATTTCCTAAAAGACCTGTTCCTGTACCTCAAAACCTGCAGGATCTTGAGGAAAACCCAAAATTCACCTCAAGACTTGTGAAAAGAAATTTAGAAGTGTCAGTAAGAGATTCCATTGCCTTGGCTGCGCTCGCTCTCTGCTGTGGTTTCTGAGAACACAACAAAGAGCCTCAGGTTTTGCCCCTTTTTGAGATGGGTTTGAACAGTCAGCTCCTGTTTATGTTTTCTCTGCAATGTCTCTGTACAGAAACACTATCAGGGAAATGGATTTTGCTCTGGGCTTATCTTTCTTTCACTGTGACTTAGAGAAAACCTGCCAGGTAAATGTTTGTGGCCTCACACAGGTCTGCAGATTGCTGCTATCATCTTGATGACAAAAATACGGGACTTTCATTCCTGCCTTCTGGGAGTCAGGAGGTTAAGAAAATTACTTAAATTTTTCCTTCATTTCCCAGAGTGTCTTTTGAAGTGAGAAATACCCACATCAGTCCCAGAACCACTGAGCAGAGCCCTGCTCTCTCTCACCCCTCCAAATGGAACGACCAGAAAACTGACAGCCAAGCTAAAAGGGAGGGAAGAGAAACTCGAGGGGTGAGCAAAGGACAATTTTAGCTCCTCAAAAATCAACCTGTGCTTCAGGAAGGGTTGGGCACTCACTTAACCTGTGGTTTAGACTCAGTTCTGCTTCTTGTCTGACAGATCCTAAACATCTTGTGGGGTTTTCCCCCATCACATCCATTATTCTGCATTTCAGAGGATGCAGAAAATCTGTGTATAAATCCAGTGTGGAGATTTAGGACCCGTCCATTTGTAGGAGCTCTGAGTTAGTTATATGTAGTCAGATTTCTTCTTCTTCTTCTTCTTCTTCTTCTTCTTCTTCTTCCTACTATTATTATTATTATTACTATTACTACTATTATTATTATTATTTCTGGTGATTAATAATTCAGGACTTCTGAAGAGGATTCTTGGTTGGTTTCCATCTGGGAAAACACGGGTCATGCAGGAGAGTGCCAGTCCTGGCAACCATCACTACCCCTGTTATTAAATTGTCATCCCCCTTCCTAAATATTGGCTAAATTTTGCCTTTTTTTCTTGCCTGTGAGTCTCAGGTTGGTTCTTGGCACTTTAAAGGTCATGTAATAAAGGATCTATAGAAGACTTGCAGCCTACCTGGATTTCAGAGCATATTTTATTGGCATTGGCTGGGCTTTTCCTGTTTTCATTTTGCCCAGGACTACCAGACAAAGTGAGCCAGAAAGATTCTCCATGAGCAGCTATTCCCTGTCACTTGCTGGCAGTGACAATCCACCCTGGGCTCCCGAGGACTGGGGGAAAGGGCACTGCTCTGACACGACAAATAATCCTTTGGGGGGAAAAAACAACAACAAAAAAAGGCAAGTCTGGCTTTCCTTTGCTTCTGCGTTTAAAGCTGAATGAAGCACCAAGGGGAATTAGAAGGAGATGATTTTTAAGCACCCTTCCAACCCAAACCATTCCATGATTCTTTGGTTTATACATCCAGGAAGAAGGAATGCAGTCCTTTGGCAGGGGAGGGCTTGGAAGTGAGCAGATGTTGCTGGAGATACTCCTCTCCTCCTCAGCACACAGCGAGAAACAGGATGGCCCAGCCCTCACGGATCATAGCACAGGTCATGCATGTCCAGGAAGCTTCTTCCCTTTTGGAGCTTCTTCCTGTGCTCAGATCTTCAGCATAAAATACCAACTTCATTTACTTGTTTCTGTACTTCCATCTCACAGAAGCACCAAAGAGCAACAGGCCCAGAGCTGAGAATGGACCCCAAGCTCCAGAGCCCTCAGAGGAGGAATTGCAGTGAATTTGCAGATATTTCTGGTGCTGCAGGGGGGAGCATTGACAAAGAATTCCACTGAGAGACAAGGAGCCCCCAGTTTGTGTCCTGCACCCCATGGCTGGGGGGTCTGGGCTGATTAAATTGTGCCAGCAGGATGGACATGGGGATATGTCCTCTTTTTACAGAACTTTTCAAAATGTATTTTCTATAACTTATCACTCTCTAAATTGCTACTGCAGAGTCTGATCATTTCTAAAACTCTTTAATTGATGCAGCATTAAAAAAATCTTACAACAGCAGCTTGCTCTTGTCTATTGAATTTAGTGTTATGTGGTTTGGATGCAAAAAAAAAAAGACCTCAAAGTGGTCATTTTAATGAAACCACAGACAGTGTTTTCAGGGGTTTTGTTGTCTTCATCATGTCGCAGTTTATCCTGAAGCAGGAGGCAGGGGAGTTGTTCAGCGAGAGAATAAAAACCTCCTGGGAGAGGGGTAATTACGGTGATTAAGCAGCTGCCTGGGCCCTGCCCTTGAGCTGAGCAGTTCCTGTCTCTGCAGTGGTTACCCGGCTCCTGGTAATGAATTGTTGAAGGGCTGGGATCAGGTCTCCATTTGAAATCCATGGAAATACTCCGTGTTTCTCACTGTCAATGTCTGATCCTGCAGGAACCTTTGATTTCTGGGGCTGCTGCTCTTTCAGAGAGTGTTCTGTTACTGGAGCTGCCAGGCCCAGTCCTACCCTGGGGCTGAGAACATTTGTGTTCATTCAGAGACATGGGTTGGTTTGGGAATTTTTTATGGAGAGTTGGGGTGTTCCCATGCTTGTATCCAAGTCCTGGAGCTTGAAACCATAAACCAGCCACTAAAGAGAGACCAAACCACTCCTGCATGACCACTTCTGCAATACATTTAAAGAAATATGATTTTCAAAAGAATAAAAATACAGGGAAGGCCAGATTCCCATCCTGTGTCAGGTTTTCTGGTTCTTCTCTTCACAATGAGAATGAGGGTTGTGTCCTTCAGATGAATGAGAAATTTTCCATCTTAAACGTTAAGAAAAATGTTTTGCAAGCTCATAAAATTCTTGGAGTCCTTAACAGCGAATCACAGAATCATGGAATTATCCTGAAATAGATGGGACCCACAGGGATCATCCAGTCCAACCCCTGGCCCTGCACAGATATCTCATAATCCTAAACACTCCTGGAGCTCTGGCAGCCTCGGGGCCGTGCCCATTCCCTGGGGAGCCTGGGCAGTGCCCAGCACCCCCTGGGGGAAGAACCTTTCCCTAAAATCCAACCTAAACTTAGCAGCACATGCCGAGCCCTCAGCCTGTTCAGAAAACATCCATGAATATAAAAATTACAGGTGGTAAAACACAGGATTCTCAAATAAACAGGGATTTCACTGCAGGCAGTGGAGCCTGATTTTCAAGGCAGGTTCTGCTGGATCATTGAAGAATAATCTCATTAGGGGTTTTATTCTTATGGCTAATGTTGCTTTCAGAAATCTATAGTTCACTGCTGCATCTTTCCCAGATTTGTCTCTTAATTCATCGGCCCATGTGATGTCTCACATTTTAGACATCAGAGAGTTTTTCCTGGAATAAGGAAATATTAAAAAGTTATTTGCAGTCATTCAGTGTTCCCTCCCCTAATGGATTCTGTGGCACTCAGTGTGCTCTTACCTCACTTTTATCTCTGCCCATCGCCCTGGCATCAGAGTTTTTCCCATCACAGCAAAATCTGCTTCCCTGAAATGCTGCAGGGGAGAATGGAGGGGCTGTTTGCCTTAGGAAAGAAATCCAGGCGGGCAAAGCTTAATGAGGAGCAGCAGCTGCATTTTGGAGACTCTGAGCTTGCAGGCCACATCAAGGGTCTGTGCTTGGGTCTGGATGTGACAAGAGATCTTCATGGACTCCAGTGCCTGTTGTCCCAGAGGCGATGTCCCACAGCCAGTGGCATTCCTGGAGAATTGGTTGTGGTGAACCTCTTTGGGAGCTGCTGTTGGGGCAGTGCAGATCCCACAGGAGTTCCTCCCTCTCCTTATCTGGGCTGCTGGAGGGGCTTCCAACATCCAGTGGCCATTGCCTGGGATACTGGGAGTGAGAGTCACACTTGGAGTGGGGACACTTTGATTGAGGCTGTAAAGACCTGTTTTCATTGCCTCTGGATCATGGAAACACAGAATTTTTGTCTATTACTGTATCAGGGATTCCTGGAATGGGTTGGGTGGGAAAGGACCTTAAATCCCATCCAGCCCCACCCCTGCCATGGGCAGGGACACCTCCCACTGTCCCAGGGTGCTCCAAGCCCCATCCAACCTGGCCTTGGACACTGCCAGGGATCCAGGGGCAGCCACAGCTGCTCTGGGAATTCCATCCCAGCCTCTCCTTACCCTCACAGGGAAGGATTTTTTTCTTGGCATCTACTCTAAACCTACTCACTTCCAGTTTGAAAGCATTCCATGTTCTCTGAAACCTGAGGCAGTGCAGGCTCCTGTGGAATTTATGGAGCACTTGGAGCCCATGGTTTAAAGGAGCAGTACCAGGCACCCATCAGTCTCTGCTCGTGTCTCCAGTGTCCATGTATTTCTCCTGGTAATTTGTGAGCCTGTCCTCCCAGCAGCTGCTGTAAGCCAAGCCTATCCTAGAATCCATCTTTTTCACTCGGAATGCAGGCACAGCCACGCTGTGTCACTTCTCTGGGAAGAGCATCTGTGATGACAATGCCACTCAAGCTCATGTCTCCTGTTCCTCAGCCCTTTGAATCCCCTCAAAGCTGCCTCTTTAAACCAAACCCTCTGTGACCTTTCCAAGAGATCTCCAAAGTTTCCTCCCCACCTGGGGGTGTTGTGAAGCTTAATTAATGTTTGTAAAGTGCCACGAGCTCTTTGGATGAAAGTGCTGGGGCTTATTAATATTAATAATAACAGATGAGCCCCTGCAAGGCTCTGGTACAGTAGAATGAATTAACATGAATCAAGCAATCAACAACAACAAATCAAGCCTGGAGCCCCAGGCAGGGCGTGCAGCTGGTGGGATGTGACAGCTGAGCCCGCCTGGCTTCTCCTCAGTCATTTCCATTGGAATTCAAACTGTCTCCCGTGGCCCCACGGCAGCCACGAGTCACCTGCAGCACAGATTTGCTTTTTCCAGTCCAGGCTTTTCGCTGTCATCGTCTGCAAGTCGTCTTCAAGATGACCTGAGTCAACAGAGGACTTTTTGGGAGGTTTTGCAGGGACTTGGGGCAAATTTGGTGCCGTTCCCTGTTGGGTTACACTATGTGGTGCTAGAGAGATAAGCCCTGAAGGCCGGAGAGAGAGAGAGAGCCTCTTTCCTTGGCCCGGAGGTGACCCTGGGACTGGATCCAGGTCACGGGGGATGGGTGGAGAGAGGATTGTGGTTTGTGGACAGGGCTGGACCTGTGAGAGGTGATGGTTGTAGTTTGTGACCTTACAGGGCATTGTTTACCTGTTACCATCATAGGTAATGTCTGTGCACTGCCCCAGGTGATTGGGGACACTATGGGGAACATCTTTCCTGTTTATATGATGTTATATCCTGTTGTGTGGGGGTATTTAGGGGAATTCTGGCTGTGCAATGAATGACTTTGCATCTCCATCTTGTGTGTGGAGTTCTTGCCCATGCATGATTACTGCAGTTCCCGTGGGGACATTGGCCCAAGAGAGACCTTTTCCTTCTGCAGGGCTTTCGCTGTTGTTCTCACTGCATTTATTCATGATAGAGCTGTTCCTTCTACAAAGGAAGTGACTGGAAAAATAGAGAAAAAAAAAAGAAATGAAGGCTCAGAGACTGCATGATGTGCCAGTGCCTCCCAGTGTATCCAAGGAAAAGTGGGATACACTTCCAGTACCTGAAGGGGGTTTACAGGGGGCTGGAGAGGGACTTCTCACAAGGACATGGAGTAGGAATAGCCTTGAGCTGGAGGAGGGAAGGTTTAGGTGAGATATTGGGGAGAAATTTGTTCCTGTGAGAGTGGGGAGGGGCTGGGATGGAATTCCCAGAGCAGCTGTGGCTGCCCCTGGATCCCTGGAAGTGTCCAAGACCAGGTTGGAGCACCCTGGGACAGTGGGAGGTGTCCCTGCCCATGGCACTGGATGGGATTTACAGTCCTTCCGACCCAACCCATTCCACGATCCCATAGTTCTATATGGGCTATGTCAAGTATTTTAGTCCTAAACCACATCATTCCAGCTGCTGTGCCTTCCTTTCCAGGCACAGGAGGGTGGAAGAGCCCAAATGGAGCAGAAATGGGCTCCAAGGATTTCACCCTCATTCACTGATGTCACACCAGTCCAAAACAGCTGCTCCAGACCTGGACAATCTTATTTTCTTGTCAGTCCCCTCTCCCTTCTCTCAGCAAAATGCAGCAAGACAAGAGAAATTGGTGTATAAATTACAGAGTGAAAAGCTGCCATAACCTCTGTAGATCACAATAAAAATCTGCTACACAGAAAAAGAAATGAGGAAGCCTCAGGGCAATTTCCCTCGCAAAAAATGGATGGAAAGGAATATCTATGTTTTCTTGGATTATTGAGCAAAAAGTTGGGCTATTTAGGAAAGCATGTTAACGATCTATGGAAGGGGCTTGGAAGATTTTCATTGTTCCTCTCTCAAAGAGCAGTTGAAATCGTGTAATTGCTGTGGCTCAGGATGGAGAGATTCACTCCATGGAAAATGCTAACATTTCAAGAGAAAATTTCACATGCTGTTGGAGTAAGTTTGAATTCTTTGACTGAATGTGACACAAAATGTTCTCCCGTTGGATTTGTACGGCTGTGTACAGAGAGGAAAAGAGATCTGGGAGGGATGGGCTATGTGGATTCAGCTTTCCCAAGTGTTCTCCCCGAATTTCTGAGCCCTGCTCACTGAATTTCCATGTTCAGCCTGGGATCTGGCAGCCTCATTGGAGAATTGTCAGATTTACTTTATCCCAGCAACTTTTGCTTCACTCTGTGCAAATCTTTGCTTTAGCACTCTTGGCATTTGGCAGGAGCTGACCCTGAGTTTCCTGTTTAATTAAGATAATTTGGATATGGAGTAAAGCTCTAACAATGGGTGAACAATTCCTCTTAACCTTCCTGCCTCTTCTCTTCCCAAAGTGTTTCTACCAGCCCTGAATGTGTAGTTATGAACATCCCCGACTGCCTTTGAAGGGCTCATTTTTTATGCCGTTGGCCCATATTCCATGGTTTTTTTCCAGTGTGATCATGCAAAACCAAACATCCACCTGAGCACATTCCTATGTATCACACACATATATATATAAATATATATATGTATGGAAAGAATTCCTCCCTGTGAGGGTGGGGAGGGGCTGGGATGGAATTCCCAGAGCAGCTGTGGCTGCCCCTGGATCCCTGGCAGTGTCCAAGGCCAGGTTGGATGGGGCTTGGAGCAGCCTGGGACAATGGGAGGTGTCCCTGCCCATGGCAGGGGATGGGAATTACATGCCTTTTAAGGTCCTTTCCAACCCAAACCATTCCAAGTTTCTCTCCATGGAAATGCAGTTGTTGTCCTTCCTTCCTGGCCATCCTTTAAGCTGCCAGATGCTCAGGAAGTTGAAGTGCCCAGCAAATTCACCCCCACTGCCGTGCTCTGATAATTCCTGGTTCCAGCTCTTCCTCTCAAGGATGTGATTTCACACCACAGAGCATCAGTCCTTCCCTGCAGTGTGTTCCCTCGGGGAATCATTTGCTTGTTGTCATGTCGGGTCATTTATTTACTGAGGCAGAGCAAGCCCTGAGCTGATGTTTTTCACCACAAACTGATTTGAAACAGAGTCCCTGAAGTGGTGTGGGGAGACATTAAATGACATTAAACCTGTAATTATGGTTGTGGCCAGCTTCTCACGCCACACACCACTGGCAAAATGTGCACTTTCTCATTCAGTATAATTTCCAGGATTTTTTGGAGTCCACCTTTTCTATAATAAGCCACTGTGGTGAGTTATTTCCACAGCCTGATTTCATCTCCTCTTTCTATGCCCCAATATCTGTGGAGTTTGTTGTCATCTGGTTCAGTCCTTTTTTGCTGTATTGAACAGTTTTGTATTAAATTTTGCTGCATGAAAGTCCTTTTTTTCCTGTAGCAGCAGCCCAGTCACTTGGTTAGGTTCTTGTTTGTATTGCTTTTAATTCCCACTGAGAACATTAAATCCCAAAATCTCAGATTCCACCCCTACTCCATCCCCAAGTAGCCCAGGGAACTCCAATGTTTACAAGTTTAAGAAATTATTGTGGCTTGCAAAGACATTGCTGTTACTTTAAACTATTCTGCCCAACAGAGATTAGCTTTTAGCAACTTCATATTGAGGATAATCAGGATGATTACATGAATATCCAGTGTTTTCTACATGAATATTAAACAGCCTCAATTTCAGGAAAGGCTCTTCCACTGAGGTTTTTTTTTGGCAAACTGCATTTTTTTTTCAATTTCTGACGCTGTGAAATGAGGGAGAAATAATGAAGTAGGCTGGGAAGTGTCTGAAGTCGGAAAAATATCCCTGTCCTTCAGTTTTGTGGCAAATAATTGGGCCCTGCAGGAACTGGCTGTGGAGCTGCTCTCTTGACTGGGCACTCGGCGCTGGCTGGGTTTTCCAGCTGCCTCCCAGCAGTGGATTTTGGCAGGAGCCCTGAGGAGTGACACCCCAGAGGAGGAGGAAAGGGGGGCTCAGATCATGCAGAGTTCAGTGGGGATATCTCCATGGGGGGAAAAGAAATCCAAATACTTCAGCGAATTCCCTTTAGGAGGGGGAATTCCCTGCCAGGATTTTATTGTCCAGTGCTGGGCAGCTGCCACTTATTTGCTTTTCAACCTTTTCAGTTCATTTTGCTTTATTTCCATGTGTGTAATTGCGTGGCCTTGTAAGCACCTGGGACCCCTGGGTTTGGGGTTTACTGAGTTCAAATTCAGCTGGGAATTTTGCAGAGAAACCTCTCCCAAGCCCTCAGCAGTTTAGGACTAGAGATCCCCTTTCTGTGGTGCTGATGCACAGGGTTGGGTGCTCCGTATGGAAGTCAAAGGGTTCAACCAAAGAGACAACTCGTGGATTTTAGGGACAGAGGACAACACTTGACTATTCTGGGCTAAATTCAGGTGCATTTTAGCATTTGCATTCCCTTCCTTGAACTTAAACTCTTTAAGGTCAGAAAAGACCTCCAAGATCAAGTCCAAGCTTTGGCTGAATGCCACTTTTTTTCCCCATTTGTCCAAGGGTGGTGACATTTCCTGCTGGGAGATCACAGTCTCTCCTCTGCTGATCCTGGTAGAAGGACTTTCAATGGACACAAACCTTAGGAGAATTCAGGCTTTTTTATGCTCAAATTACATTTAAAGATTGGAATGAGGGTCTGGATGAGCATCTTTATGTTGTTAAAAGCAGAAGATCCTCTGTACTCACCCATTTTCCTCAGTGAGTCTTAACCCAGCTTGAGGCTCCACTGGTTAAACCCAAAATGCAGCATTCTGGTTTAATGCTGAGCATTACAATAAATGGGGAATGTTGTTCCACATTCCAGCACTTTTACAAACCTCTTGCCATGCAATTCTTCCATATTTTCAAATAACAACACCCAATTAAGCACTTGAATCAGTGCTGCCCTCAGCAGAGATGTAATTAAGCAGGTGTTTAAATCCCTTGTTAAATTAGTCTCTTATATTTTTCTTTCCTAATCTCCCATTACTATTCCTGTGCAGGAAAATAATGGGAAAACAAATGAATCCTGAAGCTCTGGCTCCGGGCTTGTAGGGGTCAAACTGTATCAGCCATGCAAAGAAGATCTATGGGATCTAATCAAATCTGGGGGGGAAAAAAGCAGCTTTAAAGAGGAGCTGGTGGATAACAGAAGTGAAATGCAAAACACCCCTTCCCTGGGAAGGAAAAAAAGTTAAGTGAAATAAAAATCCACTTCCAGAAGGGCATTATGTGGCACTTTTCCCAAGTAATGGCTCGACTGCTGTAATTTTGAATGCTCACAAAATGCATCCATGGCCCGGCCATAAAGAGAGTAGGGAAACAAAGAGGTTGCTAATTCAATTACAGATGTTAGAGATCAAGCTCTCTGCTATTCATCCAAATGAAAATTTACACTAAATAACATTCTCATGAATTGGTTCAGCAGCTTAATGGACTAAAACTCTCCCCACTAACAGATTGCCCAGGCTCAGAGAGGTCCTGAAAATTGTCTCTCTGGTGGATACCTTTAACCAAGCCTCCTCTTATGGAATAAATGGGATAAAGTCACATCATCACTTGCACTGTTCCCTTAGCAGAGAGCTGCATCCAAGAGTTTCTGTGGAAAGTTTGTTCCTCTCATGGTTATGGCCAGGGCAGGAGATTCGGGGTCTTACAGAGGTCCCAAATTTTGGACAACTTTCCATAGATGTCTTAAACCAAATCTGCAGATTGGACCTCGATATATATATTTTATGGTTTTTACATAATATATAAATAAAATGAACTAACAAATAAAAATAATGATGTAAATAATTTTTCAAAAGATACAAATCATCTCATGAAAACATCTCATGACCCTTGAAAAATGTTGTATGAGATGATGCTGGAGCAGCTCTGCTGCTGCTGGGAAAAAGTAACCAAAAGTTGAGCCAAGAAGGCATTTTCAGGTGTTTTAAAGGTTCCATTTCCCTTGTGCTGGTTGAACTTTGTTCAGATGGATCTGGAGGAGAAAAGTGAATGGTCTGGTAGCAAAGGGGCTCAGATTTCAATTTAGTGTAAAAATTATCCCCTGCATGAGATTGGTTTGCTCAAAAATTGAGACTTGTCCATTGTTGGAGCATTTACCCTGATTTTTACACAATTTCCAGGGTAATTCAGATGTGATCAGTTTCTCCATGAGCTTCTCTGTCCCTGTGACATCCAGTGCTTGTGGTCACCTAAACATCTTTCCAAAATCTGCTTTTGGACTTCTGTGTCCGCAGGAAGTGACCAGGGGAGCTCTTTGGAGGCAGCTGGGCCTCTTCGGCCATGAGAAGAGAAAGATAAAAGTGCTTTTATCATCCTGATCCCTGACGGGAGGGAGTTGGAATTATGGATCTAGGCTCTTCTGAGTCATTCCCAGCCACAGGGCAAGAGGGTAAAGATTGAAATTCAGGAAATTCCATTTAACGTAATTAAAAGTTCCCTACTCTGAGAGAGGCTAAACCCGGGAACACATTTCCCAGAGAGGCTGTGGGCTCTCCATTCATAGGGATACTCAAACCTTTCCTGGACGTGGGCATGGGCAGCCTGTCCCAGCTGGGCTCTGGATGCAGAATTTCCAGAGGAGGATTTGGATTCCACTTCCAGCCCACAACTGCTCTGTGGCTCTGAGATTTAAGAACCAAATCAATTGGGAAAGGCAATAAATGTCCCAAACTTTGAAATGGCTTTGAAAAGTGAGAGTAAATCTCCCAAATCAGTTACAGTTCTGAGAGTGGGAGTGATGTAAAAAAAAAATTGTGATTTTGTTCCATTCACCCTTCAGAAAGTTTACACATCAATGTGTGGTTCTGGTGCTTGATATGAGAAATCTCAAAACTTTTTTAATATGTTTTTAAATTCCCCAAATTCTTCCATTTGTGCAGCTATAACCTAACACTCAAAATAGCCTCAATTCTTTTGGGTAAATTTTGAATCCTAAATGAAGCAGCAAACAACATGTTTCTGCTTAATCCCATGATTATTAAATATAGAGTGTGAAAACTCTATTGATGGAGAGTTCCTTGCTTAAAAGGTTACTTTCCTAAAAATAAAAAGGAGCCCAGGCACGTTTGCTGTGCCGGGGCTAATTTCCTCTGCCTACCAGGGACAAAAAGCTGCATTTAAAGGTCATCGGTTCTTTTGTATTTTAATAAACAATTAGCGTGGCTGGGGGGGAGAGCGGCATCAGCTCCTTCAGAACGGATTCCTGAGCAAATTAACCATTCCTGACAAGTCTGGGATGCCGGGATGAACATCTCCTGGATGACTCCTCAGCCTGCAAAAACAGCGCTGTTTAATCAGCTCTGGCTAACAATTATTTTTCTCCTTGACAAGCACCTTCTGGGACTCCAGCTCCCCCCGTCCTCCCCGAGATTATTATTTTTATTATTGTAACGTTTTATAGACGATAAGGAAAAAGCATTTAGAAAGAGGAAATAACTGCTTTTTCCTTGCAGGCAGTTCTGCTGTTGTATGCAGATGAAATTTATGTGCCGGGAATCCAAATTGGATGTTCCTCCAGACATTTCACTGCGGCGGCGGCGGCGGTGGAGTTTCACGCATCGCGGTGGTGGCGGTGCCCTCCCTCACCCTGCTCTGCTGCCACACAAAACCCGAGCATCTGCTCCGCATTATGCAGCGAAATTGCTGCGATTGTGGCCGGGAGCCGCTTGCTTGCCAAAGGCCAGATAGCGCAGGTTCAACAGTCCCACAAAAGCCTCACTCTCCCTGTTCCCGAACTGCCCAGGAACATCTGCAGCCCAGCAATCTGTTTATTTATTTCTTCCTAATCACAGGAAAACACCGTTTAGACTTCTCGGAATGACTTTCACCTGCCCTGTTTATTTACTTGACTTTCCTATTAGTTCTGCCTGGCATTTTTTTTGGATACCAAGGGATATTCTCTTGCTAAGTTTCCAGAAATACTGAGTCAGGATTATTATTATTATTTCTTTTTTTTTATGGCAGAAGAGCTGCTGCTGCTGCAGGTGGGGGGGAGTGGTGGCAGAGAAAGGAGCCTGTGGAAAGCAGGGAGGCTCCAAGTGATGCCTTTTCTTGGCCTTAAAACCAAGAGCCAAACACGGTTAGAAGGGGAAAAAGGGGTTTTACCTCGGTATTCATTGTAAGGATCCTTGGTGCACCCCGTGCAGGTGGAGCACGCTGGAATGCACATCCAAATGCACCCACAATAGTTCAGGTATAACATTATAGGCCTTGCCAATTAGCAAATCTATCAAAGGTTCCCCAATGAGAGGCTGAGTGAACCCCCCTCCCCAAGGAACTTTCCCCCCCTGGACTGGCCTATCTCAGTTTACAAAATGTGTTCCAGAGAAGCCCTCAGTGTTTGAGGCTTCTGAGATGTTTGGTCTCCTGGTTTAACGAATATTGGGTCTATGGTAGTTATCAAACCTGAAGAATTAGAAGTATGTGGGCTAAAAGGCCCTTAAGATCACATAAAAGCTATATAAAAGAGTATATAGAGGGGATAGATATAAAAAGCAAAAAAAGCATCATGGCATCACAAGGATGTTCCCTGCCTACAGTCAGGTTCCTTGTCCGGGTAATGTTGGGATAGGGGCAGGGATGGACATACAGGACAATCAGTAACTAGGAAATCAGTAATCAATAAATCAATAATCTGGAAATCAGCTTTGTCCCTGTGTCCTCCTCACCCTGTCCCCAGGTTTGCTCCATCCTGCTGCAGATTTTCAGCCTGGAAATCTCTGGAGTTTTACCCAGCCCAGCATTTCTCCCAGTTTTAGGAATCCTTCAGGGCTGAACAAGGTGCAGGGAGGTTTTGTCCTGCACGGGAGGTGAGCCTTGGATGTTGTAATTCCCAGTGCTGGAGCTGGAGAGAGTGGAGAGACTCCTGCTGTCCATGGGACACCTCAGCCCGGCAGGAAAAGGCACCAAACCCACCTGGGAAGGGACGGGGCAGAAAACTTGTACCAGCTCAGGTGAATGTGAACATTGGCATTTTCTAGGCACAGAAATTCCCCTTGGAGTCAAGGAGGTGATTCCTGCCAGTCCAGCGCTCGCTGCACTACAAACACAGCTCAAGGCAAACACTGGCAGTAATTATCATTATCTCTTGGATAGTTTCCTATCTCTTGCTTGATGCAGCCCCTTCAGTCAACAAAAACATTTGGGTATTTCAGAGCAGCAGCTCGTGTTTGGGGGAGATGCTGGAGCAGCTCCAAAGCAGCATCTCGAAGGGCTTTTGCTCCTTCTGCTACACTGAATATTCAGTTTACATTTGTGTGTAGATGGTGCAGGGGTCTGACTCCTCTTGCTTTTGTTTGTTTGTTTTTAATTAACTTCTTTGTTGTTTCCAGCACCCAGAGCAATCAAGTGATGTCAGTTTGAGACCGCTGGTGGGCAGAGATACAATCCCACACAATCAGGAAACAAGGGAACAATATTCATTCCTTGGGCAAGGTTTGCAAACTCCCTGCCACGGACGAGAGCCCCACTTTGTACACAGGGTGGGATAAAAACCACCAAAAGGGAGAAATGATCAGGGAAAGGGTGGAAGAGTCCCTTAGTAAACAGCTTTTTCTGCATGAATGAACTTGGTAAATGTGATATGGAAGGAATACAGAGGAACTGTTCTCAGTGACACAAGAACTTTCCCAAAATCCTCGTAATAAAGTTTGGATTTAGATTTAGTTCATAAATGGGTGTTAAAGGATTGATCCCAAGGGAACAGGGTGCTGGGTTTGGTTCTTGGGATTGATAAAAGTTGGCACGTGAAGATTTAGTTTAGATACTGGGGAGAAATTCTTCCCTGTGAGGGTGGAGAGGGGCTGGGATGGAATTCCCAGAGCAGCTGTGGCTGCCCCTGGATCCCTGGAAGTGTCCAAGGCCAGGCTGGAGCACCCTGGCACAGTGAGAGGTGCCCCTGCCCATGACATGGGTGGCACTGGATGGGCTTTAAGGGCCTTCCAACCCAAACCATCCTGGGATTCTCAGAAACCACCCCCAGAAAAGTGTCTGGTCCAGAACATCTAAGAGCTCAGCTCTGCCTGGCTCAGATTTGAACTGGGGCTGGTGTGGAAACACTTCCTAACAGTGACCAACCTCCCCATTTTCCAGGAATTCTAATGGAGAGGCAGCAATTCAGGTGCTCCCTCCCAAACCTCTTGGAACAGAGTTTTGTCTGGGTGCAATTCAGCTGAAAAGCAAATGCTGTGGAAAATTTACATTACACCCCAGAGTTTCATTGAGCACAGAGCATTTTTCAATTCCAGAGTGAGCTGCAAAGCTTAAACCGGGCAAAGAATTCATTATTTTAATGACAATAATTTACACTTGCATGGGAGCTTTCATCCAAGAAAATACCACCTTAGAATTTTCCATTCACAGCCTCTCCAAGATGGGATAATTTCACCTTGATAAGTGTGTGCATTATATTTGCCTTTGCTGCTTCTGAAGGGAAAAAAATGAAGATTATTATAGTTTGTACAGTCGAGTGTTTATTATAGAAATATTTTGCATTTATATTGTAGTTTTCTTAAAACCTGAATGTGGTTTTGAAACCCTGTTTTAAAGCTATCAATCCCCTCTTAGGGAAGATTATTCCAGTGCTGTATCCTTGGGGAAACTGAGGGAAAAACCTCCTGGGGCTGCTCTGGGTCTTTGTTTTCTTTTTGAAGGAAGCAGTGGCTGATTTGCATCTCTGGGAATGGGGGCCCTTTACTGAGATCAAATCTGCTGGTCCAGCTCAGCTGGGACCTTAAAAATAAAATATTTCCTCTTAAAAGGGATTTCTCCATCTGCAAACCTCAGAGTGGGGATGTTTTCCATGGTTTCAGTGCAGCTTTTAATATCTTTGTCTATGGAAAACACAGCAGATCTTCATTTTCTTTCTATAATGGCAAATTGAGCCAATTTGGCCTCTTTTGATGAGTTGTAAATTCCCCACGCCAAAGCTGTTTTCTTTCAGCCTCTGTC
Source organism: Aleadryas rufinucha (assembly GCA_013397815.1). Lineage (NCBI taxonomy): Eukaryota > Metazoa > Chordata > Aves > Passeriformes > Aleadryas > Aleadryas rufinucha. The sequence continues at coordinate 577,182 of VZTH01013395.1, forward strand.
TTTTTGGAAGCTCTGCACAAATATACCAAAGTTTATTTCTCTTTTTTTTTCCTTCTGCAATTCTCTTTGCATTATTTACTCATTTTTTAAAAATAAAATTGCCTTTTTGTTGTTGTTGTTTTCCATCCCCCCAAAACTGTTGGGAATTTTTAATTTAAACGTGTGGGAGCAGCAGAAGGCAGCCCAAAAACACAGAGACGAAACCATTTCATGGCAAGGGGTTTATAAATCCTAAATGAGCCAAACTGGGCTTAAAAAGCATTTTCCAGAGGAAATATCCCAAATGCAGAACAGACTGCAGGATATATTCCCTTGGTGATGGATTCATGCAGTGTTGGAATGTCACTGAATTTATAAATATGTTTTCACTCTGAGATTTGATTGTGCCATAAAGATTTCATGGATTATTTGGGGATTTTCTTCTTTATTAACTGGTGAGAGTGACAAAATTTGATCAGACTTGAACTTTAATATAATAGTAATATAATACAGTAATTAAAGTAGTAATAAAATAGTAATTAAAATAAAATAGTAATATAATAGTAATATTAATAGTAGTATAAGAATGTAAGTATATATATGTATATAAAACTAATGTAATTTAATTAATGGACAAATACGACCTTATTCTGTGTTTTTCCATCACTGTCACAGCTGTTCCACTACTTTAAAAAAAACCCAACACTCTGGCTTAAAGCTTAGCAAAGCCTCTGATAAACTTAGAAAACCCTTTAATGTCAGCACTGAGGACAAAACTATCAAAGCAATTCATTCTTTCAGTCACATTCTACGTGGCAAAGAAAGAATTCATATGTTTTCATTCTTTATTTTCATGAGAAAATTGGGAAAAAAAAGGTGATTTTGGGCTACCCACAGGAATTCCTGCAGGATTTCATGGCCTGGGTTCATGGGTTCGGTGTTGCTCCAACTGGAAAAACAGGGAGTGGTTTTTGTTCGTATTTTCCTCAGAGCATCTGAGGCACGGGAATGATTAAAGGCAGTAATTATTAATTAAATGAGGTGGTTCCATCCAGCAGGATGCAGCCACCAATCCAGGGAATCAGACTCCAGAAAAAAACCCTTTGGATTTCCCAACAGATCTGTGGACAGTGCATTAACTAAAGCTCCTCATTCCTTGCCAGGCAAGTTTATGTCTCCCTGTCCCCACTTCTTCCCCGGCTTTTTTTCCCACCAGTGCCTTATTAATGAGCTGTGAAAGCTGACATTTCCAATAAGGAACAATTAAATCTGGAACTAAATGAAATGAAGTCATTCATTTACAAAATAATCGCTAACAAGCACGAGGAGGGGGGAAAATGATTGCAAGTCAGGGGGGAAAAAAAAGAGTAAATTAAGTCTGACTCCATTAATGTTCTTTAAATACTTTAAATATTTCTGCTGCTCCAAAAATTAAATGGGAAGCATTAACTTCCTTCCAGAAGGGAGGAGTGGGATATTCAGCACGACAAGTGTTAACGGTAGAAATCCTTCAGAGCTGTTGTGTAGGGAAAAGATTTAAATTCCTAATTTTCACCCCCTTTCCTTGCAGAGGTGCTGGAGCAGGTCTGGAGCAAAGAATCACGGAATTATGGAATGGGTTGGGTTGGAAGGGACCTTAAATCCCATTCAGATGGGCAGGGATGCCTTCCACCATCCCAGGTTGCTCCAGTCTGGCCTTGGACACTTCCAGGGATGGGGAATGCCCTGGGCAGGAACAGAGACCTGATAAATGCTTTTCACCTAAAAATGCTGCTGAGATCAGCACTGACGGCCCTTCCAGTCCTAAAAACCTTTCCAGGGGGGCTCCAAGGCTCTTGGATCCAGGGAACAGGAACAGGCCTGTGGATGTGGGATGTGGGATGTGAATGGAATTACCCAAATTACAGCAAATTCCCAGCCCCAGGGGAGGAATCTCCTTGGTCCTGCTCTGGTTCAGGGTGGGCAGACAAGGGACAGAAGCAAGAATTCACCCTGGGGGAATGGATTCAGGGGATCCTGTGGAGAATCCTCCAGACAATCCATATTCTCCCTTTGTTCTGTCACACTCCAAGGACAGAATTCCCTTCAAACACCTGTGGTTCAAGGCTGAAGTCCCCCTGCCTCATTTTCTCTGCTCTGTGGCTTTCCATGGGTGCAGAATTTCCTGCCCTCCCTGAGAACCCTCAGCACTGCATTTCTGAGAGCTGCTAAATCCACAGTCGGTTCCAGGTTATTCCCTGGCAAATCCAGCCACTCACCCTCTGCTGGGTTTTCCAGGCTGATCCCTCTAAACCCAAACCCAAACAAGGAGTACGAGCGCTGCAGGAACAGATGGGGAAGAACACGGACACTGCTGGAATTTCAGGGAATGCTGACTTGCTGTGGCCAGCACGGCTCCAGGTTTGCCTTGCTGCTTTAATGCACCTTGATTTAAAATCTCTGAAGGCTCAAGTTAATATTTTGCAATCAATTATTCTTAGGGGGATTTGTAGAATTCACCACTCTTCCCTAAGAATTTGAGTTTTACTTGAATTAATCTAAAAACCTCTATCGTTTTCTCAAACATTCCGCACAACCCTGGGTGTTTTCTTCCCTTCAGACTGAGGAATAGTTGAAAAGGAGAATTAGAAAGAGATTCAGATCCAGGCTGAAAAAAAGTAAAGCATTGATTTCCTCAGTTATACTTAAGGCCCTTTCCTTTTGTAAAATAAATAACCTGAATAAACACGTCAGGGAAGATTAAAACCTCATTAAAAAGTGTAAACAGAGTACAGAGAAGATAAAAAAAAAAGAAGCTTGGCTGAATTGAATAATGGCAATAATAAAATCACTATCCAATATTGCCAGTTAAAAGTCCTGCTAAGGGGGAAGATGGGAAGCAGAGCTGCTGTTATCTCACACTCAGGATGGAGATTTCTTCTCAATAATTAGATAACATTTTAATGAATAAATTAATTCCATTATCCAGGAAATGGGGATCATTGATAAAGCCGATTCCAAGCCAGTTCCCAAATGTAATCAGGGATATTCTGCTCGGGATGGTCAGGGAGGATGGATGGGAGCTGCAATATTTCTCCCTGCCCACCTAAAGGAGACACAAATGCTGAGGCCACCACTCCATCCCTGCCTGCAGAAGAGCTTTAAAACCACAATATTAATGCAAATTATGGCTTTCAGGCTCACAATTATGCATTTTTGCATAATTGCGAGCCTGAATAATGCATTAATATTGCATTATTATGCAATAATGCATTTTTGCATGAGGTAAGCACGATTGTTGCATATCTCAAATGCTAAAGAAAACAACTTTATCTTCTTTTTAGGTGACATCCTTTTAAAGACAAATTCACAGAAAAGGTGAAATATTGCCGGGTGCAGAGGAAGAACTTGAGCAGCCTTTGAAAGCAGGATGAAGTTGTGTTAATGCAGTGCCCGTGCTCAAAATTTTTAATTTAAAGGGTAAGGAAAGAGAAAAGAAGAGGGAAGAATTCAGCGAAGGAAAGGGCAAAATGAGTGCACAGAAAGAATGTTTCCATGGGCAATGACAGGAGCAAGAGAAGGAATCATATTTTTGAATCAAAGGTAAAATTTAATTCAGGAGGAGGACTGGAATGTGACTGGGCACAGGCACCTTGTGATTATCACCTCTTCTTCTCTCTGGCAGAGGACAGCTACAGGAAATGCTGTAATTGTCTGCCTGGCCTTTCAGTCAGGATCAAGCAGTGGAATTTCAATAATGAGACCTTTGTGCCAGGCTCTGGAGACACCCGAGGCAGTGCTGGAGAGCTCCCAGCAGGGCTCTGGGGGTGGGTGCTGCCTCCAGTGCCACCGAACTGGGTGCTGCTCCTTAGTCCTGGGTGATTCCCCAGCTCCAGGGGCTGCTGAGTGACATGCACGACCTCCTGAGTGCCACAGTGGCGTTTCTGACAATAAATAAGAGCATTTCTGCAGCCCCTGACATCTGGAGAAACCTCCCCACGTCCTTTTTTAACACCAGGGTGTCACCCTCACCCTCTCCAGAATGCTGCTCTGAGAGCTGCTGTCTCTCCAGAGTCACCCTGGGCTGTGTCCAGGGTTTTCCCTTCACCAGTTCCTAATAAAACCCTACAAACCAAACCCAGGGATGTCAGTGGAATAACCAACTGGTTGTAGATGAGCCTGAGTGCAGCTCTTCCCCTGACAGCTCCTGGGTGCTTTACTCATCATCAGTGCCTTTCCTCATGGAATTCCCTGAATTCCTGCATTCCCAGTGTGATCCTGAAGCTGTAATGCTGAACAGAGCACACTGCTGCAGTCAGTGGTAGCATTTATTTGATATTTCTGGGTAAAGAGGGTGGTTTTCACTGACTTTCAGTCCTTGAGGAAGCACCTGGAGCCTGGCTGTGTAAAACACTTCACACAGGTGGGAGCTGCATTTCATCCAGACCCAGGGAGGTTTCCTGCCCAGGATCAAGGAGAAAAAAATGCATGAGGAGAAATCAAACCCCTACTCAATCATCTTCCCCAAACTTTTTACATTCAGTGCCCAGGATTCTCCAGAGAAAGAGTCCACTCCAAAGTGCAATTATTGTCCATAGCATGACACAGAGCTCTTCATTTGAGTGTTTTATTCTCATTCCAGAACTCACAGTTTGCTTTGTGCTCCTTCAGACATGTTTGGTGTGAGAGAACACCTGAGCCTTCCTTCCCAATCTGGGAGAGATGTGCTTTGCTAACCACAGTTGAGCACAGTGAGTTCCCTGCCTTGGGGGGAAGGTTCCCTGGATAAATAAACCCCATTTGTTTCTTTCCCAGCCCTGGCTCAGCACATGACTGGAAATGCTGTTGTTACACCACAGCCATGAGTGACTCTCCAGGGAGGGGCATGGAGAGAAAGGCACGTGTAATAATTTGTTTTTCGTAAAGACAGCAATAACTTCACCTTCATCTGCTTGAGAGCATTTATTTCCTGCCAGGAAATCACTGTATTTAAGTTTATTCCAGGAGCTTATGGAGATTGTAGTGACTCAAATACGATTAGGGAGGTGTGTCACATGTGATCCTGGGAATGGATCAGTTTGTATTGGAGTGGTTTGTGATCCTGGGAATGGATCAGTTCATATTGGAGTGGTTTGTGATCCTGGGAATGGATCAGTTTGTGTTGGAATGGTTTGTGATCCTGGGATCATTTACATTCTGTGGTAAGTACATCTAAGCAAAAGCTCTCAGTCCTACCTGCATTTGTAAAAGCATTGCAGAACAAAGGGCTAATCCACCTTTTCCTGACTGGGCCTGGAGGGTCCCTGGCCATTTCCCGACCAGCACAGCCCTCCCTGAGTCACCTGACCTGCACAGGGACTGTAAGGTGGCCAGAGCCCTCCAGGACAGGAGCTGTGTGTCTGCACTGATGTCCTGTCCAGAGAAAGGAAATCTTCTCTTTATTACTGAAAAAACTTGCACAGAAAGGGAGGAGAGACTTTGAAAGGAAATTACTTGCCTGAGTGTGGAGATTTGGTTGGGAAAGGTTTTGAGCAGTAACTTTCTCCCTGCAGCAGAGGAAAGCTGTGGTTTGGAAATATAGAGAAAACAGCTGCTTGGAGGAAGGGCTGGAGGTTTCCTGCAGGTTTCCTGCTTTATCCCTCCTTTTGGTGTTTGCTAGACTTAAAGAGCTCAGCCAGGGCTCACTTTGGGCAAAATATGCTGAATATTCCATGGTCACCTGGTGAGAGGTGGGGTCAGGCAGCTTCAGCCAGGGCTTGTCTGGAAACGATAAACACCAGCACTGGGAAAGGTGTGAAAAGTGAAAAGTGGCTGCTTCAGAGAGGCTTCTGCAGTGAAAAACAGCAGGTTTATTTTCATTTATTTTCATTTATTTTCATTTATTTTCATTTATTTTATTTTATTTTATTTTATTTTATTTTATTTTATTTTATTTTATTTTATTTTATTTTATTTTATTTATTATGTCCTATTTATTGCCCACTTTGGGTTTCTCCTGTCTTTCTGTTTGTGTAACCATGAAAATCCTGGTCAGTATTGCTGATTTCTAATGACTCTTGCCCTAAAAGTCCCTGCTTTTACCTGAAGGGTTTTAGAGTTGTGTGATTGTGAGGAAGCCTATTTTAAACTTAAAATATGTCCTCAGTCCTGATGGCTGCCAAAGGAAGGCTCAAATCCTCAGTACAAGTTGTTTCCTGAAACAGAAGGCAGAGCAGTAACAACAACAACAACAACAACAACAATAATAATAACAATAATAATTTCTAGCAGTTCATGTTATAATGGAAAAGAAACGAGCATAAAGCTCATGGAAAATTTGGGGATGTGATGCTGATGGATGGGATGGAGAAGTACAGCCAACAGAAGTCTGGAGGAAGTCATTCCATGTCTTACTGTCACTAAATGTGCCAGAGTGTGTCAGAGAAACATGGGATGTGGAGAATCAAAAACTGGTGAAATACTTAGAGCAGCAACAAAAAACCTGCCCTGAGATTTATGAGGAGATACGAGGGCTAATTAGCAAAAAAAAGAGAATGGACAAATCCACACAAACTCTGTAATCCATGCTATTAATATTACGGTAATATTCAGTTTGTACTGGGAGATGTGTGATTATAAGAGTAAAAAAACCTGCAAAATCAGCAATTCACTGCTCTGAGTATTTTTTTCCCCAGCTCCTTTTTGTAGTGTGGAGAGGAAAGGTGGGTTTAGAGCCAGAGAGGATGTGGGATGATGCTTCTTGATAAGGTGCGACTCTCTTCTTGCAGAGGAAAACAAATGAGTTTACTCCTTCCAGAGTCTAGAAATTACATTGCTTTTTTCAAAAGAAATGTGGCCTGCACTACCCAGGGAGAAATACCTGGTTTGGCTTTAATGAAGAGAGCTCGCTGTATTTTACAAAGGAACAAGATATCAGGGGCTGTAGTTATAGGATTTATTTGTTCATTATAGGATTTATTTGTTCATACTTCAAACCATTTCGGTGTGTTGGTGGTACTTGGAGATTTTGGTGAACAAACAGCCCAAGAAGGGACCTGCTCTCAGTTCCACTGAGGTGCACCTGGAGTGGTTCAGACCTGAGTTCCTGCCTGGAAGGCTTTGAATTCCCAGGGATGTTGGCAAGATTTGCCTTCCAGACTTTGGATTGGTAACAGCAAGAGTTCAGTGCTAACATTTGCTTCTCTTTTACTTCAACTCAGAAGTTTTATTTTATCACTGCCAGGCTGGAAATTGGGGCTCCAGCTGAGATGGTGCTGAGTGGATCATGCCATGAGTGCCCCTGATTTCTGCTTGGCTTTGCTCCAGAATTACCGGCATCACCAAGTGCAGTCCCTAATTTCACCCCATTGTGTGCTACACGAGAGAAGAAGAAAAAAGCTAAATCTTTCCAAAAAAAGCTTCGTATTGTTCTCTTAATATTGTCAGTTGTTTGCTTTTAAATTGTTCCTTTTTCATCAAAAGCTGAGAGCTCTGTTAAAAGGAGCAGCCCTGCAATAATCCGAGTATTAACAGAACTCTGGTGGTGAAGCTCCAACCTGCGCTGGAGAATCCTTTTGGAAATTGAAACTGGTGTGGTGGAAATGGATTTTTTTGGAGTTTCCAGCCCTGCAACCTGGGTGGGGTGAGTAATTTGTGGCCACTGAACGCCCAGTTACTGCCTCAGAAAACAGGTTGATAACGATGCGAAAGCGACAGTGAGGAACACCCAAATGGAAATAATTAGAGTGTTTCCCTTGGTACTTAAGTCATTTATTCCCTAATTAACTGTCCCGGAACCGCCTTTTCCCAGTGATGTATGAATTTACCCAAGGAGGTCAGGTATCAGAATTAATGTTGTTGATTAAGCTTGATAAGACTCGTGCAGGAGAGACTGGAAGCATGGCCCAGAAAGGTGGGAAAACACTGGAAAAAATGGAATACAAGGCAATGTTCTGGCTCTTTGGATTGTAAAATATGTGCACATCATCTTTTTGTTGCTTTGCATTCTCCTAATTAAAAAAATGCAATGCTGCAAAAATTATTTAAAAGCCTTGTTGCTTTTAAAAGTGCCCATAAACCCAAGGTCAATTAAAACCACAGAATGGGGAGCCTGGAGTTAATTTTTGCCTCTTTCTGGTCTTTAGGAGTGGAGAAATCGTGGCCAGAATGGGATATAAATTCAGTTTGGGGACAGGTTTTAATGAGCAGCTACTCCTCAGAGTACGGCCAGCTCTGGTTACACAGGCTGACATAAGAGTGCAGTTACACAGATTTTAGTTTTGGTCCTCTCGGTGTTAATTTTGACAGATGTAGAGGACAAATCCTTTCCTGAGCCACCTCTCTGAAAGCTCAGGTTTGATGTTTGTATTAATTTCTGTATATTAACATCAGACTCTGGCAAAGCACAAATATTTCTTCCATAAAAAATTCAGCATCGCCTGTGAAATATTTCACAGCAACCCTAAACTTTTATCAGTCACTTTAATTGACAGGCTCGTTTAGGTCTGCTTTCTTTTGAATAATTAAATCTTTCTGTCTTCATCAAAACTCCCCAAACCTGTGAATATTCTGTGTTCTGTCCCTTGGCAGCTGCGGGTTCTGAGTTTCTTGTTTGTCTCATGGCCTCAAGAAAAAATGTCACTGAGCACTTTCCTGAAGTTTTTGGGGCTCGCAAGGACTCGGCTCCCCCTGGGGTTCTGTTCCTGCAGGTATTTCCCACTTCAAACAAGGGGTTCAGGAGTTCTCCTGCTGCAGTTTTAGTGGAGTTCCCCTGGTCCTAGAAAAGCCCAGGATTCCCAAATTAGATTTTAGTGCTGATTTTCCAATCCATGCTTGCTTTGGGATAATAATAATAATAGTAATAATAATAATGCTATTAGTAATAATAATTTTTGGGGAAAAGGCTTCTGCTGCTATAATAAAAAGAGTAACCTTGGCTTTGGATAAATAGAAAACAACAGCACAGACAGACACTGTGTAATGACAGATTTCTAGGGCAACAATAATTAAATTACTTTGGTTATCCTTGTTTCACTACACAAACAATATTATCCAGCTTATTTTTAGATCAGTTTGTTAACTCAGGCCCTCTCAATGTACAGTTGTTTCCTGTAGAGTCAGATTCACTTAAGCAATATTTCTGTAAGACTTGGATTTCTTTCTTCCCTTTCTTTCCTTCCCTCCTGCTCCAGCTCTGTTGCTGTTGTAGCAGGGACAGAGAGAGAACGAACACTGACTTGGTCCAGGAAGAAAGGAGAAGTAGCCCTTTATTTAATTATATACTGCTCATTTTATACCTCCCCCCCCCCCCATTGTGTAAGCTCATTGGATTGGACCTCTGGTCATCCACCTCCCAGGATGATTGGTCAATTCTCACAGCACCCATTTCAAAATATTTCTCTAGTCAGTATCATAACAATACACAGGTGCAAGATAGCAAAGAATAGTTTACAGAAAACCATAATATTGTTTTGAGTACTTTACATGGGAAAGACAGAGCTCTCGCGAAATGCTGAAGCCTCACAAAATGCTGCAGAAAGCTGGAAAGTTTCTCTGCTGAAAGCTTTTCAGCATCCACACAGCTCTTGTGTTGATTCTGTTCCTGTGCCCTCTGAGTGGAGCTTGGAGTAAAACCCTGACTCGAGGAGAGTTTTGTCATTGAGCGACAAAAAAAACAAAAAAGACAGAATTTAACACACAATGATCATTACAGCACCAGACTGGATTCCTGGGGAGAAAAGAGCTCCTTCTCCCAGCTGGTTCTGATGTCAGTGACCTTCCTTCCCCTCCTCAAAAGCCCATCATCCCCCAAAACAAGGACATAAACACAGGAACTGGGGGGAGTTGGGAAATAAACCGTCCTCCAGTGCATCTCGAGGTGTTTATCTTCCCTTATCAGCCCCATAATGACAGTGCAGAGATGGCAGGTAATGACAGCGGCCCCAGTGACACCGCTCAGTGCCAAAGAGGTGAAGATTGCACATATTATTTTGGAAAATAATTATGCAGCTAATTACAGCTCTTGACTCTCGTCCTTCCCCTGCCTGTGTTCTTGGGGAGGCTGCTCTGCTTGGCTTGCACAAGGCAGTGGCAGTTATTCTAAAGGTCAAAAGACTCTCTTGTTATGATTTGTAATTGCTGGTGATGAGGAATAAAATAAATACAGCATCGTTTGGGGTCACTTAACTCATTGTTAACTTCTGTCACTGACTCTCTTCTGTTCTGTGACCACTGTTACACACTGATCCCGTTTTTAGGGTGAGCTTATCTAACAATTAGGATGTGCTTTATGTGGGTGAAAGAGGAGAAATAACCCAAAAGTCAAGCTCTGGACTCTTGTGAGACATTTCAGACCTGAATCCCAGGTGTACCGATGTGACCTAACAGTGCAGGACAACCTGATTTAGGATCATTTTAACAAAAGTGAGCAACTCTCTGCTGAAGCCACAAGTGAATTTCACAGAACCACAGAATCAACTGGGTTGGAAAAGACCTTTGAGGTCATCAAGTCCAACCTCTAATTTCAAGGCAAAGCAGCTGCAGTGGCATCTCAAAAGTCCTGTGGCTGAAGGATCTGACTCTGTTCAGCCTTGAGATTTCACCTGGCTCGCTAAGAATTCAGTCACTGAAGCAAATAAATCAGAATTCATGTTTTGTGCAGCCTTTGTCTTCTTTTCCTGCCCCTCCTCCCCAGACCCTGCATGGCAGCTGTGAAGATGGACCCTCCTCCTGCTTTCCTTGGACCATTGCTTTTGGAGAGATCTGGAGCCAAACACCCATCCAATGCCACCCCTGCCATGGGCAGGGACACCTCCCACTGTCCCAGGGTGCTCCAACCTGGCCTTGGGCACTTCCAGGGGTCCAGGGGTAGCCACAGCTTCTCTGGGAATTCCATCCCAGCCCCTCCCCACCCAGTAACTTTCTCCAGAGAATAAACCAGGAGCCACAATCTGAACCCCTCCGGAATGTGGCCAGGATATCGATGATCCAGGGATGCCAACCCAGTGAATGTTGATTTTCCGCTTGTGTTGAATGAACACAAATTCCTCATCAACTCTCAGCTCCCATGATGGTAAAAATGAAATCAAACAAGTGATTCCTGACACTCCTGAAAATAAAATAAACAAAATTTCCAGTGTTGCTCAGCTGCCCCCTCTTAATGGGGTAAAGCTGCTCTTAACAGCCCCATCCCACCTATTTTGCATCCAAATTTTGTCCAGCTGGGGCTTTATTTTTTTATTTAATTTACAATCATCTGGTGCAAGTCTGCATGAACATCCCAGCTAGACTCTATTTAATATGCACCAGAATTATTGTATTTGATATATATCAATTTTAAATCTGTTTCCACACAACCTTGAATGCCTTTCTGGCTGTATATCACTTCATCAGGCCAGCTTAACTAGAGCTTCTTTTTCATTTTTTATTGCCCCCATAAAATCTAGGAATGGAACACTTCGATTTTTCTAGCAGTAATTTTTATTACTTTTCGCCTTTTTTTTAAGTACTTGTCAGTGAGATGCAGTACTTTGCACAGAGTATATTTTCCAGCTCAGCATTATATTTTTATTTCAATTTATTTTAGCCAGAACATCCAGCATACATCTAAATAATACCTGTGGAGGTTCAAATGAGTGGATTATGAATGTAATTGGGGGGATATAAAGTGGGTTCACCCCCAGGATTGGTGGATTTTAGTTCCCTGCTCCAGCCCCAGATATGTTCAAGTAAGTCCTGCAAGGATAACTCATGTTGCAGTTTTAATGTTGCCCATAAAACCCTATTGCAACGCAGGAGGGGAAAATGAATTTATTGCCATTTTTATGGTTTTGCTTTACTTTTTAGGTTTTTCTGCATTTTTCCCCTGAGTGTGTTATTGCACTGCATTTTATTTTTTCCCCCGAAGAACACATTAATTGCCACATTAGCCCAGACCACTGATCTGCCCAGCCAGAGAATCTTTCCAAGCAGGAATGGAAAGGCCTGTGATAGAATAAGGACTTATTTCTCTATAAAAGGGTTCTTGACCTATACATAAAAATGCTCTGCAAGTCCTATTCCATATAAACCATGGCTGCATTCTCAGCACAATTCAGATATCTCCTGCATTTTTGTGTTTCTGTGGCATTCCTTGACTTGCTCTGATGGTGTCAGGCCATGTTTCCAACAGGATTTTTTTTTTCATTGGTGGAAATTCTGATTTTCCAGAAGTGTGGGAGGGAGGAGCACAAAGGGAAAAAAAAATTCACTCTTCTGTTGGTTGAAATTTTGTATGTTACAATTAATGTTCATTTGAGAACATTTTTGTGCTGTTTCCATTATTAACACTGAGCACCAACCTCTGTAACGTGAGTTTAGTGTTTCTCCAAGAAAATAAAGTGGGACCAGGCATGTCTGAGCACAGTTCCTCATCTCTGTAACTTGTTATCCTCATTCTGCTTAATTAATATGAATAATACATTTTAAAATAATACCTCTACTAATGGAACGTGAGGGGAGCAGAGGAGCACTTCTCTAATTAGGGCTTGTGAATGACATTGGAAAAGGTTCTGGGTTCAATCACCTCCCCTTGCTGAGGGGTGAATTAGCATAGATTTAATGCCAGTGATAATTTCATGCCGTGGGGAGATCAGGAGTTTAATGCATCTGGCAGCCAGACAGGGATTTTCTCTCTGTGACAGCCCAGAACAAACCCCTGTAATCCTTTCCCTTCAGCTCCTCCACCCATCCAGGCTCCTGCTGAAGGAAAGGCCAAGGAAAGCAGGAGTGTGTTGAGCCCCTCTGGCTCAGGGTGAGGCGCTGCCCTGGCACATTTTGTGTTTCAGTTCATTCAAAAGATGAATAAAAGCTGCACTGGAGGGCCAAGTTTGCAATGTCACCACCTGGGTGCTGCGGGAGGCTCCATCAGGGTATTTCTCCATTTATTTCTCTAACCACCTTCTACAGCAAAAATAAAGGCGAGACAAGAGGAACTGGACCAGGTGTGATTTTGGTGTTTTGCTTTGATGATATTGGGATCACCCCATCAGAGCTGGGCCGCAGCCAACCAACCTGTTGGGACCTCCAGCACAGGGATTATTGAATGTCAGGGAGAATGGGCCAGGATGTGTTCACCCAGCCTTTGGAGGGAAGGCATTTCCAGGGTCAGTCCCTGGTTTTAGTGACTGCAGGAAGCCCAGGGGCTGGGCAGTGTCATTTGGGAGCACAGATTTACTGGCAGGCTCTTTGTGAGCTCTTTGTGTGCCCACAGAGCCACGGCAGAGCCTGGCGGGGTCACGATGTCCCTGTCATGATGTCCCAGTCACTCAGGTGTGTGAAACGCCAGGCACCGCTGGGCCGGGTCAGCGCCCACTTTAATGACATTGCAGGAGAATCTCTGCTCAAGTCTAAGTTTAGCTTTGATCCTAAGGAGTGTTGGACCAGATTTAAACCAAGGGATGGACAAGGACTCAGCATCCTGTGGTGTTCAGTGCTCTGGGTGTGGCTTTGTCCTAAACCAGTGTTCTCGGTTCTGTCAGCTTTCCCAAAAATCCAGCACTGCCTCACCTTGCAGAGCTGAGCAGGGACACCTGGCCACGTTTCCACGTGGATTTTGCTGAAATGAGGATAAATTTGTTGGTTGGACCCAACTGCTGCTTGTGCTCAGGGTTCATCAGGGGCCTTGTGTTGTCCTGTCTGTAAAAAAACCTGTCTGTGTGGTCTAAATACTCATTTCAGGAAAGAAAACATTCTCAGATGAAGCAATGTCAGAGTTCTTGATTTCTGTGATTTGGAAGAATATGACAAGGAAAGAAAGTGGTGTAATTCTTTTCATGGAAGTTTGCAATTTTGTTAAAACAGTTAAAGTCATTGATTTGTGAGTAATTCAGAGCTGCAAACCAGATTTACCTGTGTTTGACAATACGTACCTGAACTCTCAAAGGTAATGGTGCTGTGGGTTGTTTGTCTTGGAAAGACTTTTTTTGGTCATAATTTTTACTATGTACACATGTTTTTACAGGAAATTTTGTCTGTTTCTGCTGTTCTCAAGGAAAACTCCCACCAGCACTCCCAAGCCAGGCAGGATCTGGGTTTGACTTGGATTTTAGACACCCCTGTGGAAGATTTGCTCTGCAAGTCCAGTCTCAGCTGAGTTATTAAAGTAACAAAAAACCACCCCTAAGTGCCATTTTTACACAATTGTCCAATATTTCCCCTCAATTATTGTCACTGCTAATTCGATGCATTTCTTTTCTGACCTTAAATCCTCATCCTCAGAAGAGTCTCCTGACAGCAGGTTTTCTGTTTTATGGAAATTGATTACTTTTTATCTGAAAAGTTTAATAGAGATTTGACCTCACCCCTGTCATCTCTCAGACTGAACAGGGAGTTTTTTCTCCAAATTTAGCACTCAAATAGCACCAAGACTCCACATTTGTTACGAGCTTTGGGGCAGCTGGTCCTTTAAGAGTAGTGTGTGTGGTTTTTAGTCTCTTGAGAACTGTGCTTGTGTTTCTACAGAGTATTTTAGACCTTTAACATCCGAGATTTTATGTTGGGACTTTCCATATTTTATTTAACCTTGTTCAAAGCTACTGTCTTGACCTCAAATATTAATTAATGTAATTTCTCTGTGTTCCTCATAAGTTATAACCTCATGATAACGCTGACCAAGCACAGAAAAAGGTGTGTAAGAATGGTTCGGGTTTATTGCAGTTAGCTCTAGAACTGGTTCTTGTTAATGAATAGTAAATTTGCATCACCCAAATACAAAGTGCAGCAGGATTAAGACTTGCAAAGCACAATAAGCACCCAAATCCATGCGATCAGAGCACCAAGGTCCCAAGTTTTGGATAGTGGAGGCTCAGTTTGTTGGTGATAATCTGTGAAATAACAGTTAAACCTCAGCAGGTTTAACTGATTCCAGCTCTTTTAATCGGAGTAAAAATCAGGTGGAGGAAGGGGAGTTCTCCAAAACTCACAGGCAAGCTGTGAATGGATTCCTTCATAGAGAGGGGTGGGTAGAGACTTCTGCAGGCACAATAAAGCCTGATCCCCCCAAGTTTTAATAAAATGCTGTCTTTTAATAAAGCATTGAAGAACAAAGGCCAGTGGGGAGGTGCCTGGGAGCTGCTGTGAGCTCCCAGCTCAGGAGCAGCATGGAAGCCACACTTTGATTAAAACATCAGACTTCAGATGTTCCTCAGTGCTTGTTTAGCCTCATTCCTAAGTATCAAAAGAGCCTGTTCACACAAGGATTTGTTTGTTTACAAGGATAATTCTTGTTAACTGACAGTTTAAAAAGAATTACAGAGGCCTCCAACACTGATAGTCTGGTATTAAGGAGAGTATTAAATGCTGGCCTTGGACTCAGTTAAAGCTTTCTTTTTCCCCTCTCTCCTATCCAGCAGTCTGGAGGAGGGATGGAAATTTAATAATCCAGAGCTGATAGTCATTATACAATCAGATGGGTGATGGAAATACAATTTCCACTGAAAAGGAGTGGTTTAGGGGATGGCTGTGGAGGTCCCAGGGAGATTTCCTATGGATGTACCCAGCACAGCAGTGCTGGCACAAGTCTCCTCTGGGCTTTATGTTCAGCACCCAAAATCATTGACAGAAACTCTTCCATGCACCTAAAAAAAAGTGGAATAGGGGACAGCTTCAGCTAGAAAGAGCTCTAATGCCCCTAGATCCCTGGGAGTGTCCAAGACCAGGCTGGATGGGGCTTAGAGCACTCTGGGACAGTGGGAGGTGTCCCTGCCTGCAGGGGTGGCACTGGGTGGGATTTAAGGTCCCTCTCAACCCAAACCATTCCAGGATTCCATGATTCTGTGTTTTTGTGATTTAAAATAGTCCTGGCAGAAACAAAATCCCCTGTCTGTGAAAGGAAGAAAAAGAGCCTCATTAGCAACCTGAGTGAGGTCAGAGTGAAACAGAAACCAGCACAGTGAGATGGGAAACTGGGAGAAAATCACTGGATCCAGGGGTTCTGAGGGGAATAAAGGCAGCTCCTGTCAGAGAATCCAGAGAATTCAGCCTTGACAGCAGCACTGGTCATGGAAGAGCAGCTAAATGGGAAAATTACTTGTGTAATGTAAAAAACCAGTTTAAAATGGGCTGGTGACTCTGGATCTGGTGGGTATTTTGGGTTTCTTTTTTGATGGAACAGTTTTTAAGGGAAGATTTTTGCTACTGGAGTACCTCAGATCACGTTGATGACATTTTTTTCAACCTGAAAGCTACAGAAATTCAAATCCTCCCATTTCAACTCTGATCCATATTTTAGTACAACAGGATTTATCAATACAAAGAAACTGAAACATTTCCTGAGGATATTTTTAATGTGAGTTCTGAACTACTTTAGCTTTTTTTTGCCCAGCATTATTTTCAACTTCCAGCATTTTGTCCTTTGATGAGGACGAAAATCCCTTTTGGCACGAGTGGGAACGGAAATCACATCTGACCACGACTCCCAAGGATCTGGCTGTGGCACCTCCCTGCTGCCATCCAGCTGCTTGAAAAGGTCACTCTGGAGACTTCATCTGTGATGGAACAACATGTGAAGGAGGATTCCTCAGGGGAGCCCATGACATTAATGGGAGATGGGAAATGCTGCGTTAATAGGCTGGAGTTGGGGGGGTTCTTCCTTGGCTTTGTTTTAGGTATAAAGGACAGCAAAGTACCCCTTAAAGCAACTTCAGTAAGTTTGGGTTTAGCCTACAAAAAACAAGAGGGGGGAAAATGTTTGCTGAGGATGGATAGGGTATTTTCTCATTTTTCATTAAAAATGAGAAAGAGACGTTTGCAGATCAGGGAATGCATTTGGAAATACCAAATTTTGCTCTGTGTTCCCCTTGGCTACCCAGGGCTATCACAAATTGCAATATTTTCTGTTCAGAGAGGCCCTGCCTGTGCAATTTTTCCTATTTGAGGAACAGCTTTAGGAAATTCCAGATCTTAGTTTTATTTCCATGTAGTGAGAGGTCTCAGAACTATTACAGAAATAGGAAAAAAATCTGTTTTAAATGTCCAAAACCTGGATTTTTCAAGACAAACCATTTACAACAGATTTTTTTCCTATTTCTGTAATTTTATTTCCTATTTCTATAATTTCTTTTCCTATCTCTATATTTTTTCCCTATTTCTATAACTTTTCTCCTATTTAAATTGCTCTCCTGGTTTCCACTGCAGCATTGCTCCAAGCTCCAGCTGGGATTAGCAGGCTCTGGAATAGTTCTGAGGTGGCCTCTGATGTTGAATCCTGTCTTTTAACAGCTATTAAGATGTTCAAAAATTAATTACGGCCTCTCTTCCCACTGGCATCCCTTGAACTTCATCTCCTGCCTGTCAGTCTTGGCTGGATTCTCTGTCAAAGGGGTGGGAGGTATTAATTAGTCAGCCAAGGCCATTTTATCTGGGATTTTTCCTGGTTTATATGGAAAGAAAAACCTCTGAATATTCTTATTCCTTCAAAAATGATGCCTGATATTCTCTGGCTGAGCAAAACAGAGCAGAGCAAATAATGGTCAAAAAGTTGTTTGTTAGATAAGAAAAATTTAGGATTTTTAGAGGACAGAATCCAGGAAATGCTGGCTAAAAACCCATGGATGCAGTTTGACAGCAGAAATCAAACCAATCCTTTTCCCCCCCTATTTTTAAAGAGGTTTTTTAAATAATTGTATTTAAATTTTTCCTGGAACAGATTTTTCCAAATAAAAAGCAAATTTTTCATCACTTTGAAATTTGTAAATGAAAGGTTTCAGCAATTTTAAACACTTCTTTTTTGGCTGGCAAAACTTGCCTAAATTTCTCATCTGACAAGAATGAGAGATTTCAAACTTGGTGAAATGGAGTTTGAGGCTTATTTAAAAAAAAAAAGTCCCTCTAAATGATAATTTTCAAATTGATAAGAGAGTTAATGGTGTTCCATGAACTAAATGCTGGTGGATTCTTTTGTCAAAACCCCGAATATTGTGCATTAACTACTCTGACTTCTCATTCTCATTCTTGCAGTGAATTTGAACCAAACAAAGCTCTCCCTTTCTAGTGTTGGGCTGATGTGAAGGGTTTATCATTGCCACAGTGCTTCTGTAGGAAAATCTCATTATGGACTTCAGAAGGAATGCAAGCGGGGGGATTTTCAGGAAGGGTAATTACATTCAGAGCTCAAAGGGACCTGCTGGGCAATATTTGACCTTCCTAATGGGCTGGGCAGGGCTGGGAATGGATAGTTGGGCTTTAATAGCCTTGGAGGACTGGGAAAAGGGGATTTTTAATAGGGATCCTATTTACTGGTTATACCAGGGGTGTATTTAGCACTGGGAAATTTATAATGGGGACCAACAACTCTTTCCCCACCTCCCCTGGGTAAAGGTTTGTAATAAAAAGGGAATTCTGGAATAAAGAGTGGGAGAGAGTCTGGGTTTAGGCTGCAAAGGAAAATCCAGGCCCAGGGGGGTGAGGGCCTGAGGTTTGAACCAAAACCCCCAATGAAATCAAAGGTATCCAGCTAAAAATATAATAAAAATGTTAAAAATAATAAAAAACTATAATAAAGCTGCACTAAACTAATAATAAAGGGGTTTTTTAAATTTAAAATTTGGAGGGGTGATGGGTGAGACCTCAGCCCATCAAATCCTTGGCTATGCAAACTCACAGTTTGAACCAAACCATCCATCATGGGTTTTTGTCTTCAGGATTCCAGGAACATTTTCAGAGCTGGCACCTGTATTTAAGCTGTCAGTGTTAAGCCCATAGCTGTGATTATCTGTTTCTCGCCAGAGAAATACATCCCAAGCAGATGCATTATAGAAAACCAACAAACCCCAAACCCACTCCACCCCAAACCTGAATATTTTATATCCTGAATTCTGTATTCACAGATTTATTGAGTTTGGTGAGCTTTTCTTTAGGGACTTTTTATTGTGTTAAGGCATTTTCAGATGGACCCAGCAAGGGTTGTTGCCTCTCTGCGGCAGCCAAGACGTCACCTGCAACACCTCTACACCGAGTACTACAAGGCAGAGTAAATAACTACAGGCTGAAGGGGTTGGTGCTCATTTTTGCTGCTGAAGCACTGAACAAGGCCCAGCATTGTTTATTTAAAATATTCCCAGCTCTCAGCAGCGGGAGGCTGCACTCCAGGAGGAGCAGATGTGCCCTGAGCCACCTGGCAGAGAAACTGCTCCTAGTGGGCTTTGCTTTCAAACAGCACTGGCTGAGAATTGATCAGGCCTGGATTCCACTTGGAATCCACTTGTATTTTGTTGGAAGCAGTGTCCCGAGAGCCTCGGAGAGCTGTAGGAGCAGCAGAGCTCTCCATAAATCAGAAAATGTTCTAATCGCTCCCCAGTTCCTCTCTGCCTTTGCCCCCTCAATGTTCTGGGTTGGACTGGAGGTTTTAACACGAGGAAAATCAAAACCCACCAGACTTGAACTGGAGGAACAGCCAAACCCGCCACACCTGACCTCGAGGAAAGGCAAAATCTCAAGGAAAAGCCAAAACCCGCCACACCTGATCTCAAAAAGCCAAAATCCACCACAGCTGAACTCAAAGAAAGGCCAAACACTCCACACCTGAACTCAAGGAAAAACAAAAACCCCACCACACCTGAACTCAAGGAAAAGCCAAAACCCACCACAGGTGAACTCAAAGAAAGGCCAAAACCCACCACACCTGAACTCAAGGAAAAGCAAAAACCCCACCACACCTGAACTTGAGGAAAAGCCAAACTCACCACACCTGAGCTCCAGGAAAGTAAAAACCTGTCACACCTTGTAATAAATACGTACGCCCAATTTAGAAATAATAATAATAAAATATAAAATTTATTGAATGTCAGAAAGATTCGAACATGCAATGCCACGATCGAATAAAAAGGACAGAACCAAGCCCGGGGTTGGTACTGGGTGAACAGTGGTCCGACCTCTATCGCATCAGACCTCCCTGTGTTCACCCCGTTCTGTCCTTCGGAGTCCATTTTTATACACTTCTCATGCATAAAGTCCGGAGGTGGGCATCCTTCTTCAGTCTCCCATATTCATGAAGGATTGCATTCAGGTGGACAAAAGCGCATAATTTTCTATCGCCAGTGGAGATTGCATGATGAATCGTTGCAGTCCATATCGTGATACTTAATCTGGGTCGTTTACACCTGGGCTGGGTGGAGGTTCTCGGATATGGACCATCAGGCTGTGGAGATAGGCAATCAGCTCTGCCGGGAACTCCTTTGTGCAGTGGGTGATACAATCAGAATGTCCTCCTGGCTTTGTGTGGGTTTCGGTTTTCGCCAAAAGGCTTGTCCAGGCTTGTCCTTATTTTTAACTTTATAACATAAATTATAACTTTATACCCTTTAGCACGAATTCATATATCACACACCTGAACTTGAGGAAAGGGCAAACCCCACCACACCTGAGCCTGTGCCTGCTGCTGCTCTCAGGATTTCTCCAGTTTAGCCACATTTGGGGTTTTCCCTGCTCCCACTACCCTAAGGTGCACTTTGTGTGTGGCCTCTGTGACCTCCTGGGGCAGTTGTACCTTGAGCAGATGCTTTAATCGAGTTTTTGTGAAATCCTGAGCTGTTAATAGTGAGGAATACTCGGAATTGCTGCCTGTTGGAGCCCTGGAGTTCATCCTTGTCAGAGCTCAGCCTGGCAGCCAATTTGGGCACAATCACACAGAGCAAATTCACCCATTTGGACCTTTCCCAGCATTTTGGGGTCAGTTTATCCACAATTTCCCTGTGCTCCTCAAAGGTGAGGCTGGAGGAGTGGATCCCCTCCTGGGACCTGCATGGTTTAAATCATCCAGGAGTCATCTCTGTGTGTGTGCTTTAATTTGCAGCTTTGCTTAAATTATGTGGAGTCCTTCAAAAGGGAAAAAAAAAATCAATTTGACTTTGGCAGCTGTCTCCACAATGGTTGCCAATCACCAGAGGATCTTGGCTATTTTTAAGTCTCCTGAAATCAGTCTGCATTAAGGCAATAGCTGGGCTTGGATTTAAGCCCAGGACTCTATCAATATAAAATGATTTGTTGTAAGTTTAAAGATGCTTCATCCCCATTCTCTCTCTTTTCATTTGCATTTTAAGCTTTCATCAAAACGTGGATCAACAATCCTAATGGGGCCTTTTTTCCCTCCATCCTACTTTTTCTCCAAAGAACACGTGAGACTGTGTTCTTAACCTCAGCCTGACATGAGGGGGTTTTCCTTTCTGTTCAAACTACAAGGCCCAGTTTGTTCACTGGAGGAGCCCAAACTGAGCCTTTCCTTTTGCCATTGGAATGTTTTCCAGAAAAGTTCTGAGGGACATGAGATGTGTGACTGAGGGAGTGGTTGGAAGCAAAAAGGCGATGATCCTCCACGCAGCAGTTGGCAGAAATGATCATTAAGTAAGAGATTTTATTTTCCCAAGTTAAAGATTGATGTTTGCCAAGTGTATTAGACTAACCCTTCCTGGTCCTTTTCTCCAGGGATGGAGGGACAGGACAAGGGGGAATGGCCTTAAGATGAAAGAGGAAAGGTTTAGATGGGATATTGGGAGGGAATTCCTCCCTGTGAGGGTGGGGAGGGGCTGGGATGGAATTTCCAGAGCAGCTGTGGCTGCCCCTGGATCCCTGGAAGTGTCCAAGGCCACGTTGGAGAACCCTGGGACAGTGGGAGGTGTCCCTGCCCATGGCAGAGGTGGCACTGGGTGGGATTTAAGGTCCCTTCCCACCCAACCCATTCCAGGAATCCATTGCCAGCCCAGCCCAGGATGGGTTCAGGACACTCACCTGCAGTTGGGATGATATTTACAGTCCATTGTTCTCCATGATTTGTTTGGAATCTTGCTCAACAAGGGGAATAGTTGGGATTTTTTTTGATAATCAAGTTTGTCATCCCTAATTTTGCCATTCACTTCTGTCATTCCAAACTCACACAGGATCCTTGTGTCCATGGCTTTGCTCAGACAGATTCCCCCAAATGAAAACCCCTAGAGACTCCCCCAAGGAAAACTGGAGAACTGCAGCCAATTCTGTACTGAAATTATTTTGTGATTGAGTAGAACTGTGTTAGATCCAAGCTTGTTTTAATAACAATTTAAAAAATCAAGATAATGTTCATTGCTTCAGCTTCTCATTAGTAGAACCATAATTTCCCTATGTGTTTTTGCCAAATTTCCAAGGATTTCTATGGCAGCCCCCATCTTACAAAGGAAAGAAGGCATTTATATCCTAGGCCTTGATTTTGGCCTTTTTCTAAAATTTTTCAAGACATATGATCCTAAAAACCTTGTAAAAAAAATTTTAAATTAAAAAAAATCCAGCTTGTTGCTTGGTCTGTGCTGAAAAGGCTGAACTGGTTTTTACAGCTTTGCTGTAAATATTTGTTTAAAATAGCATAAAAATAGCATCACTTGATGCGTTTGAGCTGACTCTGGTTCCTTACATGTAATTAAAGCAGAGCTGTTTGATGTTCTCTGTGACTGAGAGAGTGCCTGATAAAGAAATATCAATTTTCTTGCCTGTCCTGTTTCCAAATATGCACCAGACATTCTACAAATAAAACTGGTTGGTTGTTTTTCAGCTCTTTTTTGCCCTCAGGGCATTGTGCAGCAGCATTAACACCTTGGGACAAAAAAAAAAGCAAAGTTCATTCTCATTCCTTATTTAATTCCTTAAAGTTTCATAATTTGTCTAATTTCTGGGCTTTTGGCATGAAAAGCTCTCCGGGCTCTGTCACTGTTTCCACTCATGGCTCAGCGTTTGGAGCTCTTTGGTTTATCAGCAATGTACGGAAAACCTTCCTGGAGATTTTCCATCAAACCCATTTGGTGATGAAGGAGGGAACATCTTTTCCAATGCTTTAAAACAGGAGCCATAAATTCTGGACTGAACTCCCAATGCCCTTATTAACAGAGAAGGAATTTCTTCAGCATCCCCCTGAGCTGGGGAGGGAAAAGGGATGTGCTGGGAAGGGGAATGTTGTGAGTGGGGAGCTGGACATGATTTAAAGGAGGAGTTTTTGCTTCCTTGATGCCAAATACCTTCATCCAGGGGCATAATCCCTGTTCCTGTCACTCTCTGGGGTTGAGGGAAGGGAGTTTAGAAACTTTGGCTTCCACCAGGATGGTTAACTCTGGAATAAATTCTGTGAAATCTATTTTAGGGGGAAATTATGGCAGTTTTCAAAGCTCCCTACGAGTGTCCACTGTGCAAACGCTTCTCTTTGTCCCATTCTTATCTGACCTTAAAAAAGTAGCCCAGAATTAATAAGATGCAAATCAAAGGGGGAGGAAAAACAGGTCCCAACCAATCGTTGTCATAAAAATAGCCCCAAAAATCAGTGTGCTCATAAAAGTGTCCAATCTTGGTGCTGTGCTGCAGAACCAATAAAATCAGTATAAACAGAATATAACCTTGAGAGGAAATAAATTCATTCCAACGTCAGGAAGGAGAAATGATCCCTTGGGCGTTGTGCCAGGCAATGCAATGTTGGCTTCTAATTGCCTGGAGAAAATAAAAGAGCCAAATGTCCAAATCCAGCTGTTCCTGCAAGCCCAGGATGTTCCTGCTGACAGCCAGGGGCTGCCATCCCATTTATCAGGGAGTTATTCACTAACAACAGAGGTTGTCGAGTGTCTTGGCTTTATATCCAAGGAAACCAGGAAAAAAAGACATTTGGGGATCAAGGACTTTTTCCCTTTTCAGCTCATTCACCCCCCGGAATTCCAAGGGACGCTTTTTACTAGATCAGGTTGCTCAGATAAAGTTTTATCTGTGATCAAGCACTTCTTGCAGGGGATTGTTGGGTTCTTTGAGATGCTCCTGGTGTCTCTGAGTGACTTTGGGATCAGATATTTCATAGTAAGGTCTCAAAGCCATTGTGTCACCTGCTTAGAAAAGAAACTATTCCTGCAAGGAAATTTAACTTTCAAAGATTACCTCAATACTTAGTTTTTCTATAAATACAAATCTCAGTAGCACACCTTACTCATCCACCCTGAGCAGTGTAATTCCCATGAATCTGAAATATATTAACAAACCATGAAATAGAAATTTTTCCTCCCCTCAAGGTGCTCAGAGTTGGGGTTTTTTTGCCTTTTTTCCACAAATATGGGAAATTAACACCAAGGGAAGGATGAGGATTAAAGCAGAGAGTGACTGAGTTTTATTTTCAAGTATTATTAGAGCGTAAAACATTTAGGCGGGCTGATATATTTTGCTATTCAGCTGAATCTGAGATAGGGGAATTACCTGGGAAAGACAAGTTAGGAAGAGTTGGACTGGGGCAGTGAGACTGAAAATAGCTGGAAAGCAGCAGAGGACTCCCTGTATTGATTTTAGGATCATTTGAATTTCATCTCTGTAATGGGATAGATGATGTGAATGGGAAGGACAGGAAAAAGGGATCCAGAGGATGAGAGTATTTAAATGCAGAGCAAGAACATCTTAAGGAGTAATTGAATCTTAATATCTGGCATTGCTTTTTGTTTGAGAGCTGAGTTTGTGCCTCACCTAAGAGCAACTCCTACTGAAATTCAAATCCTTGGAACCATTTCTGCTCCTGTCCAGCTCTGCCAGCGCTGAGGAGGAAGATTAGGAATTCCTCAGGACAGTGAGGAACTTAGATTGAATAAAATAAGGAGCAAGGAAGATTAAATGAAATAAGTTTGCAGATTTTCAAGGCAGTGATTTTTCTGTTCTGGCCTGGGGGATGAACTGCACCAGTCCCTGACTGCAGGACACAGGAAACCTTGGAATTAACACTTCCCTGGATGCAGGAATTGTAGGAGTTGTGTCCAGATATATTTTGCTGACCATCCCATTATTTTCCCGATGCTTCCCCATCTCCTGGCTGGGGCTGTGTTTTTGCAGATAAGGTTTGTTGGGTTACACTATGTGGTGCTAGAGAGATAAGCCCTGAAGGACGGAGAGAGAGAGAGAGAGAGCCTCTTTCCTTGGCCCGGAGGTGACCCTGGGACTGGATCCAGGTCACAGGGGATGGGTGGAGAGAAGATTGTGGTTTGTGGACAGGACCTGTGAGAGGTGATGGTTGTAGTTTGTGACCTTGGCATTGGTTACCTGTTACCATCATAAGCAACGTCTGTGCACTGCCCCAGGTGATTGGGGGACACTATGGGGAACATCTTTCCTGTTTATATGATGTTATATCCTGTTGTGTGGGGGTATTTAGGGAATTCTGGCTGCGCAATAAACGACTTTGCACCTCCATCTTGTGTGTGGAGTTCTTGCCCATGTGTGATTACTGCACTTCCCCATCTCCTGGCTGGGGCTGTGTTTTTGCAGATAAGGTTGTCCCTTTGCTGATACCAGCATGCCCCTTTCTCCACAGCCCCAGCGCTTCTCTGTGAGGCGACGATGCCAATTGACATACGTTCCGTTCCATCAGTCCCAGGTCCTGACAGGCTAAAGGGATTACTGGGGAGGTGGAGATTGGATGGATTGCCAGTTCAGCTGCACACTCATCTGCCTGCCTGTGCATTTTGGACTGGTGCAGCTCCCAGGTGAGCAGGGAGGTGCCCCGGGCTTTTGATCCCCTGTGAGGACCTGCAGGTCTGGGACCTCCCCAGAGCTTTGTTATAATTATTGCCGGGTTAAAGAGCTTTGCCTTATTCCAGCAGCACTTCTTGTCTTACTACATTACAACATGATCATTACCTGGCCAATTAAAGGCTGTTCCAGGTTTTTATGGGAGTTCCCAGCACTTCCCACTGCAGAGCTTTGCTCTGATTTAAGCCCTGGGCTGCAGGTGACACAAACATTTAACAGCAGTGCTAAAAGGACAGTGCAAAGGTGAGCAAGAGGGGAGATGCTTTGGAAAAATTGGAGTAGGATATCAGGGAGAAGATCAAAGGATTGGAGCTCTCCATTTAAAATACTCTTTCAGACTTTAAAAGCCTAATGGAGGTGATGTTGCCTGCCAGGGTCACCAAAGGGTGTTTGTTACTAATTAAACACCGAACTCTGCAGGGCAGCTCAGGTTTGGATGGACCTGAAACTCAATTTTTTCCTTTTCCAGCATTGTATATAAAATTGCCATAGTGTGATTTGCTGGAGCTGAGTCCCTGTTTGTGTTTCCAGTCTCTTTTTATGTTTCCAGGGGCAAGAGGAGACATTTTTGCCTTTGAAAGCAGCATCAGGTTGCAGCTGCAGCCCTGCTTGTTTACAGATCCAGTGAAAACCAGAGGGGATCACTGGGACCTGGAGATGCTTTTCAGGAATCAAATGTCCATACACTAGGAATAACTCGCTGCTGGAAAAATATCTGGAATTTGGAAAGCTTTGACCTTTCAAGCCTTTGAACATTTCCACCTGCGCCTTCACTCTCTTTTTGTTCAGCTGTACCTGGAGTTAATTTTTCTCTTCAGCAAATTATTCCCAAAATACAATTTTAGAGGCAGGAAAATGTTCATCACCTGCAGGAATGTTCACTAAAGGGTCTCAAACCAGTTTGAACAGCACTGCC
Organism: Aleadryas rufinucha; assembly: GCA_013397815.1. Lineage (NCBI taxonomy): Eukaryota > Metazoa > Chordata > Aves > Passeriformes > Aleadryas > Aleadryas rufinucha. Next base: position 603,574 of record VZTH01013395.1, read on the forward strand.
CAGTCAGGGTTGGACCTGGTGACCTTGGATGTCTTTTCCAACCCCAGTGATTCCCAGATTGTGTGCACTGGCTTTTGGTGGTTGGAATATAAACTTTTAAAAACAGGGAATAAATGGAAAGGGAGCCTAGGAATTTCCGGAAGAAATACTGATAAAACAGTGATAAAACAGGAAAACTGGTATTACTTTCCCCTCACATTTCCCATTCTGATTTTTTTTTTCGAACAAGAGATTTTGTTTGCAAAGAAAACTTTTCAGAACATTTTAAAAATTTCCTTATTTTTCAGAATTTCGCCATTCATTAATACTTCTCTTTCTGTTTGTGTTTCTCATTGACACTGGAAGCCTTTTGGGGTGATCTGATCTTGTGGTGCATCCAGTGCCTGCTGCAGTTTGGCTTCCAGTCCCTCCCCAAACCCCTTGGACCTTCTCAAAAGCCATATTTAAAATAAATTATTCAAGTAACAAGCCAAAGCGTATCAAAAATCAATTATAGAGTCAAGAAGAACCTGGGAAGTTTTGGTGCTGGTATCACAGTCTTAAAATACCCACAGCATTTAGTGTTTAGAATTCTTCTTTTAAAGGAACCATCAAATCTCATCTGAGCAAAATGAAATAAAGCTCAATAAGTGCTTAAAAATAAGATCAATTTATAATATAAATCTCTAGAGTAATACTCGAGTTTGGGATTTGATTTGAGTCCATTTCTGAGGGATATTGGCGGTTAAACAACAGCAAAGATCCTTTTTAAGAGCTAATTTCAGGCTCCCAGTGCAGCGAGGCCACCGGGGTGCTCCTGCTCCCATTCTGCCACTCCGGAGCTGTCAGCCTCATTAGGATTTAAATCAGAAGTATTTGGGCTTAAATAAGCTTTATTTCTGATTACTGTAATGCCATGATTTTATGTCTTTTTTAGAGTCTTTAGCTTAAAGTAGGCGAGCTTATGATAAATACTGCAGATGTGGGGGAAGTTGATTAAATTAGTCCTGGAAACGGACAGTGGGAAACAGGAGGGAAAGTGCCCAGATGAGCAAATTCAGGGGTTTGCAGCTCTGCTCTCACTCTTTGTTAATGGATTCAGTCTGCTCTTGAAAAAAAAATAGAAATATTCAAAGACTTTTTTTTAACTGAGGATTAGCAGGGAGGAAAAAAAAGAGTTTTTCACTGCTGGAAGAAGTGAGTGCTCTGTGAGCAATTCCCCATCTCTTCTAATATAATAAATTTTTTTTGTTAATTAGAGGGGAAAAAGAAAAGGTGGAGGAGAAAAATTAAACTCAAAATTCATCCCCATATCCCCCCAAAGAATAAAAAGTAAAATGAAAACCCACAAACCCAAATGCCTTTAGGACCCTTTCTTAAAAAGATTATTTAAAACTCATTTCAGCAATGGGTGAGATGAAATGATGATCAATTACTTTGCTTTAAACACTTCAGCCTTGCCCAAAATGGGTTTTGGAGGTACAGAATGAATTTGGTTGCCCATCTGCTTCCCAATCCCCAGGTTTCCCAAGAGTGCTGAGAGCAGGAAATCCAAATACCTGCTTAGAGCCAACCTCCTCTTCAAAACTAGAAAGTTTTTTTGCAAAATGTCTGGTTTGTGGCCACATTTCAGGAGTGAAGGATGACCTTGAGGGAGGGCAGGATGCAGAACTCTCTGCCCTAAGAATTTGAACTTGGAAACTCCACTAAATGTGTCACCTGGAGGGATAGGAAATCATTATCCAAGCAGATTTACAATAAACAAGTGCCCAGCAATTAAATATTATGGTTGTGCATTATTCCATTTATTGGCTTTAAATAACCAGGTGAGGGTATTGGAGAAGAGGGCAGATGTTAGATCATCATCTAATTATTTGTATCTGAGACACTCAGGGACAAATTCTGTTCTCTTCTATCAATATAAATCCAGAAAAGCTCTCTAAATATAGCAGATCAAATCAATCTGGGGAATTTGAACCACTCCTGGCCTTGTCCTGTCCCTGTGCTGAATGGTTTACCTGGGAAGGCCTTTCCTTGGAGAAAAGGATTCAGTCTTTCCATTATCCCTCCTCTGATGCAGCTCCACAAAGAAGGCCTTGTGCCCACACTCATTACCCTAAAATACCTGGGTTTAGTGTCAGCTGCTCCCCTGGACTGAAATAAACTGAATTAAGCTGAATTAAACTGAAATAAACTGAAATAACTCCATCATCCTGTGAGCATCTACCGAGCAGGGACTGATGATCACAGAAATAGGGTTTGTTCTCTCTGCTGGACCAATATTGACATGAATTTCAGCATTCCAGAGGCTTCATTTGGATCTTAAGACAGTCTTAAATCTAATTTCAATCGAATGAGTCAGATTTATAAGTGAAGGTCTGTTCTTGTCCTGACTTGCCATAGTTCTGGGAATAAATGAGACAAAGGGAGTATTTTGACTGGACACCTGGGAGATGTGTGGCGAATGCTGACAGGGAATGGCTCTTCCCAATAGTTCTTGTCCTACAGATTGTCCAGAGGAACCTCTGAGTGGGTGGTTCCAAATGAGCAGAGTTGCCAGGAGGCCAAACTGAAGGGAAGGGAAGGGAAGGGAAGGACTTTTTTTTGGAAGAAAAATCCATCAGATGCTCTTCAGCCCAAATATATAAAAATTAATGTGTGCTGGGAAAGGCGTTTCCTGTGGAATTCTCAGTATCTCCCTTCCCTAGTCCATGCTAAAGGCAGGAGAAAGTGTCACCTGAGGGGTTCAGGGACCAGGTCAGGGATCTAAATTGGGTGGGAAGTGTAAAACACCTGAGAAACCCTAAAATGCTCATAGAAATGGCTTAGAAATTCCCAAAGTTTACCCAATCTCAAGGGAGTTTGATAAATAAATAAAGTCAAATATGAGTAAATATAAAGGGCTGGATGAGGCTGTGGGGTAGAGCCTCTCAAGAGACCTCAAATTCCACATGGAAAAGAAAAAGGGGGGAAACAGAGAGAGAAAAAGGGAAAGAGAAGGGAAAAAGGAAAGGAAATTCTTTCACATGAAGCTCATGACAGCAGGAGGAGTTCTAGAGTTGGATATTTATTTATATTTCTGGAGTCAGATATGTATTTGTATTTTTGGAGTTGGACATTTATTTATATATCTGGAGTTACATATTTATTTATATTTCTGGAGTTATTTTTTTCTCTCCCCGGAGTCGGATATTTATTTAAAACACTAAAGACGTCAGAATCCGTTCTGTAATGATTTACATCCATCTCCCCCTAATGCAAACGAATGCCTTGTATTTGATGTAGATATGCATTAAACACTTCATACATCAAACTGCCCCTGGAGCAGTCATGGGAAGGAAGAAAACATCGGAGTTATTGCCCAAACAATGGGTTCTGTACGGCTGGGTCTGCAGCACGAATGGAAGCCCATCAATCTCGGGTTTGCTCGGGGTTTTGATGTGTGCCAGCCCTGCAAAGCAGCTCCCAGGCAGCTCCAGCTGGGCTCAGCCTTCCCTTTGTCAGCAAGAGCAGGGCAGGGATGGATTTATTCCAGCGTGCCTGTGCTTATCAATATTTACTGACAAACGCTTATCAATATTTACTGAGTCACGCTTATCAATATTTGACTGAGTCATGCTTATCAAAGGGCCAGATGTGGGGTCTGGTGCCTTTTCCTATCAGGGTGTTACACACAGGTGCAGGCTGTGGTTGTAATTTCAATTTTATTAACAGAGAAGCTCCCCCAGCCAGCCCTTGAGCAGGGTGGGACAGCCCAGCTTGACTTTAAATGACTTTTATAGGGGAGAAACCTCTTCAGCTGCCCCAGTTCCAGAGGAATTGCCAGGACAGCCTGGATTTATAACTTCTTGCACATTTACACCCCTGTATTCCCATTGGCACTGGGTGCAGGAAGAGACACTTGGATCAAATCACTACAAATCCAAGGATTTTTGCACATCCCAAGGGTCAGGGGAGGGCTGTTAGGGCAGCTTTGGGCAGAATTGAGCCCATTTTCAATGTGGGAGTTCAGAAATCTCCAGATTTTCCCAGGCACCCACAGCAATAATATTCAGAGTTAAATTCTCTGGAGAAAACATCTTTTCCCCTCGGAAAATTGCTTATAAACAATCAAAGTCTGTAACAGGGAATCATAAAAGACTGTTTTTAATACTAGAAAAACAACTGGAAAAAACTGACTTTGTTAGGTTTTGAGCTGTTTGCTCATCAGCTAATTGTGATTTTAAACTTTTGTTTTAATGCCTGTTTACACTAAAATTGCAGGAGGAGAAAGAGTTCCTTAAACACAGGTTGCTATGGAATTTTTGTGTGAGGAACAAGCAAATTGAAGTGACTGAGGAGGCAGAAAATACGTGTGAGACACAGGAGCAAACAGGCAGCAAACTGAGGCTGGTGTGTTCTGGCAAGGGAAAAAATGACAGAGAAAGGAATAAAAATAGTTTGAGCTGCTCTTTGTACCAAACCCACCCCCAGCCTAACCAAATGTCCCAGCTCTGGGAGGGGGAAAGTGTCACTGCTTGCTGGCTGGAATGACTTAATTGTGGCTGAATTAGAAAAACCAAGAGCTGACTGGAATAGGGGAGAGAAAAGAACATTTCCAAGGGGTTTTGTTCCCAAATCAAGTAATTTAATCACTTGGGAAGATGTTTGCGCATGGGTTGTTTTACATCAGTCAGAAAATAATTTGGGGCTGGTTCTGGAGTGTTCCCACAGAATAAGTTTGGGGTTTTACCCACAGGAATTACTCAGCTGCTTGATCCGAGGCTCTTCAGACACAAGCAGCGCTTCAGAGGTTGTTGTACTGGTTTAGTTTTTAAATCAGTCTCCAGTAGCTGGGGATGAACATTTATAACATCATCTGCCAGCCTGGCAAGGACAGGGTGCTCTTCCCTCTGCTCTGAGACAACATTCCAGAATAAACCAGGGTTGGGAGCAGGAAAGATTAAAACCCTTTCAAAAACAGGACAGATGTTCCAGAGCTCCTTCCAGAGCCGTAACCAGACTGTGACACTGGGTGAGACACCCAGGGTCTGAATAAAGGCCTTGATGAACTTTTCAATAAGTTGTATTGATAACTGAAAATTAATAATTATCTCCCCCAACCCCATCCCCTAACCCTGGATAAAAAGTGTGACATAATTGCATTTACTGTTGCTTTTTACCCCACCCTCTCGCTGCAAAATTGCTCATTTTGTTTCCAACAGTGTGGAAGCGAAGACTCTTTTTTCTTTTCTATTCTTGAGCTGGGTTTGCAAACTTGAGGCTGGAATTATTTTTCCCAGAAGGGCTTCAGGAGGGCGCATGGTTGGGCCGGCTCTTCAGTGATTTTTATTTATTTTTTTGTGCTTTGTGCTTATTTATTAAACACATAAACACAATAATTCTTGCTGCTCTTCCCAAGGAAAGCTTATCCTATGTCTGGGAGGCCACGCCAGGGACATAAATAGAATAAAATCCTGTTCCTGCAGCTCTGAGCAGCACAAGCACCACATCCCACAGGTGATAACGGCTCCAACACGGATCCTTGGGAGAGCATTCCCTGATAGCCAAGGTACATGGAGTTAATTAAGCCTTGGGGGCGGCCAGGATTGATCCTGAGCTGCTGTAAATTGGCTCAGCTGGCTTGGAAGGGCTCGGCTTTATTTACACCACGGGAGGATTAATCCTCTGGATATCTTCAATTAACACGGACAAATTCTTTATTAAAGGAGGGATATGAATTATTCAGTGGGTAACAGGGTGTGTTTCAAAGAGGAGATGCTCAGTAGTTTTAAAGTGGGAGCTGAAGCAGCACAGACCCTTCACAAGTCACACAGGTTTGCCATAGTTCAGGTTTTTTTCCCTAATTGCCTCTTGGCCTGTCCCTATTTCTACACCCCAATGGATACAGAACGTGGCCCATGTCTCAACGAAGGTGACGTTTCTGATTATGACGAGAAATAATTGCTTGTTTTCTGCAGGAAAAACGTTTCTTCCCCATGCTGAATCAAAATTAAATTAATTCACTCCAGTCCTGCAGTAAGCAAAGGGAAACATTTACTTCAGGAAAGCTGAGACCAGAAGGTTCCCAGGATTCCCAACCCCTTCTTGAAGCCAAGAGTTGGGCAAATAAAGTAAAAAAATAGACAGGAGCAGAGTTTAGAGCCTGATTTCTTTATAGAGGAAATGGTCTGAGAAGTATCAGAGAATTCCAGGATGGTTTGGGTTGGAAGGGGCCTTAAATCCCACCCAGTGCCACCCCTGCCATGGGCAGGGACACCTCCCACTGCCCCAAGTTTCTCAAACCCCATCCAACCTGGCCTTAGACACTCCCAGGGACGTGGAATCCACAGTTCTCTAAACAAGGGATTGTTGTTACAAACATTCCCTCTCATATTTTGCCCAGAATTTGTCAGGTGCGAACAAATTTTCATGACAAGTGTTCCTTGAAGTGGAGACATTCGCGTGAAAAGCTGCAGCTCCAACAAATCAATGTATTTTGAACAACAACAACAAAAAAGACTGGAAAATTCACAGTTAGTTCTGCTCCCAGGTCTTGTTCCTGACTCAGATATTCCTCTGTAGGATCATGGGTTTGCCTGGCAGCAAAATGAACAGAGAGCACCAAAATCTTAAGGATTTTCTCCTTTTTTGAAGTTTTCAGGTATAGAGCAGTTCTTTGGTTTGCCTTGTGCCTCAGACTCAGTGTATCTTTTTCTGCCCTGTTTTAACTCTACCAGATTTCTGTGAGTTCCACCCAAAACCTGCTTGGCTCCAAACCTCCTCCAGGTTGGTGAATTTGGGGGTTTTGTGCCTCTCAATGCAGAGATTTTCGTTGCACACATACAAACATAAATATCCATGAATATACCTATAACTGACTATTTATCTGAGTACTTTTTCCATTTGTTTCTTAAATCTTCCTAGGATTTTTGTTTTTCCCAAAGGTACTTTTGGTGAAACTCACTTCTCACATCCAAATAATTCCTTTTAGTTTCAAGCAAATGCTTTTTTTTTTTTCCAAACGGGATCTGCTGAGGGATTCAGACTATTGATTCCTTTCAAACAGCCTCAGTCTGGAGCAGCTTTACCCTTTTTGTTCATTTTTTCATGGGTGATGAAAAACACTTTAATATCATTATGCTCATCAGATAAGGCTTAAAAACTCACCGAGGTTCAAAAGAAAGTCCTGAACAGACTGGGAGCCTCAGCTCCAGATGCTGTCTCAGGAGAGCCGTGGATTTTCCAGGCTTCCGCATCCTGACACATCCAGCCCTCCCCCAGTGTTTACTTGATAATGCCAGGGAATGCTCCTGGGCCATGTTTTGCGGTGCCAGGGGAGAACTGGGCTGGGAGAGGAACATTCCAGGGTGAGTTATCCTGTGCTGGTTCCCGCTGATGCCATGATGCTTTTTTTGCTTTTTATATATACCCCTTCTATATACTCTTTTGTATAACTTCTATGTATCCTTAAGTGCTTTTAGCCCACATACTTCTAATTCCTCAGGTTTGATAACCAGCACAGACCCNGTATGTGGGGGAAATTCAGGATTGCAATAACCATAGCTCAGGTTATTAATGGAGCTTGGGAAAGGCTCCAAGGGCAGCAGGAACCAAAACCTTCTCTCCACAAAATCCTTCTTTGAGCTGCTCCCTTCCCTGCTTATCTTGGACATCCACCTCCCTCACTCCAAAGGGAATTTCCCATGGAGAACAACTCCTGGAGTTCCTCCGGAGGGAAATTGCACAGATCTTGTTCCAAATCACGGGGAACAGAAGTGCTGGGATATGGGAAATCACTCAGCCACCCCCTGGTCCTGAGGTCAGTGGTATCCATGTGCTATTCCTGACATTTCTCATGGATGTGTGTGTTCATTGTCTCCCCAGCATTTCATCCAGGGGCTCTTCCAGTGCCAGTGTCAGAGCAATTAAAAGTTTTTTCCCAGTGCCTCATTTACATCTCCATTAATTCAATATAAACTTGTGCTAGAGAATAAATTCTCTTTCTCCTTGCAAAAATCTTTTTCATATTTAAAGGTGATTATCATGTCTTGCTTCAGTCATTTTCCCTCTAAACTAATCACCACCAATAATCTCAACACTTCCTCGTGGTCAGGGTTCATGGTTCTCCTCTGCATTCCTTTCTCCTGCTAGAAGGTGGTGCTGATAATGGAATCCTTCATTTCACATTGCTTAATGAGATGGGCTTTTAGAGCTCTGATCTGGGCACATGCAAATCTGTGAGGGTTTTCTGGGACACACCAGGCTCAGCACACAAGGAAGGAGACAAAACAGCAGATTTTACATTTTTTTTGAAAACTTCTGAAGTGGCTGCTGCCACTGGGGTGCCTCAATGGGAGAGGAAAGAGAATTTAGCTGAATTTACTCCATATCCCAGGTTTGTGCACAGCTAAAAAGATCCTTCTCTTGTTTTGATCATGGATTTCATCCTGGGTTTTTTTAAAGGCTTGCCCAACCCTTTATCGAGTTGGAGCTGCACCATCCTCGGTTCTGAATGAGGAATTTTATCCTGAGTGAATTGTCAGCAGTGAATGATTGGTCTGGGGAGTGATTTCCTTAGGATTGTCCATGGGAAAGGCAGGCTGGGAATCACCTGGGAGTTAGGGAAGCGCTGCTTCTTTTTCTTCCTCCCCAAGCACCAGTGGTGACCTCCTGGTGACAATTAACATGGCCACCTCTATCCAAGCGGGAAGCTGTGGCAGGAATTAGATGAAATATTGGGAATGAGGGGGCTGATTTCCCAGGCTGACCTGGGGATGCCTTCAGTGAGCTGCACATTAATGGAGTGAGTGACACAAAGCGCCTGTCCCTGGACAAACCCTTGGGACAACAGGAGCTAAATCTCTGTGAAAATGTCTGACCTGGTGGAGTTATGGTCGAGGATTGAAGTATTGATCAAACCTGGGGGTCAGGGAGGAGGAGACTGAGTCTCAGCCCTGGGATTTGTGTGTGTCCCTCAGCCACCAGGACCTCATGTGTCTTCCCCCTGGGAAAACTTGTCCCCATCAAGGTAAATTCAGGTGAAGTTTCATCCTAAATTTATTCCCTGCTGTGGCAGGTGACTTGAGGCCTCCTGACCCCCAAGATTAAAGCACAAATTACAATTTGTGCCATGAAATGGCATTTGTGACTCTGTCCTGTACCCATAGATTCATTTTCAGAACATCTTTGGTTCTGTGGTTCTGTGCATTCCCATGTTCCAAAATCAGGAGCAATCATTGTGATCTCCTGGTTTGGAATCCTGTAATGTATCAGCTGTGGGACTGGCTCAGTGATACCCACGCAAAAAAACCTCTCCAGGGCAGGGCAGGGCAGGGCTTTGAGAGGCGTGAACTGAGCTCAGATTCAGGGCTGTGAGGAATAGTCAACTTGACTTCATCACTACAAGCAAACAGCCTGGGAAAGGAAAGGAATTTTCCTTGGAGGTTGATGCTTTCCATTGATACAGGTTTTTAAAAGCAGTGCACAGCTGATAAAAGTTATTTAAAGAACGGTGGAATAGAAGAATAAAAAATCCAGAACAGCTCTTATTGTAATGGAATGCCATAAATTATTTAATTAGTGCTAATGAAAACAAAGAGGGGTTTAATACCGTAAATAAATCTGAAAAACAAGGAGCTCTTCAGTGATAAAGTGGGAAGCAAAATCTCTCTTTTTGTACAATGCTGTGTAGTTTAAAGTAGATTGATTTCTGTATATGGAAGGAATCATGGTAGGAAATGGTGTAGAAGGGGGAAAAAGTCACAAAAATCAAAGATGAGAGATGTTTATAGTATTAAAATGGATGGGAGATTGTCTTCCCTTGTGTAAAGAGCACGTGGCATTAATGGCAAAGAGATCGTGAATTCCAGAGGCAAAACTCATGGACTCCGATGGAAAAATCACAGTCAGAGGGTTAGGATTTGGGTCACTGAGGAACCCTGGAGTCTGGGGTTGTCTCCATCCCTGTGGCTCTGAGATGCCCAAACCCTGGGGCTGTGCAGGTCCTGAGCTGGGCCAGCAGCACCAAACAGCCCCAGAGGGGCAGGGACTGGCTCTGGCTACTCCAGGCACAGCCGAGTGGCCACCAGTGGCTCAGGAGGTCCCTGGCACAGCAATTAGCTGGGGTCACTCAGCTGGAGCGGGAAAAGTCCATTTTCTCCTAATTACTGGGGTTTTCCATGCTGTTAGAGGCAGGACAGGGGAAGCTGCGAGCTGCAATGAGCTCTTCTCTTACCAGCCGTAATAATTCGCATTTTCAGGAGGTGTCAGGAAGTTATTTCAGAGTTAACCGGGCAAAAAATGACTCAGAGGTCACTCCTTGGGAATTGTTATTTATTAAAAAATAGAAGAAGCTTTAGAGCTTAGTAAGGTATGCATAAAACTTGGTGAATTATTACCTTTCTACGCCCGAACCTGCAATATTTTATTCAGATTAACTGAATAAAATGGATTCAGATTGCTGAGTCAGATATTGCTTCCCATGGATATTTCCATGTTTCCATGGAAAGTCCAGCAATAAAACAACATTTGCATCTTTGGGGGGAAAAAGGAACTTTTGGGAAGCAGAGGAACCTCAGGCAGAGCAGTTGGTGCCCTGTTCCCTTCCCCAAAAAGAATATTTGGGTTAAATTCCCTCATTCAGGGTCCAGGAACTGGAGTAAAACTTAACTTTATTTCAACTTTCACCTTTACTTCACTGGGGCTTATGGAATACGGGAATTCCCAACATTCTGACATTGCTGTAAGGACAGGTGGGCACGAGATTTTGCCAGGGACACAATCAAGGCACAAATTTCCCATTGGAAGGGGGTTTGAAGATGAGGTGTAGAAAATTATAAATAAATGCAGGTAGGAAAATGGTTTTGCTCTGATTTAAAGGCAGGTATTGAATGTTAACATTAATTTGCATTTATTTTGAAGCGTGGAGACATCGTGTTCCACAAATTCTTACTTCCAGGATGGATTTAAGGCCTCTTGCTGCCTCTTTCCTCCTGTTTTTAACTCAGAGAGGCAAAAATTCTGCTTCTGTATTATGTTTTTTGGCCATCAGAGTTGCCCCCAGGAGGAGCATTTGTGTGTGTGTCCATCTGTGAGTGCTTGGATGGGCCTTTGGAACCTTCAGCCAGTCCTGGGATGAAATTCAGGGGCTTCCAAAGGCTGTTTGTCTTCAGCACCTGCAACCCCTGCAGAAAATATCCTGACCTGGGCATAGTCCTGTGGCATATGGACACCATTCATTTATTTATTATGCAGCATTTGGAGCTGCAGGATTATTGGGTATTTTCATTCTAATTCTCTCAGTGCTGCATTTTCTGTCAATTTAACATGGTTTTCATTTTTAAATTGAAATCCTCAGTGGTAAACTTCAAGGAAAATATGAACAAAGGGACTTTTAAAAACACATCTCTGACTAGAGACAGGTTCTGCTGCCTCACCAATGTGTTCTGTGGGAGATGAGGGGATGAAAATGATCCCAGTTGTTCCAATACCATGAATAAAATCATGGAATCATGGAATGGTTTGGGTCAGAAGGGACATTAAAGATTGTTTCATTCCACCCCTGCCATGGCAGGGACACCTCCCACTGTCCCAGGCTGCTCCAACCTGGCCTTGGACACTTCCAGGGATGCAGGGGCAGCCACAGCTGCTCTGGGAATTCCATCCCAGCCCCTCATCACCCTCACAGGGAAGGATTCCTTCCCAATATCCCATCTATCCCTGCCCTCTGGCAGTGGGAAGCCATTCCCCCTTGTCCTGGCATTATCTGCCACATAAATTACTTATCTGGGCATTAATTAATTCTCTATTTGGGTTTCCTGTTGTGCTTTAACTCACCCTGGACCTTGTTCATGCCACAATTTTCAGCAAGATCTCAGATAACCGAGTTAAATTGAGATATAATGGCCGCTGAGTGCCCAAATCCCCTGGGCACCATTAAAGCTGCCAGTTTGGATTTCTAATAATTAGTAATGGCTCAACCCCACGGACCTGGAGAAGGGATGTGCTCCAGGACTCCACTGAGCTTTGGGAAAGGCCTTGAATTTGCAGTTCCTGAAATTTTTATAGCAATGTGTGAGCCCAGGTTTAACTGGGAGCAGCGTTTGATGGTGCTGGGCACACCAATGTCACTGTAAAATCCATCCAGCTAAACAGAAATATTCCATAGCCTGTCACACACATATAGGAGGGAGGGCTGGGGTTTTTCCTGTTTCGGTGGGGGGTTTTATTTCTTTTGCTATATTTTTGATTAGTTAAGTTGCTCTCAGGAGCAACTCTATGTGGGAGCTGAGGTGCAGCATTTTCCATCCCAATGATGAATCTTAGGAGCCAACTGGGTTTTTTTTTTCTTTTTTTGATTAAACAGTACTTGAGCAGCAAAGGTTGATTGATGAAAATCAAGAAGGGTGTGAATCAAAAATGATTCTCCTTTCTTCTTTATTTTTTTTTTTTTTACTGTGAAGATTGAAATTAATTTCTGGAGAGTTCAATGGAGATTAATACACGAGTTAAACAGGCAAAAAAAATGAGTTTTTCCAGAAATGAGCCCACATTCGGAGAGAGGAATGAAAAGAGGTGCCTAAAGCTCAAGATCCTCATGTGCTCTGCCATTCAGCACCTCACTGAGAGAGGAATTGCAGGAACGGTGCTGGGAGAGGCTGCTGGAAACGGGAGAAATAATGGTGGTGCTTCGTCTTGCTGTTGGACAATGCTCTAGTGACACTTGGCATAAAAAAGGCATAAAATCTCAAGTGTTCCTGCTCCCAAGCAGCTGAGTCAGAGCAATCTGAGAGCTGGATGCTGAATCATGGCTTGGAGATGGGGAATTTCAGATCAGAGGGAGTCACAAGGAAAAGCTTTTCCCTCCACCAGACATTAATTTCCCTAATTCCCTTTATTCCAGAGCCTGGTCTCTATCAGTCCCCACTATTCCTTAACCTTGGAGAGCAAATACTGATATCACCCAGCAGATCCTTGGATTTCTTATCATTTTAGCATCAAAGACACTGAAAGGACTTTTGAAACAGTAAAAGTTTATCTCATTCCTTCCTCCCAAGGAGCTTTTCCAAAGGACAGTTCTGCCTTTTCCTCAATGGATCAGCCCTTCTTCCTTCAAAACCTTGAGGAATTGCAGTGTTCACAACACCGTGGTTTGTTATATTTTTCCCTCAAATGAACTTCCTGTTGCTGTAAAATGTAATTAATATCCAGAGGTCATGATTTATGAGGTTAATAATTAAAGCCTGAAGTTCTCAAAAATGCTTTATTTTCCTATTCCCAAGGTGTGCTCCTTCCCAGAGAGGCTCCTTTTTTATTTAGAAGCGAGACTCCAGAGCCATGGGTGATTTGTCTTCACTTTGGGAGCAGCCTACAATAAAATCTGCTTCGAGGATCTTTGCCAGGCAGGCTGCAGGTTTTTAATGGGAATTTTGCTTTGAAAAAAACAAATTTGAAGTAAGAAGTGACTTCTTAGGCGTGTGACGGAGGAAAGTCAAGCACAAGCTGGTATTTGCTGTTCATAACTCAGCCCCATCTCGTGAAATCTGTTGCACCAGTAAAGGGTCAGTGGGATTTGAGCTTGGAGAGCTTTGGGATCGCGACAGGGTCTGAAATTGGTGGATCCTTGCTGTGTTTGGCACGTTGAGTTTGGCTCTTTTCAGAGCTGACTCCTTCCCTCTGCAGCCACCTCTGCTCAGGGCTCAGCCTGTGCCAGTGAAATGCCCAGCACCAGGGGGTGTGGATGGGATTAATGGGCAAAAATTCCCAGTTCCCTGCAGTGCTGGGATCTGCCTTTTAACCTGTTCCAATGCTCACATGGAGCCCAGGCAACTCCGAGCCTGGTTTTAGTGAAAAGTTTTAGATCTTTGGATCTAAAGCTCTCCATAGGAAGCACTTGGAATTTGTTTGGTTCTGAGAGTGATAATCCTTTGGTAACAAAGGAGAGTCTGGAGAGAACAGCCTGAAAAGCTCAGCTCAGTGATCCTCAAATCTTTATTCTTTTGAGAGGTGACGTTAACTGTTCCTGGAATTAATGATGGATTAAGGTACGTTCTCCTCATTCTGTTACAGCTTCTTGTCCCTGCAGGGGCTGCTGAATTGAGGACATGGGCAATGAAAGAGTCATTGAATGGGAAAGGTGGCTCAGAATTCCCTGTCCAGCTTGGAGAGCCTTCCCTGTCTGCGGTCAGGGCTCACCCACATGTCCAGGGCTGCATCCATTCCCTCCGTCCATCACCTTCTGCATCATCTGCTTGGGCTGCCCCATCCCTGGAAGTGTCCAAGGCCAGGTTGGAGGAACCTAGGATAGTGGGAGGTGTCCCTGCCCATGGCAGGGAGTGGAGCTGGATGGGCTTTAAGGTCCGTTCCAACCCAAGTGATTCCATGATTCTCCAATCTGCCAGCCATACCAAAAGTATTGACTCAGCAGAGCTGTGAGGATGTGCAGACAGAGACTGTGCAGCAAACCCAGCTGAGCTCCTTCACTGGGTGCTCTTGGAGCCCCTTTTCGGATCCCTCTCCTGATAACCTGCTGTACCACGAAACAGCTGGAAACCCCTCAGGAATTTCACCACTTGTTAAAAGGGAAATTTCATGAAGTTTACCAGTGGATGAGAAAGCTGATTCCAGTTTTGATTGGATATTCCAAGACAGGTTTAGATCAGAACCGTGATAGGGAAACTTTCACCTTCCTGTTACGAAGCAGCTGCTCTGTGTCTGAGACACGAGGAACAACTCGTTTGCAGTAGAGACACAGCGAAGAAAATCACCCTCATAAGGTTCAGGCACAGCAAACAATTGATTTCTGAGGGGTTGGGATGAATGGCAGAGGAAAAACCTTATTTTTAGCTCTGCTATTTCTGGCTGCAGATTATTGAGACGGTGTAAATGCAGCTCTCTGATTTGAGTATAGGGTGGTTTATGGGAGCTTTAGCAGATCAACACTTCAAGGCTGGGGCAATTCCACCTGGGTTGTTGGAGCCTCACAGTTTCAAGGCAGCACGTGAAGAATTCTGCTGGATACAAATTGATTTAAATTTCCCAGGAGAAAGGAAAAAATAGAAAATTATAAGGGCTGGTCCCATCTGAGATAGGAGGACTGTAAAAATGGAGTTGAATGTCTCTCTCTACCTGTCTCCTCCCTACCAATTCCATTCATCTCCTCAGCCAGGAGTGCCAGTAACCTTGGCAACCCCCTGTTTGTTTTTTGTTTTCTTCTCTGCTCCTGTGACAACTAAAATTCCCTTTTTTTATTATTATATTTTGTGGTGATGTAAAACCAGAGCCCAAATCACATCATGTTAAAGGACGCAGAGAGATGCTTTTTTAATGCACATTTTATATATCTATAAGCTTAGGAGTAGCTGAGACAGCCAAGATGTGATTGTAATGTTTTCAAAAGGTTTACTTTGTCAATAGCTCTTACTGTGTGGGGATATTTAATTCCATCTAAAATGCCACTGAAATAAAACAAAAAAAAGGACGCTGATCTGAGACATCAGAGGGTTCCTGCCATCAAAAGCCATCCTGCAGGAGAAGTGACCAGTGAAGGAGGTGAAGTTGAGGCCTTTAATGTGGAAGTTCCTGAGCTAAGACCACTTCTCTCACATGTGAGCTACAGAGCCTTTCCAAGTCACCCCTCCCAGGAAAAGTTCAGGTGTCAGCTTTGTTCTTCGAGAAACAGCAGAAGGCTCCAGATCCCAGAAGCTGTCTCAGAAATGGAAAGTTTGCTGAGAATGCCTCAGAAATGAGTTCTGGGCAGTTTCTGTGTCAGAAAGAGCTTTTCCTGCTGTATCCACACACATCCTGAGGATTGGGAGTAGCAGCACCGTGCTGGCTGCACATCACAGCCCTCACTCACTCCTTAGCTACTCCAAGGTGGGAGGAATGTGCTGTAAACCTGCAGGACCCTCAGAAAACCACTCTCCTAAGGTTCAGACACAGCAACCAACTGATTTCAAAGGGGATGGGATGAATGGCAGAGGAAAAATCTTATTTTTAGCTTTGCTATTTCTGGCTGCAGATTATTGAGAAGTGTAAGTGCAGCTCTTTGATTTGAGTGTGAGGGGGTTTGTAGGACCAGCTCAATACCAGCCCTAAAACCAGCTCAAATATCTGCACCAAGCACTTGTACCAAGGGCAGTTAATTCCATTAAGGTCATGTTTTAACCTTGGCTTCAGCCACCTCATAAATATTTTTCCTTTTTGAGAGCTGCAGATTCCAAGGGGGAATCACATCCACGAATTTTTAGCTGACTGGCAAAGATGGGGATTTCTTCTGGACACCCCATGTTTTGCAGTCCAACACAAAGACTGAATAAACACGAGGAATTCTGTATATACCCATTAATTTCCCAGGATTTTGGTGTTCCATAGCACGTGCCATGCTCAGCTTTTCCTTCGGTTGCTTCAGCTGCATTTTAAGCACTTGATCCTTATTTTTTAAACGAAGATGCTGCACTAGGAAGCTGCAGATCCTCTGCTGTGTTGCCCTAGCTCTGATCTATGATTTAACTTCCAAACTTCTGCACTGCCAAAGGACTTTGATAGAAGGTCAAGCTTGTTGATCATGAAAAAGTAATTGAAATTTGTTTTATTGGGGCAGGGGAAGGAAGGGAAGATGATTTGTATGTATCTGATAATAGAAAACATTATGGTCATTTATTTTAGTTTCTGTAATTGAATTTCAAACCTTTCAAGTTGAGGCCTGTGCACTGTGGATACATCCAGCCCAGAAACTTTCTGTCATTCCCTCATCCACTCTTGATCAATTTTAGTGATTGTATGGATTTGTCTTTCCAGGAGTTGATTCCCAGCCTGTAGCTAAAGAGCAGCAGCTGAAGGAGTTGCATTATTGGCAAACAGGTAACGTGGGTCAGGCTTCTAATTGCTGCTGCCAGAGCCTGCAGAGCTGCCTGAGACACAGGGAAATCATCCCCTGCTCCTGGGATGGGCTGGGCAGGGAAACAGGGGCTGCTGGAATCTATAATGCACCATTTCCCCTGTAATATGTGTGTAAATCTGTGTGTATTCACTGAAACTGAGCAAACCTCCCTCAGCAGGGCTAAATTTGAAACATGAAAATCAGTCAGTTTGGGATCTGGGATCCAGAGGGATCTGCAGAGCTTTATTTTGCATTTCCCAGCCCTGAGAGGAGAGAGGGAAAGCAGCACAGCAGGGCAGGAACAGCTCACCTGGGGCCTGCTCATGCAAAAATTTACCTGAGTGTGCTCTAAACTCTGTGCATGTCCCAGACAGAGGAAGGATGGGGAGAGGATGGCAGGACATTGATGAGGGAATTCCGTGCTTTTCTGAAGATCCTGATGATCCCAGAGCTGACAGAGCTCACCTGCTGCAGGGAAATTCAGGGCGCCTCTCCCAAAAGTCCCTTGCTTTGGCAGAGCTGCTGTTGCCCTGCTCATCTCCAAGCAGCTCGGAATGTTGAAGTTGGCAATGTCTGACTGGTTTTCCCTCCCTTAAAACAAACCAATTATCCAGGCCTGACAAGAATAGAAACAGAAGGTGGTAATTTCTTGCACTCTTTAATTGCCTCCCAAAGAGGATAAAGCAGTTACTTTAAAAGACTCTGTCTTCATCTGCACTGTTGAAATAAAGCCTTTTGAGGATAACTTAAAAGGACAGATGAAGAGCCTTGGTTTGTTAAGGGGAGCCAGGCCTAAATGAGCTGCTGCCTTCAACAAACCTTGCCTATCATTAGGAATTCTCTCTGTCCTAGGAAATGGTGCAAATAGCATGGGAATTAATGCAGGGCCTCCAAAAAAGGAACAAAATCTGGGTAGCTGGGGTTTCAGACGCCTTTAGGAGTTCTTGCAGTAGAAAATATTTCGATGGGTAGGGAGCAGATGTGAGGTGTGGATTATCCCACAGGAACCCTGCAATCTTCCTGTGAGATTTCAGGTTGAGAATTTTGGGTGTCCAGGAATTCAGTCCTCAGACCTGTCCATGTGAAACTATGCCGTTAGCCAGGGTTTACACTGGGGACTGATTCCTTTGTTATCTCGTGGTCTTTGTGCCTCTTTCCAGTCCCTTGTGCTTGGGCAGATTCCTCCTGCACCGCATTGACATCGCAGGGTCAGAGCCTGTTCCAGTTTAGGGGTTTTGGAGATGATAGAACCTCCCTGATCTGCCCTGTGGGAAGCGAACAAGTCCCTGTGGTCAAAATGTGTTTCATGAATTCTCAGAGCGTCTCTCTCCACATGAAAAACAGCACAGGGACAACTGAGATAAGAAAGTGATCCCTCAGATGATGGAGATCCTGGTGAACAGAGCACAGTCCCAGGCTGCAACTGCTGCATTTTTATGCTTATGAAAAAATCTGGACGTGAATTTCCCACCTGCCCACCCCGCCCTGGGCCAGCCTAAATCCCCTGAAGCTGCTCATGTTGTTCCCCACAGGAGCTCAGTGCCTGAAAACAGGATAAAAGTGTGCTGTGCTTGTTATCTGCCAGAGCTGCCAGGGAAATATCCGCACTTAATGAAGTTCCTACTTGGAAATTTCAGCCGTGTGGGTGGGGTGTCTTAAAAATACACAATAGCAAAATGCTCTTTATTGTGCCGCTATCATTCGTGTTCCACCTCTGGGGTCCTGATTCGTGGCTGAAGGGATGAAGATCCTGGTTTTGTGTGAATAAATCTGATCTTCTGGCTTCTTCTGGGCCTTTGACTTGATTAAATTTGTTAATCCTGGTTTCTCTGTGTGTTTTCTCCTTTCTTTGTCTCATCTCCCTTCTCTCCTTTGTCTTTCTCTTTGTGTCCGTGAAGAATGGGAAGCTCTGGATGGTTCCAAGCCCTGTTTGATCCATTGGACAGGTGATTTTTAACTGAAAAAATACTTCCAACCAAAATGAAAATAAAACTTGGAACTCTAATGAGAGCATGCAGAGAACATTCCCTGGGGGCTGTTCTTGAGGATGTTTGGTAATTCCTCCTTTTACAAAGTATAACATAAGCTGGAAAAATGGTGTTGGAAACACTTCTGCTGCCAACAGAACACACAGGAGCAAAGGAGAGCAGGGAAGGGGCCTAAAGAAAACCAGGGAAAATTTGTTTTGCTGAATAATTGCATTCCTGCAAGGAATTTTTCCAGCATAGAAATGCCTAAAAAAGGGGAATGAGGGCATTCACCTGCAGCTGCCAGTCAGAGGGGTTGGATTTCTCCAGGAATGGGATGTGTTCCTGATCGGAGGTGTGGAGACCCCACAGCCTTGCTCCTGGAACTCAGTCAGGGTTGGGAATTTGTGTCCCTCATTAAGAAGAATCCCATGCAATTTCTTGGACACAATTTTTGGCTGCTGTAGGTTTGTGTTTTTAGGTCTGTTTTCCTCTGGACAACTGAAGGCCAATTCAGCCCCGAGGATTTAGGGAAACCTTTCTTAACCTGAAGGATGAAAACAGAGGAAAAGTTCCTGCTGAAGAAGAAAGGAGCCACCACTGCCTGGGGACTGGGAAGGGTTCTGGGATTTCTGCGAGTGAGAGGAGCCTTTGAAGGATCTCAGTGTGCCAGCAGATACTTGCATTGGAATGTGGGTAGAATAAAAGTCCCTAAGATTTTTCTTCTTTTTTCCTCTGTGAACCCACTCCTTAATTTATCTCTGTCTCCCCACTGCATCAAGATTTGTTCCATTGGAAACTGGCATTTTGAAACACTTCCTGTCCCAAATGACAGTGAATAATCAGAATTTCCTGTAAAGTAGCATGAAGGGGAAAATGGAGCAGAACTGAACCAGTTTCACATAAAAAACTTTCATAACCATTCATGGGACTGATGGAAAAATCCATCCATTGAGAGTGAGCGGCTTTTATTTCATCCTTGCTTTGGCCTTGTATGGCAGATTCCAGAGTAATTGGAACTTTTTTTGCCGATGGAAATACCAAAAAAATTATTAAAGTGGTTCAGTACAAGGACTGAGATCCCAGGTTCTTTCTTAGGGAGCAGAGGGAATATCCTGCAAACATCCAAGGAATGTGGCCAGCAGCAGGAGAGGAGGGGGAGCTCCCCGTGCAGCGAGGAGCAGATCCCTTGGTGCTCTGAGATTAGAAGGGAAAATCTGTTTGCAGCCTATCCCTGTGACTGCTTAAAGCCACCCATGCCCTGGATTTGAACTGGTCCCCCAAGGGTGAAAGGCTCGGTCTCTCCCTGCCAAGCCCCAGAGGATGCAGTTGCTCCCAACACGGATTCGTAACAAATCCCGCCCCGAGGGCAGCAGCCTTTGCTGTCCTTCCTCTGATCATTGATGGCAATTTAAAGATTTTCCTTTCTTTCCACTCCTCCCGTGCCCATCGCACCCTTTTCTCCCTTCTGCCGTATAATCCAGCTAAATCTTCTGAAAGGAGATTAGGAACCAGTAGGTTTTAAACAGCGGAAAACAAGGTGGATGTTCACATTCCAAGGTTTTTCCCCCCAGTTCCTCAATAGGCAGAGACATCCTGAGCTTAATCTGCTTCTTCAAAGGAAAATTCAAAACGCACCTGACCAAAAATGCAAATACCCTTGAGCAGGGTGTTTTCTTGTTGATTCAATCCCTCACCAACTTCTGCTGTTGGATCACCACTCCCTGCTCTGCTCTCCTGGCATTCCCTGCTTCACCTTCCTTTTCTTGTTGCAAAATCCTTATTGACTTCAGGAGGATTTGTATCAGAGCGACATCAACTGAGATTTTCCACCCCTTGGCCTGAGTTCTGCTTCACTTCAGTTCACACCCACTCTGTATTCCAGGAGTAAAGGAGCTCCAGGGCCTCCCTGTGGAATTCCTGCTGGGCTGTTGGATGTTTGCAGCAGGGACGTGCTCTTTGTTCAGGGCTTTTTTGGACTCGAGGAGAACATGAAGAACAAGGGCAGAACATGGCTGTGGTGCTGCTCAGGTTGGTCATGTCCCTCTGTTTGCTGGCAATTTCTGAGGTGTTTAAAAAATAGAGACAAAACAATCACCAGCTGACTGTCAATTAATGCAAATGCACGTGTCTGCCATCAGTTCATCCTCCAAGATCCCTCCAGTTCCTTGTGTAAACTCTCCTCTTGTATGTTTTCCAAATTTTATGACCTCCTAAGAGCCAGTATTCTTTAAAACAGGATTTAAATCACAATATTATCCTTGTGTTTCATTTTCCTACATGTTATTGTAAATAAAAACACAGCAGAAACTACAGTGCTATTGGGCACCTCCCAGGATTTCTTCTGGAGTGCTCAGACAGAGGGGATGTCACAATGTGTGCAAAGACTCTCTGTCATTGTCCTATTGATTTCAGGTTCCCTGCCATGCTCGGTGCAGCTGAGGAGTGGAGGGTGACATTTCCAGAAGGGGCTGCTGATCTCAGGGCTTTATTTTGGGTTTGGCATCCCAGCCTGAAATAATTTACAGGAGTGACATTTGAACTTGGAGCTGTCCTCACTTTTCTGTCCATGGCGTTTGTGGGTGGCTGAAACCAGGTAAGGTCAAATCCTGATGTCCCCCCAAGATCCCTGTAGATAATTTAGACATTAATCAGGCTCTGTGCTCTCTCCTTCCCTTCCTGAGCATTCCTGACCTGGGACCAGTGTGAGGAAGCAAGTAAGGACAAGTGGGAATGTCTTCAACAGCCCCAGATTCCCAATCTGCCAAGCTGATTTATCCCTCTCTTGCCCCATCCCTCTGCTGTAAATTCACTCTTGGAGATGGCAGAAACTTTCTCTTCTCTGATTTAAAAAATAAAAAAATCCTATCTGGAGACTGCTCAGTTTCCCTCCCATATTGCTTGGGAGATTTTCCTTCAAAGTTTTGTCTGAGCAGGGCAGGAACATCTCCCCTTGTTCTCCCCTGTCTCAGATCAATATAACGACCTTCACCAGAGCTGTAATTGCATTGGGCAGGGATGCATCAAACCTCAGAATATTTGATTTGTCCTCAACCTGAGGTGAGGACTCTCAGAGTATTTTTTCTCCCTGGCCCTCTGCAAGTGTAATTCTGTTTAAATCTGCGGGGATCACTCTGAGACTGCTCTAATAAAGGAGGTGGGTTAATATCCCTCCTGTCCTTGGCTTTACTGCAGACAGTGGCAACGAGGGGCCTAATTAGTGTGATTGGGTTGGTGGTTATGGAGGTTGCTCCAAGAGAAACTGGACTGACACCATGAAACTCATTAAACTCAGCTCTTCCAACAGCGTGGCTTTATGTGGAAGAGAAAAGAAATACAGCAAGAGGGAAGTCAAAGTAGAATCCTCATTAGAGTAATTAGTGCAAGTCATTATTTCCTAGAAGTCTCAAATGGGCACATTTATTCTGAGGAGGTGCCAAGGGTATGGCTGGATGGAGCTGCCTTGGGAGGAGAGGAAGGGAAGGGGATTTGCCCACTTTCCCTGGCAGAGATGATGGACGATCCTATTAACTCAGCATGGCTAATCCCCTTTCATGGTGCTCATTCCATGCCATTATCTTTGTTTGGCTGCTGATTTCCCTCATGGAATTCTTCTGCCATTCCAGTGTTTAGTGCATAGGAATTGAGAAAGGAAAAAATCCTGCCTGGACTGTGGCAGTGTTCCTGGAAGGAAAAGGAGCTGCTGGTGGCTCTGAGAGAGTGTCTCCAATAAAACCTTCTGCTGGTGGTGGCATCTCCTCAGAGTATCCATGTTCCCATTCCTGGAATCCATTGTGTTCTTTCCTGCTAGAGCTGGAGCGTGTTGCCTCAGTCAATATTAACAAACAGCTCTGCCAGCAAACTTCCTACACTTGGAACGACTGAAGGAGAAAATGAGACCATGGAACAGAGAAGAGAAGTGAGTTACCAAAGTCCTGGAATGCATTCCTGGGCCCCCAATTGCAATTCTTGTGTTGGGGGCATGCGGGGTCAGCCCTTGGGTCACTTCCGCCCTTTCAAATTGTGAGCACAACCTTCAGAACCTGCTGCTCTGGTCTCTAGCCAGAATTCCTCATGGATGGGCCTTTTATGGGCCCATTTTTCAGCTGCCCAGAGAAGCTGTGGCTGCCCCTGGATCCCTGGAAGTGTCCAAGGCCAGGCTGGACACGGTTTGGAGCACCCTGAGACAGTGGGAAGTGTCCCTGCCCATGGCAGGGGTTGGAATTACATGAACTTTAAGGTCCCTTCCCACCCAAACCATTCCATAATATCTGATTTCTGTGATATTGTTAGAAACGAGTTGGATGTTGAGGTTTTGGGGAGGGAGGGGTTGGTTTGCGGTTTTGAGTGTGGTTCATCTTGGGTTTTTTTAATAATAAAAGATATTTATTGCATCACTCTGTATTGCCCTGCTGTGTCAATACAACAAAGAGAGCAAGGTGTCATTGTGGAAAGATGATTATTTTTATTTATGGATTTATTTTCCCTCACTGTGGACCCTCCCCATCCCCAGCAGTGCAGCACAAGCAATTGATGCCAAAGGGAGAGGAAACAAAAAAGTTTTAAGATGCTACAGGGATGATGCCTAGCTTAAAGCTTGTTTGTCAGGCAGTGTTTGCCTCTCAAAACCTTCCTTTGTTATGGAGAGCAGAGATCCTGCAAATGCAACGTGATTGCAGCTGGAAGAGATCGAAGGGCAGCATTCTGACCTGCAGACAAAATGTGTCAAACGAGACCTTTCAGCACGGAGAGGCTCCGAGCTTCTAATGGAATCTGTCAGGTACAGATGAGTCCTTAACCTGCCTTTCATTCCCCCAGCTTATTAAAATCATTAAAAGCCAGCAATAATTATGATCCTTTCTGACTGCTGTGTTTATGTCAATCCCGGGGATCTCATGCCTGCAGAAGGATTCTGCTCGGATGGGAATTATTGCAGAAGGTCACTGGTGCTCCTGCCCAACAACAGGATGGGGAACTGGAGGTTCTTCCTCTTTGCTGTCCTTTTTAAGTGCAGGATCTGACCTGTAGAGCACAAACAGGTGATTTTTGCTAAATATTTTTTTTCCCTTTATCAATTAGGAATTGAAAATTAAATCAGCTTGTATTCCCAACTGAGCAGTTCCTGATCCTCTGCCACGTGTGACCACCCATGGATCTGCACAAGGTTAAAGGAAGATGTTGGGCTGGCATCTTACCTGAGGGAAGACCTAATCTTCTAAACCAATGCACCCTCACAATGACACTGTGATATTTATTCTCTATTTTTTTGGCCCATGGGTATCTCCTGTGTCTTTTCTCCACATTTTTTTAACAAGTGACATCCCTGAGAATTCCTGATGTTCCTCTCCCATTTCACACAGGCTGGGTGTGTTCATACAGGTATTTCTGGAAGTCTTGGTGTCAGAGCTGTGGCTGTGAATTTTGAGGGGTTTTGCTGTGTTTCACTGATTTTTACCAACAGTGCTGCCCTTTGGGGATCTGTTCCAGAGGCCTCAAATTTAAGGCCTGGACCAGATTTGTACTAAGGACACTTCTACATTGGCAAAAGGATTTTTTATACCTAGCACTTAAAACATTTTTCTACTCATGTAGCTCATAGAATTGAGTGTGATGGAGCTCATTTCCACAAAGCTGAAAATACAGATTGTCATGGAAATCCATAGAAAGAAATCCATAGAAAGATTCCTGCTTGTTTTAGATCAAATTCAAAAATCGTTTTTATTCCTGAGTTGCTGTTTGAGCTCGTCCTTGCCAGCCAGGGAGTCTGGAGTCAAAGCATTTAATATCAGGTCTGGGGGTCTGGCAGGTTTTGGAGGGGAATGGGGAGTTGATTCCCGTGAAAATCCCTGTCTAGTTCCATATCAGGATTTCCAGGCATTGACAAAGCAATCAGTGGAATTCTTCTTCAGCACAGATTGTGCTGTAAAAGCAACCCCCACCCCCAGCATTGATTTGGGTTTGTAATAAGATGACAAGTCTGTAATGATCAGCGGCTTCAGAGATTACAGAAATGTACTTTTCATTTCTCTGACATGATGTCAATACCTTTTCCAGCTGTTCTGAGCACCCTGAGAGGTTTTATCTTAAAATCTGGGTTTGAGAAAGATAAGCAAGAGAAAAGGCTGATCTGCCATTGAAACAGTGTCACTTCTACTTCTGAATCCTTTTATGTTTGATAAAACACATTATATAAAGTGTTATAAGGTCCAAATGGAGTCAGGCTCCACTTCAGGCTGACCTAAGCCCTGTGTTTGGGTGATTTTCAGAACACAACATCCATGAGGTTTTGGGCTGTGAGATGAGTTTTTCTCATATTGTGCCTTGCCAGAATTTTTGCCATGTTTGTGAAAAAAAATCGCTGGTTTTAAAGGTCTGTTCCAACTGAAACAAATCCATGGTGAGGCTGATGTGACCTGGTCACAGCCAAATCCATCCCATGTGGGTAAAACAGGCCGAGGAAAGGCAGTGGGGCCATGGAATGCTTTATACTCCTTTGACTCCATCAATTATTGATAAGGTTTCTAGCAATGATTATCTCTAAGTGGTGTTTTACACCCCAGCACGTGCCAGATGGATCTGAAGTAACCCAGCTGGAACTTTTAAACAGATTAAGCACGTAAATGCTGGAAACACTCACAGAATTAGATAATCTTTAGTCCTTTTTGGGGTTAAAACAGGGATTTGCATGATTTGTTCCCATCTCTGGTGTCCGTGCTGCTCACTAACGCAGACTGGCCCGTTTGTTCCTTTGGGTCTGCTGCTGGTTGGACACTCTCAATTCCCCTGGCAATGGATTTACTCTGGTTACACATTTATGGAAGTGAACTCTGGACTGGATTCCCCACCAAAATTCCTGCTGCAAACACTGGCGCTGCTCTATCAGCTCCTTTCTTCTGCCCTGCAGGGCACACAAACCCTTCTTGTCCCTCGCTCTCGCCTCTCTCTCCATTCTGCGTTGAAGTTCCGTGAATTTGGGGAATTTACTTGAAATTCAGGCATTTGTTTTGTGTTCATGTCACACGTTGTTTCTGCCACAGTTGCTCTCCTTCCCCCCTCAGCAAACAGCACATGGAATAAAAGGAGCTTGTGTGAGATTTGGCTCAGCAGCCTCAGCGCTGCCTCTGTGCCAAAGCCCTTAAAGCTGCAGCAGCCCCCAGCTGAGCCGAGAGCTGCAGCAGCCTGGGCTTGTCAGGGCTCTCCTTCTTCTCTTTTAACTGTTCCAGATCCTCTGGCAGGGGAGGAAATGAGGAGGCTCCAGGCAGAGTCACCCAGTGCTCCCAGTAATGGAGCGGAACTGGGTAAAATGGGTAGTGCCATGAGCAGGCAAGGAAGAGGGTGGTGGAAATTCTCAAAGTGGAAAGGAAAGAGGGGAAATTTAGATGAGATATTGGGAAGGAATTCCTCCTTGGGAGGGTGGGGAGGGGCTGGGATGCAATTCCCAGAGCAGCTGTGGCTGCCCCTGGATCCCTGGAAGTGTCCAAGGCCAGGTTGGAGCAGCCTGGGACAGTGGGAGGTGTCCCTGCCCATGGCAGGGGTGGCACTGGATGGGCTTTAAGCTCCCTTCCAACCCAAACCATTCAAGGATTCTGTGATTCCATGAAAAGCAAACTCTGGGCTGATTAAACCTACCTGGGGGGATTTTTTCTGTGCTTGCACCTTGTACCAAT
Source organism: Aleadryas rufinucha (assembly GCA_013397815.1). NCBI lineage: Eukaryota > Metazoa > Chordata > Aves > Passeriformes > Aleadryas > Aleadryas rufinucha. The sequence goes on from VZTH01013395.1 coordinate 630,048, forward strand.
CCCTGTCCTGTGGCTCTTTCCCACAGACACTGGAAACATCCACTCCAGGAAGGTTTTGCTTTGCTCTGCTCAAGTGCCTTGTTGGAACATGATCATAATGGTCAGCTGCTTAAAAAGTATCTATGCTGGGGTTCAGGGCCTAAATTTAACTGAAACTCACCCCAAAATCTCCTGAGATTCCAGCTTCCCAGTCAGTCAGGTCCCCCAGAGGGTGCTGGGCACTGACCAGGCTCCTCAGGCACGGCCCCAGGGCTGCCAGAGCTCCAGGAGGGTTGGGACACCGCTCCCAGGGAGGCACAGGGTGGGATTTTGGGGTGTCTGCGCAGGGCCAGGGGTTGGGCTCTGATCCCTATGGGTCCCTTCCAGCTCAGGATATTCCATGATTTTATGATTCTGTGGGGTTATTAAAACAATCCCATTGTACCACTGCTCCCTTTCCTTTCCCTCGTGGATGTCAGTGGAGGCTTCACCCAGCGCAGGGTCAGGTCCTGCCTGGTGGCTCCTGTCACTCCAAGGAGCACCTGAATCCCTGTCAGCATCTCCTGCTGGAAGGAATTCCCCTTTGCTTTTCCCGAAGGTAAACAGAAATAAACTCATACTAACATTTTTCAGGATGCCAAAATAAGCAGTTTTCTCTTTAGAGGACATCAAGCTGGCTGCCAGCATCCATGGAAAGTTCTTCCTGCACAACAACTTTGAAACCCATCCTGCAGTTCTCCTGGAAGGAAGATACTTGTTTTTCCGTTCCCTTGATTTGGCTCTGCAAGGAGAGGGGCCTTGTGGCAATGGGAGGAGCTGCAGGAGGGCTGGCAGCACGTCCTGGCTTTCCTACAGCACTTGCAGCCTTGGGCCACTCTTTTGGTGCTTGTGCCTTTTTAATGTGTGTGTTTAATACAGAAACACCAACAGCCTTCCCCGTGCTGCTCCTGGCTCTGCCTTTCCAGAGCACAGATTTCCTGGAGCCCTCCTGGAACCCTCCTCACCCAGCAAATGGAGCAGAGCTTGGCAGAAGGAAGAGGAAAAAACTTGTGAACTCTGTGTTGGAACCCAAACCTGGGACATTCCATGGGATCCTGGAATGGTTTGGGTGGGAAGGGACCATAAATCCCATCCAGTGCCACCCCTGCCATGGGCAGGGACACCTCCCACTGTCCCAGGCTGCTCCAGCCTGGCCTTGGACACTTCCAGGGATCCAGGGACAGCCACAGCTGCTCTGGGAATGCCATCCCAGCCCCTCCTCATCCTCCCAGTGCATTTACAGCACTTTGCTTTGTCTTTAGCTCAGTGGAAGCAGTGAGTTTGGTGTTATCACCTGGGGTTGGAGATTGAATATTTTCATTAAGTCTGGAGTCTTTTCCACTCCTAAAAGCATTTCTGTAACACTGTTTACTAAGCACAATCATTTGGTTGTTAATGTTCATATAAAAATAAAGATCTCCCTTTTCTAATGCTGTGAACTCTCATTGCCATTTTCCTCCTGCAATGACAACAGGAGAATTGCTTTTAATTAAAATAATNGAACTTTTATGGGAATAATTTGTAAATCTGCTGCTTGTAAAATATTAAAGAAAAGCTGTGGTTAAAAGTCAAGTTTACTGCGTATTGACAGGACTGGCCTTAAAATGGGAAAACACAGAAAATGAGTCTGGTGGAACCTGGGTTTGGGGACTCTGTAGGAAAAAACAGGAAGCTGAAGGGGTGCTCTGGGTGGGCAGAAGAGAAGTAGAAAGATATCCATGGATTTCATGGAATCCTGGAATGGTTTGGGTGGGAAGGGACCATAAATCCCATCCAGTGCCACCCCTGCCATGGGCAGGGACACCTCCCACTGTCCCAGGCTGCTCCAGCCTGGCCTTGGACACTCCCAGGGATCCAGGAGCAGCCACAGCTTCTCTGAGAATTCCATCCCAGCCCCTCCCCACCCTCATTCCTCCCCAGTGTCCCATCCATCCCAGCCCTCTGGCAGTGGGAAGCCATTCCCCCTCTACTTTGCTTTTCGATTGTGTCTTCTTGGAATTTTTCTTCCTCCAACAAGTTTTATAATAAATTATATTTTTACTCCTTTTTTTCCTTACAGAGCATGCAAACATCCCAAAATACTTAATTTATATTTTTTTTNTGCATTTACAGCACTTTGCTTTGTCTTTAGCTCAGTGGAAGCAGTGAGTTTGGTGTTATCACCTGGGGTTGGAGATTGAATATTTTCATTAAGTCTGGAGTCTTTTCCACTCCTAAAAGCATTTCTGTAACACTGTTTACTAAGCACAATCATTTGGTTGTTAATGTTCATATAAAAATAAAGATCTCCCTTTTCTAATGCTGTGAACTCTCATTGCCATTTTCCTCCTGCAATGACAACAGGAGAATTGCTTTTAATTAAAATAATGCAAAGCAGTGAGAATTCTTGGGAAAAAAATATTCAGAATAGATGGTGGGGGAGAAGAAATGGTAGAGGATGAAACTGACTTTTTTGCATGAGCTGTAATGAAATATTTGGGNTATTTTTAAATAGCACTGTGCATAAACTTTCATTTGGTTCATTTGGGGAAAAATATGGCTGACCTAAATAGCAAAACTACCTTTGATCTTGCAGAGATTGAACTGTTAGCAGAAATTAATGACTGAAAAACGAACACGTGTGGCATCCCTCCAGAGAATCAAACACAGCTCCGAATCAAAGAATCCCAATGCAGAAGAAGCCAACTCCCCACAAAGCTCGTTCTTTTAAACAAAATGATTGGAATTTTAGAGAGGGCTCCACGGGAGGGGAATGACCAGGCTGTGCCAGTGGTTTAGAAATGAAAATTCTCCCTGGTGTGTTGTGTGTTCCTCATTTTGGGTTGTGGGTGAATTTGGAGTGGGTCAGCCCTCGCCAGCTCCCTCTGACCAGCTCCAGAGTGTTGGAAAACCTGAAATAAGAGGCACTAAATCCATCTTTGGAGGCTGATTCTGAGGCAGGAGAGGGGGGAATCAGTGCTGTCCCTCCAAACCTTCCCCACATGCAGTGCCTGGATTCTGAGCTGGCATTTGGGTGAGCAAAATGGAAAAACAGGAGCTTCCACAGGGAGCCTGGAATACGTGGCCTCGTTTTCCAGGACTGACAAGCCCTTGGTGTTGATGGAATTCAGTGTTTGCTCAGCACGTTTGGAATTCTGAGTTGTTACAATCCTAGATGCTGAGTTAGAAACTCACATTTCTGCTCTTTGCATCAAAATTTATGGGTTTTTTCCAGAATCTTGGCATCTTTTCCCCTCTAGGACAAGGGGAAATGGCCTCAAGTTGTACCAAGGCAAGTTCAGGATGAATTTTAGGGAAAATTCCTTTGCTGGAAGGGTGGTTAAATATTGGAAGGGGCTTCCCAGGGCAAAGGTGGAGTCCCAGATCCTGGAGATGTTCAAAAATGAGTGGATGTGGCACTTGGTGATGATGGTTTGGTTTAGGTGGGAACTGGTCAAATGTTGGACTTGATGCTCTTGGATGCTCTCTTCTAACCTTATTGATTCCAGGATTTTGTAATATCAACTCTCCATCTCTAGGAAAGGGCAATATTGGGGTTTTTTTTAATCTTTTCTTTCTCTTTATTTGCATTTAAATTCCAGGTTCTTCAAGGTCTGTCATTTACTGCCCTGTGCACAGTTCTGAGCACCCTGGCCTTGGATTCCAGAGAGGTTCTCCAGGAGGTTCTTTAATGTAATGAGCAGTGGTCAATCTGATTTAAGTAACAAAATGTGTGTAATACTCTGCCCATGGAAGGCTTAATTAATTAAAATTCATTGAATGTATCACAGAGCTTGCTCACTGAGGAGCATGCTGCAAACACCAAGTATTGTTTATTACTTCTGTAGTGAAAATGGGGATAATAACTCGAGTTTGTGATTCCAATTTACAGAATTTGTCTATGAAAACTCAAATTCCCTGCAAGATAACTTGACCTCAATTTCCACTTATTGACAGCGTGTCTGACTGCCTCACCCTTCTCAGGCATTGTGGTGTTAATGGGAGATTCAATTAAAGAATGAACCAAAATTAATGCTTCTTTCTGCACCCTCTTCCTGGCTGATGCTGAAACTGGAAGGATATTTTTTATCAGAATGTGGATTATCCAAAGGAAATTCCTCTTCCAGCTCTATACTCCTTCCTTTTAGTGGTTTTAGTGGCACATGAAGTTCAACTTTTATTTCTCCTGAATTTCTAACTGGAGTTTTCCAGCTGGAACTCCAGGATCTAAAGCAGCCAGAACACTGCTGCAGCAACACCAGCCTGGCACTGCTGGGCTTTGCTTCCTTATTCCCTCCACATGCAGGCAATTCCAGCGTCACCTGGACACTTGGGAATGCATTTGAGTAGTAGATTGGCTTGGATAATGGCAGTGTAAAGCTGGTGTAGCGACTGAAGCCGTTCCAGACTCCTCAAACAGGGAATTTGGCCCCTGGGGTCTTGTTGTGGTGCGGAAGAGGAGAGGTGGAGCCTGACCTTTGTGGTGGGACACTTGTGGAGCTGAGCGCTGCTGCCTGTGCCGGGTGCCAGCAGCGCCAGGACTGCTGATGCCACAAAAGCTGAGGCAAAGCTCTTGGTGCCTCCTCAGCTGCTCTGGAGTCAGTTCCTGCTCTGGTCCTGCCACACCTCCTAATTAAAGCCCCGTGTGCAGTCAGACAGTGCAGGCTGGGTGTCAAACAATTAGATGTGATTAAATCAATAGCAGAGAAGTGGGGGTTTGTAGGGGAGAGCTGGGCAGGTCTCCACTCGTGTGGCTGTGCAGGAGGCAAGAACAGATCTCTGAGACTTGTGATTTCTGTCCTTTGTGACTGTAGTTCCCAGGAAATGCATTAGGGAAAGCTGCTGGTGGACACATCCCCCCGGAACGGGTGGGTTTTAGGGAGCAGGCTGGAGCCCAGAGTGCCAAAGGTGGTGTAGTCAAACCTGCCCGAATGGAAATGTGCCTGTGTGCAGGTTCAGGCAGCCTGCAGACAGTCACCAGCAAAGCTGTCATTATCTCCAGCACAACAGGCCAAAAATACCTCAACAAAGTGCGTCCTTTCTCAAAAGAAAAAGTTTCCTATGGAACACTTCAGTCTTGTGCTTCTGCCATTGTCGTGTGACAATGCCTGCAGCTGCTTTGTCCCACTCTGTCCTGTCTGCTGGAAATGTGCTGAGAGCAGGGCAGGCACTGGCAAACCGAGAGCTCCTTTGTGCTGCAGGTAACTGCAGACATCATTCACCTGCTGGGGCACTGCCCGGGAATAGCTCTGCTCAGTCCGTGGCTGGGAGAAAGGACCAGGAATTCCTTTGCATCTGTTCTCGCTGCTAATCCTATTACCAGCAACAGGATTAGTTCATAAACAAAGAGCTCTGCTCGTCTGCTCCCTGCGCCCTGCTCTGAAAATCGAATGGGGTTTGTTTTACATGCAGCACCTCTCACACTCAGCACCACATCCAGCTCTTCCAGCTGCTGGAATTCCCTGAACTGATACCAAGATTTGGAATCTCCGGGAAAACAAAATAGATAAGAACGTAGCAATTATCCTATCTTGGTTTTGAGGGTTATGTATTATTAAATATATTTTAAAATATAATTATTCCACTAGACTTGGGGGATGGGAAGAGGCAATAACTTGGGATGTTATTAATGAGGGGAGTGTCCCATGTGCCCCTGCCTTGCTCTGAGGACAAGCATGTTGGAAGGAACCGGATTTCCTCATCAAGTTACTCACCTGGAAATGGTTTTAGTGATGCTCAGTTATTGCTGGAGGCTGGGAGGTGCCTGAGATTCTCTCACTGCTCTGTAATCCCTGGGCATCGCTGCTAAATCCCATTTGCACCCAGTAATCGGATGGAAACACCAAACTCCCTTCAGCTTTTCCTCGCCCTCTTCCCTTGCTCCAGGACCGTGCTCAGAGGTGACAGGGAAAGGAGCAGGGAGAACATATGTGAGCTCTCCCAGCAGGACTGAAGGGTAGCAGAGACCCGTCTTTGCTTTTATAATTACTTCTGCAAAGCCGTGCTGGCAGCTCCTCCCTGTAGAACCGCAGCATATGCCAGCAAAACTTTCCGTCCTGGCACCGCTCCCCGAGTTGCTCAGATGATGTGAGCTAAGTTGACAAAAACAGTATTTTGTCAGTGCTGTTACATCTCCTGGATTCAATATTTCAGGACCATTCTTCCAGACAGTGCCGTTTTTCCCTCCCTCACCTCCTTCCTTGCTGCTCTTCCCCTCTTTCCCTCGTGTCTCTCCTCATCACTTCCTCCACTCAACAGGAGAAACAAACCCAAACCCAAACCCCCTCTGTGCCCCAAGGCTGGCAGCATCACCCCAATCACTACAGATCCTTAATTCCAACAGCACAGAAATATTTTATCATTCTATGCAGCTTGCCTGACCCACACCTGTTAGGGGTATTTCCCACCTGGGGATCTTTGCTCTCCAGGACAGACTGACCTCACCCAGAGAGAGCAAATGATGTCACTTGACCTTTTTGGTGTGTCTGACTTGGCCAGCTGGGCTGGGGAAGGGGAGATGAGGAGCAGATGGATTTGTGGCAGGAGCTGGGTGGCAGATGGTGCCTGCAGACAGCTCCTGACATGGCCTCGGCCTCGGTGGCTGCGGGTTCCCCTTTTAGCAGCGCTGATAAGGCTTTGAGATGTGTCTTTGGGCACTGCAGAGATGTGCTGATAAGGGGCTGCCTTATCAGCAGCAGGACAAGCTCTGATGTTTAGTCTGAGGATTTAAGAGTTCACCTTTACTCCTGGTAAAGAAGAAATCTTTCCACATCACTTGATCAAATCTGAAAATCCCTGAATCGCCCATTTTCTGACATAGTTCATCTTCGATGCATGAGATTTATTTCATCTGATATTAATTGTCACATTAATTCATCTGATATTTTTTGTTTGGGTTCAGAATAAACCCAGAGCCTTCTGGCCATGCTTGCACAATTGGAAACAAACTTATATATTTTTTAAAATGTTCATTAGTTCCATCATTTTTTGAAAAGGTTTTTGGGACTGGCTTAACCAAAACCCAAAGCATTCTTAGCCTTAAGCTTCTGAGCAGGCTTAGTGTGTCCAGCTTGCAGCTGATTTAGAGCACTTCTCTTCCTTGGGAGGGCATCCATGGAAGGGCTGAGAGAGACTGGGATGATCAGGTTGATTTGTTCTGTTCAGTGCATCCACCTCAGCAATTCCCAGCTTTTCCCTACACCCGGAGCTCGAGCTGCCCCAGCCCCCTCCCAGGAACTGCAAATCTGTTATCTGAAATCTCCTCTCTGGAGTGATTTGTACTCGCCTGACTTAGCCTTTGTAGACCTGCCCAGTGACATCCTCAATCCTGGACTAAACCCTGGCTTTGCCAAATGGTTCTTTACTGGGCTGCTTTCAATCTCCCCTTTCTCCATCTCTTGAATTTTTCATGGCCTGTAAAGAAGGATTGTCTTCTGGAGTCAAAGGAGAAAGATGAATTAAAAATGAGGAGCGAGTGGAGTTGGGTTATAATAGGTCAAGTTGCTGCTTTGGGGTTTTGTTTGTGTAGGAATGTGAAATATAGCAAAGAAATTTGGCTGAGACAGCCTGGAGGAACCTGAATGTAAAGATCTCTAAACCCAAACGCTGCACAAAGATGAGGAGATCCCTCCCTGTGTGAAATGTCTGGGGTAAAATGTGGTTTTAACTGAAAATCAGGGCAGAACGTGGCTCAGGATGAAATTTTAATTCCCAAACTAAACCGAAAAGAGGTTAAATGTTCATGTTTTACCTCCTGGCACTTCTCAGTTACTCTCAATACGTACATTGACACTCTGTGCCACAGGGATGCTCCTCCTGTTGCCAGATATTTTTTTCCTAATGTCAAAACATTCTTAGTTTGAGAAATCCCAATAGATTAAGGGATTGGAAGATCCATATGTTTGGGGAACGTGGTGTGAAATGTAGGGGAAAAGTTTGTGTGCTTGGTATTCTCTCAAAGCACATGGGGGGAGCAAAGAGTTAACTTTGAGGCAAAAAGTATGAAATGCTGCAGCTCCAATGTTACTGAAATCGGAATGGCATTAAATCCAACTGCCTTTGATGTAACACACCAGTGGAATTGGGAATCGAGGCCACTGGGGTTGCATGAGAAATCAGTGGGCAGGGCAGAGCTGGGGAGGGAGGGAGGGTGGGGGCTCCCAGACCTGGATTTTGCTGGTTCTACCTGGTGTCCAGGTAATTTTAGGGGCACTCACATCACTGAATTTCAGGGGCAGTCACCTGGAGATGGGAAGGCCCCTCTGTGATTCCTGAGAAAGGAGTGCGTTTTGGATCACCCCTGGAGCACTTGCTGGGGATTTGGGCTCCTCCTCTCTCTAAAGTTCAGGCTTGTGACTCCCTTCCACCGATGCTCCCGTTTTTGTGCTTGGATAATAGAGATAATGATGCTGGACTTGTTTATGAAGAGAGCTGCGATTCACAATTTGGAATGTTTCTATCTCTGAATGAGACATAATTAATTTCTTTCTGTCATTACATGCAAAATTCTGCAACAGATGGACCAGTATCATTTGGCAAATAATTCATCTGACATTTCCCTCATCAATCATTAAACAATTGGCCCAGTTCTTCATTGTGGAGCCAGCTATAAATCCTGTTTTGTTCCATGTTTCAGAGCATGCTGATGGGATTGGGCTGGATCCATCGGAATCAAGAAGGGGACTGACTTGGGGGATCTGTGAACAAAGCACTCCCCTCCTGTCTGTCATCAGAGAATTCCAGATTGGATTGGGTTGGAAGGGACCTTAAAGCCCATCCTGCCATGGGCAGGGACACCTCCCACTGTCCCCGGCTGCTCCAGCCTGGCCTTGGACACTCCCAGGGATCCAGGGGCAGCCACAGCTTCTCTGGGAATTCTATCCCAGCCCCTCCCCACCCTCATTCCTCCCCAATATCTCATCTGTAATTTGAAGCCATTCCCCCTGTCCTGTCACTCCACTCCTTGTCCAACATCTCTCTCCGTCTCTCCTGTCTCCTTGGAAGGCCACAATGAGGTCACCTTGAAGGTTCTCCTCTCCAGGTGAACAATCCCAGCTCTCCCAGCCTCTCCTCCCAGCAGAGCTGCTCCATCCCTCTGCTCATCCTGGTGCCTCCTCTGGACTCTCCCCAACACCTCCACACCCTCCCTGTGCTGGGCCCCAGGGCTGGAGCAGCTCTGCAGGTGGGGTCTCACCTGAGAAGGCACAGGGGCAGAATCCCCTCCCTGACTTTGTGGAGAAGTTTCCCAATATTCCATCACTTTCTGGATGTCCAAACTCCCGGCTGTCATTAACAGCCCTGCCCCAGGACAGCAGTTTGGTTCCGTGTGGCTGCAGGACAAAGGTTTGTCACAGCTGACCTGGGTGAATCCTGCCGCCTCATTAAACAGCAGCAGCCAATAAATCCTTTTTTTAATAGTCTCTTGAATTTTTAAATCTTGGAATTGCTAATGCCCAGGCTGGGGACGTATGGAAATGGATATTTCTAAGCTGAGCCCTAACTTTAAGCAGGGTGATTTGGATAAATGATTTCACTTTTCTTCCACCTTTTAATTAAAAGCGCTGTGGCGTGGGCTGCGTGCTCCAACACCCGCCTTTAATAAATGGCATTAGGTGCCATTAACTTCCAGGGGATTACTCCGGATTAACTCTCTCCTTTCTGGGATTTCCTCAACTCTTTGCCATGTGAAAACAGCAGGGTTTTTTGCCTTTTCCCCGTCCCTTTCTTGCATCAGTATGCGCTGCAAAACCGGGGGCTTCTCCATCCTAAGCGGAGATAATGAGCCCAATATTAATTCCTCTCCAGCTGCTGCAGGCGTGTAAATGAACCTTTCACGTGTCCAGCCAAGCAGCCTGAACCTCACCCGAGCAGCAGGAGCAGGCAGGGAGGTGAGGGGGAAAGGAGAGGCGAGGCTGAAACCAGCTGGAATTCCCATGTCCAGAATTAAGATTTCCTACCCGAATCAATGCTGTTGTTATCCACAGAATTAATTATTGTGGGGCCTCTTTTCCTCTTTCCCCACCCCCCAGGATTGGCCATCGTTGGCCTTTTAGCACCAGGACAGACACATAAAGCCCCTCCCAAATTTTTGACCACGCTGGCTTCAGTCTCCTGAAGCTGTGTCCACATCGTGCACGGGCTAATTAGTTCTGCCTCTCAGCAAACCTAATTAATCCAGACCCACTCCTGAGCTGGTGTGACCTGTGAGTCCTGGCAGGAATTAGTTCGTGGCTGATGTGACCCAAGTGTCTCTTGCTGGTGCTTTTGCAGCCGTGCCCTAAGAAATCTCGTGCTGTCGGAGCTGTGTGGGGTGGGAGGGAAATACTCACTCTGTGTATGGCCTCTTGTAATCCATTTCTGCTTTACCAACACACAGAGGCTCCACAGAGCCCTGGAAAGGAAATAATTGGTTTTTAAATCAGGTTTTGTCTGTGTAAGGGTGCAATAAGGAATTGTCTGTGGTTACAACAGCGGGAGAATGGATAATTCTGCATTGCTGTAGGAAGCAAGCCCCATTCCCTACATCCCTGCCATTCCCACTGCTCCAGCACCCAGTGCCACCCTCCTGGGTGCAGCACCCTGTGGGAATGGGCTCGGAATGGCTCCAGTTTAACCAGAAAGCAGAGTTTAGTTTGATGAGTGCAGGCCCAAAGGAAAGCAATGTGCAGAACCTGTTGACAAACACCTGATTTCTGTGAGCTCAAGGCGTCCCTCATTACAGGTTTGGGACCTCCAGGGAGGCAGCTGGGCAGGAAATAGAGCCTGAGCTGCTTGTTTGCCTCTGTGAGGGGCTCAGAGGTGCAGGACAGTATCTAAATCAAGTCTGGGGTTGGTGCAGCCCCAAGGAGCTGAACATTGGCAGGAGTTTATCAGGATCTTCTCAAATAAAAGCAGGTTTGAAATCCATAAATCCCTCTTCCATAGAGTTAAGGCAGAAATAAGCAAGGAATCCAGAGGAGCTGTAGCTGCCCCTGGATCCCTGGGAGTGTCCAAGGCCAGGTTGGACAGGGCTTGGAGTACCCTGGGACAGTGGGAGGTGTCCCTGCCCAGGGCAGGGGTGGCATTGGATGGGATTTAAGGTCCTTCCCAACCCAAACCATTCCAGGATTCAGTGATTTGTCCCAATCTTTGATGAAGCTGGAACCCAGGTGCCCATTTTCTTCAGATCTCTCTTAGTTATTAGGATGATGGAGCTGTTCAATGAACTCCCTCATGAATCCTTTAGGAAGCGGTGCCTTTACTGGAAGAGTTGTATGGAGGGATGGAAGGAATCACCTCAGAGTTCTGGGGGATTGATCTGGGACTGAACTGAAAAGCTCAAAAGAGATTCTTCATCATTATTGTTAAGAAAATAAAAGAGCTGAAACAAATTTTGCCGAAGAGTTGTGGGACAATTTGGAGATAACATGGAGGAAAAAGTGAGTCCCTGGAAAAACTTGGATGGGAGAGACCAAAGCAGATCCTGAGGAGCTGTTTCAGTGTGTGCCAAGATGGTGAAGATGAGGAAAAGGTTCTAAATTTGATTTTATTAAAAGCCCATCAAACACATTGCAGTTGTGACAGACACATCCAGCCTCTCCTGTAAATAAACGTGGTAACAGGAAATATTTCCTTATTCCAGGTCCTGAAGCACCTGTAATTACACTTAAATAATAAACTAAAGCAGCCTTTTCAATAGAAATTTTTATAAATGTGAGAAAACATTACTTATTAAATTTTGTTCACTGTTAAAGAGCTTTTTCCTGGATTTTTTCTGCAGTGGTGCTGGGTTTAGTTCCACGTGTGGAGGAGTCCCAGGTTAAACATTTCTCACCGTGACTCTGTGTTTGCTTTGCTTAAATTCAAGGATTTCACGGATAAATCAGCATTTCTAGGGGCCAGAAAGGTCACAGGGGTCTGGTGCCCCTTCCTCCTGCCGGGGAGCATCTCCTGAGGTTCCTTCCCTGCACAGTCGTGGCTCCCACCCTGCCAGAGCCCAAACCCCGCCAGTGACAGCGGACAAGGCTGGTCCCAGGAGGAGGCAAGGTGAGAACAGACAGGAGGGGATTTGTCAGAATGCAGCCAGAAATAGAACCCAAATTTCCACCTTCATCCCACGCTGTCTGCTGAGGGATTTTATTTTTCACTGTGTGTTGTTCCATCCATTATTTCCTGATTATTTTTTCCATATTAGTGTAGGTCAGCATTTTTAGGGCATTCATAATCACAACAGAACATCAATATCAATATCCAGTATTTATGGATAACTTCCTATAGTGGATCCTTGGGTTTTTTTCCTCTCAAGGCCTTTGTTGCTGAGAATCATCTTGGATCATTCTCATTCTATGGGAGAATTTAATCCCAAATGATGAGCAGGACAAAAACCTGCAAGGACGGGACGTCCTGTAACCTACCTGTCCTTGGAGAGCCTGTACTTGTATAGAATGGAGGAGTTCTGCAGATAAATAGGAAAATATTTTCATTTATCAAGTTAGAATTAAAAATAGGTGCTGCCTGATACATTTTCCAACAGTCAGACAAGTTTTTTACATGTTAAAATTCCCTTTACACATTTTATGCACAGCATTGAAAGGGCCTCAGTCAAGATAATCCCTCACAACTTGCCCAGGTCTTATAAAGCAGAAACCAGGATTTTAAAAAAATGACTAAAAAATGAGTAATTGGCCTCTCGAGTATAAATACAGTCTGTTTCTAAAGGACATTTGCTTATGTTAAAATCAGCCTTTCTTCTCAGCTGAAAAATAGATATTTTTGTGGCACTAAAACATAATTGCCAGAGTTGTTTGTGTCACAATAATTTATTAATCTGGAAAGATGAAGACACTGCCCAGAGGTCGTGGTTGACCTGGTAATGAGACCATCAAGCATCCCCATCAATAATTAACCCAAGACACATTACTGGGGAACTTTTATCTGCTCCCCTTCCTTGGGCATCTCCAGGTCCTTCATTATCTGCACATTTGTGTGAAGGGTGATTCCCGAGGGCAGAGCTGCACCTTAACCCTCCATGGGAATGTTTGGGGCTGATTCCCAACACTGCGCCTTAACCCTCCATGGGAATGTTTGGGGCTGATTCCCAACACTCTGCACCTTAACCCTCCGTGGGAATGTTTGGGGCTGATTCCCAACACTGCACCTTAACCCTCCATGGGAATGTTTGGGGTTGGGGCACCCAGTGCCCAAGCCAGGCAGGGGCAGGAGCCCAGGGCTGTGTCTGCCCAGCTCCCGAATATTTCCAAAAATGAAGCCTCCACAGCCTCTTTGGTTCAGCTCCCTCACAATAAAAAGCTTTTATTCAGTTTAAAAACCATTTCCAGGTTTCAGTGTGTGCCCATCACCTCCTGCCCTGGCTCTGGGCAGCTCGGGCGGTCTGGCTTGGGCATCTCTGCTCCTTCCCAGCAGTTGCTTGGATGAAATTCTCCTGATCCTCTCTTCCCGAGGCTAAGGCATCCCACCTCTCCTTGCCTGATGTGCTCCTGATTTGATCTCTTTCTCTATTCACATTTCTAGTTTCAAGCAGAGAGAAAAAATTAAAATTAACCTGGTCAGTAGCTAAAACTTGAACAGGGATGGACTTGTTTTTCCCTCCCCACCCCTCCCTGGGAATGCAGAGCTCTTGGGAAAAAGTCCGTGAAAGCCTCAGCACAGGATAGGAATTGGGAATTGTGTATCCCGGCAATGGGGGAGGTTTGGAATGCATGGAAAAGGGGACGATTTGGGCTTTCAGAGCTGTGCTGAAGTTGTTGTGTGACCCCTCAGGAGTCAGTGCCTCCTGTTATTATGATGATGATCATGGTGTTTACCTGAAAGGCATAATTAATCTGAAGTTAATTGAGTAATTCTGTATTTAATCTGTTATAACAGAGAATTCGATTGACTTCCTGAACCAATCAATTTTTCTCTCTCTCTCAGATTGTTTTGGGTCTTTGCTGGTGGTTTTTAAGCGTTGTCCAATCCCAGCTTGGCTTCACCTGCAGTGGATCCAGCAGCTCTCTGCATTCCCCTTGGGAGAGAGGAGATGTACAATTCCTAAGGGATTTGTCAGTATATCCTGTACCATCACCGGGTTTAAAAAACAACCATGTTGGAAAAGTCCAGCAGACACCTTTTCACCCCCATTAAACGTGCCCGGTACCTAAACAATTGCAATTGATTTTGTCTGCTCCTGCAAACATGAATTATCCTGTAATCATCCCAGCTCCCAGCCCAACCTGCACTCCCTGCCTCGGCTTTCCAAGTGGGAAAACACTGACACTGGCATGCAAATAAGAAAAGTCGGAGGCGAAGGAAAGGTGGGGCTCTCCCTGCTTGGCAGGATGTGCAGCCACTTCAATTAATTGTCGCCCTTAGAGCTTCTTTAGCACCCTGCAAGCTCAAAATTAAATAAATTACCTTTATTTTTGCTTTTGCTTGTGGTTTCTGCTAAATGGCTGCTTCAGGGGTCAGCAGTGCCAGGCCCTGAGAATGTGGTATTGTTTGATTTTATCCAAAACGGGCACACGCAGCAGAATCCTGAAGGGGACAGGAATTCTCAGCTCCAATCTATTTCTGTACGAACCAGGCTGGGTGGCTGAGTGTGGCTGAGTCCTGGCCATGGAATTATACAGCCAGTTATCCAATTTGGGATAACAAGGATTTCCTCCATGGAGAGGACAGGGATGGGCATCACTGGGACTCCCTTTTCTGGCTAAGGTGGTTTATTTTTTAAATGGCTTTATCCCCATTTTTCTGTTCTCTTATATTTTTATATTGCTTGGATTTCCTTTATTTAGTGACTTAACAGCTACCTTGGGTAATTTCCCTTTCTTTACTCTTCTGCCCTACAATGTGTCTCTCTGCAGACCCTTTCTGTATTTAATCCTAAAAGAGTCATATGAAATAGAACAGCCTGGGACCCATTGTCCAATCTATTTATCCTGCCAGAAACACAAGGCTTGTTCCTGAAAGGGGGATGCACCCCCACTTGTCATGGAGAGGGATCAGGAATAGGATCTGGAGTGAAAATCTCAACCCCAGGGTGATT
Organism: Aleadryas rufinucha; assembly: GCA_013397815.1. NCBI lineage: Eukaryota > Metazoa > Chordata > Aves > Passeriformes > Aleadryas > Aleadryas rufinucha. The sequence goes on from VZTH01013395.1 coordinate 645,067, forward strand.
TACCTGGGTCCTGAGCTGAAAAGGAGCTGCTCCAAGTGTCTCTCCCATCCAACGCACATTCAGTTGTTATTTTCAAGTGCAAATCCTTCTCCTGCAAGAGGCTCTTTGGGTAACTCTGAGGAACCAAAGCCTGATATGGCGAGGTGCTGAGTGCCCAGGGGTGTGAAGGATGCTCAGCCTCTGGAAAGGGAGCTCTGGACGAGGCTTTAACCTGGCTGGGAAGAGCTGGGATAATGAGAAGCGGCAGGGCAGGATTTCCTGGTGGTGCTCTCAGTGTTTCCTTCACGTGTCAGGTCTCCTGTGGGAACCTTCTCGGCTTCTTTTCATGTGGGGTTGATGGTCAGTCCAGGGGCTCACAGGCGGTCTCTTCCCTCTTGGCCATCTGGGTCCTGAATAGAGGGAAATTGGAAGATTCCTGTGAGCAGCAGCATAAGGGGTAGGGTGACCAGGGGGGAAATTCAAGAGAGCCTTTCTGAGTTCCTGAACAAATGGAAACCACAGCAAAGATTCACGTGTATGGTACTCCGGGTAGTGCAGAGAAAACCATTCCATCCCACATGGTTCTTCACTCGATTTTTCACTTACACAGTCAAAACCCAGAGAAGTTCATCGGTTCAGTGTTCATTGGTCCCAAGTTACAGTTCCTAGTACTTGGTTTCCTGTTGGTTATTGACCTCTTCGCCTTCCATGGTAATCAGGTCCTCATTCTTGGTTCTCTTATCGATCTTTTCCCAGACCAGGTGTTTCTGACACACCAGGGAGATGTTTGGGCGTTGATGCTCATCGATGTTCGTGAACGGTCGCTTCTCTCTTGTGCATCCTCTGGCAGCTCCCAGTCTGTTGAGGTGTGAAGCTCACCAGACCTTGCCCAGAGAACAAAGTCTCTTGAAAAGAAACTTCCTTTCCCTTCCCCCTGGGCAAAGACAAACAAAACCCTTTGTTGCTGTTGTAGCAGGGACAGAGAGAGAACGAACACTGACTTGGTCCAGGAAGAAAGGAGAAGGAGCCCTTTATTTAATTATATACAGCTCGTTTTATACCTTAGTATTCTTACATGGTGTAAGGTCATTGGACCTCTGGTCATCCACCTCCCAGGATGATTGGTCAAATCTCACAACACCCATTTCAAAATATTTCTCTAGTCAGTAACATAACAATTTCACAGGTACAAGATAGAAAAGAATGGTTTACAGAACCCCATAATATTATTTTGAATAGCTTGCATGGGAAAGACAGAGCTCTCACAAAATGCTGCAGTCTCACAAAATACTGCAGAAAGCTGGAAAGTTTCTCTGCTGAAAGCTTTTCAGCATCCACAAGCCCTGACTGGAGTTTGTAAAAAATGTTAGAAGTTGTCTCATTTCCAACAGCTGGACTACAGGAGAGGTGAGCCATGGGTGGAACGTGGAAAGGCCCCCTCAGCTCAGCAGATTTGTTGTGACACTCGGAGCACATCTATCCTTTGAAGTTTCAGTTCCTCATCTGTCCCGTGGGACACTCCTGTTGCCTCTGCACCCCTTTAGCTCCCAAACTCTCTGTGTCTCTGAAGGCAGAGGAGCAGCCCAGCCTGCTGAAGGCACATCCTGTGTCCAGAACAAAACACCGACAGAGCGCAAACACACCCAGGAATCCAGAGGGGTTTGCTGCACTTGGGTTTTAATGCACCAGCCCAAGGCAGTGGTCATGAATAGTTGACAATTAAACACTTAGCACATGAAGAGCTGGAGATAAGAACTTGGATGTGAGCGCTGCCATCAATAATTCACAGGACATTAGAGCCTCAATGTCAGAAGTTGTACCAAGCATGCCCTGACAGGGTATTAATGAAGCTGCTCCAGCCATTACATGCCAATTGCTAATTTATTCATCATTTACCAGCGGTGGGGAGGGGGGGAAAGGAAAACCCAGGGTCTGAGTTCTGCAGCCCTTGAAACACAGCTGCACAGGGGCTGCGCTGGCAGCAGCCAGTTCCTGAGCTGTGGATCTGTTTCAGCCTTGGAGAATGAAACCAAATTAAAAGGGAGCAAGTGAACGCAGCCCAGATAAATTGACTCCAAGCAGGCCTTATCACCAAATCATTCACTGGAGCTGAATGCTAACACAGCAAGGCACTCCTGTGCTCAGGAGGAGAGGGAGGAACACGTTCTCATTGCCCTAAAACCTACCCCGAGTTTGTGGTGTTTAATCCTGGTATTTGGGGTGTTACCAGTGCCTGGTTCATGTGTCTCACACCAAAGGCTGTTTTATTCCTATTAAAAAGTTCTTTTTATGGGTTAAAAAGCATTGATGAGGTACAGGTATTCCAAAACCCTGCCCTGACCATACTGGCTGCTGTGTGAGCAGGGAAGCAAGACAGGGACATTTCCTGGGGACTTCCAGTGCATTCCTGAGTAGTGCCACTAGTGAGGAAATGTGGGTGAAACCCACGATGGTTTCCATCAGTTCAGCTCTCAGGGGGGTGGCCCCATCACCAGAGAGTCCAGTGTCACCTTCACAGGGTGTGAGAGCCCTTCAGAGCAGAAAACCCCAGAAATTTGGGACATTTTGGGGGTCAGTAACTGTCCAGTGAGATTCTGGATGGATTTGGCTTGTGCTATTTCTTGAGGATGAAAGAGTTGACCACTTTGGAGAAATTAAATGTGTGTGCATTCACCTCCCAGCCTGGCACCACAGAATTCCAGAGTGGTTTGGGTTGGAAGGACCTTAAACCCTGTCTCAGTTTGAGGCAAATTTAGGAGGAAGCATCCTTAAATGAACATCTTCTCTAAAGAAAAGGCAGGTTTCGGCTCTCCCTCCCCCACTGATATGAAAGGAATTTTCTTGGATGAAAGTGAAAAAAACTATTTAACAAAGTGCCTGCAGGGCATGGAGCAGAAAAATGAACAACTGTTAAGATATTAAACCTCCTCTCCGCGGAGAAAGCCGGTGGATTCAGAGTTCCCTCTGTAGCTGGCTCAGCCCCTCCTGAGGTCCGAGGCCAGAATGCGGCATCCCCGCAGCCTCCCCACATGTCCACGGCCTCCGATGATCTGGGTCTCAGATCACAGCCAGGACAGACAGCTCCAGAAGAAGAGGAAGAAGAAGTTCCAGAGGATTTTGGTGTGCCCGTGTGCAGTCCTGGGAAAACTCCTCAGCTCACAAGCTGGCTGGGAGCAGGGAATGTAACTCTGCAAAGCAGAGCCGAGCAACACGAGGGGCTGAGGGTGAGTCCTCGAACACAAATTGTGCTGAGGAACCTGCCCAGCTTCCCTCCCCTTTTCCTCAGACCCAGCTCAAAGCTGCGGGACCCATTTCTGGGCATAAAGCAGACGATAGGGGAATACAGCATTGTCATAAAATCACCCCAAGACAAGCCCATCCAGTGGGCTTGGGACACCTCCCACTGTCCCAGGGTGCCCCAAGCCCCGTCCAATGATGTCCTTCTCCCTAAGGAGTGTCTGGAACAGGCTGGGCAGGAGAGGAGTGACCTGAGAGGGGGCAGAAAGAAGAATTTGGCCAAAGAGCAGCAGCTCAGGAGCTTCCAGTGGCTGCTGCTCCACTGATCCTACAAGGAGCAGTTACTCAGGGTTGTAAATCCCCAGCTGGGACCACATGAAATACAAATGTGTTCTTCTCTCCCTTGCAGGCAGCTTGGGAGGGCTGCTGGTGTTCGTACCTGTGGCAAAGTTAGTGGAGCATGGAAATATCAGTTGTTACTAATTTTAAACTATTTCTGCATGGAAAAAAATGGGTAGGATGAAAATTCCCAGCATATTTTATACTACGTGTATATCTGTGTCTGTGTGTGTGTATATAGAGATCCATTCATATGTAAAATATTATAAATATAAAATTCATATATATTTATAATTTAGAAATAAATATTTAAATCTATGCATAATAAATATATAAATATATAACTAGGTAAATTTATAAATAGATCATATATAATATATAATATAATGTATAATAATACATATATAAAATACATATAATATTTGTGCATATATATATATTATTTGTGGAAATATATAGAAATAAATAAATGATGTCCATATCTAAATAAATAAATAAATACTTACACACACACACAAACATATATTCATATATAAAATAATCACAACTCAAAATCAAACACAGCCCTGTCCAGACCCGTTTTCTTGGAAGACGACTCCCAGACCCCATGGCCCACACCCTTCTCAGGGTGGAGGATTTCTGTAGGTAACCCTTGCTCAGGTGGGAGGGAGCTCTGCCAGCTGGCCCAGGATCAGCTGCACACTCAGAACATTCCAGGTTTCTCTGGGCAGGGATCTTCACCTCTCTCCCTGCTCCGAGGAAATGGAACCAAACCACAAAAAGGCCTTTGCAACCTCCTCCTCTCCATGTGGTTTTTAGCTCAGAGAGTCATTTATTTAGGCTGATTAAAACTTTCCCATTTCTTCTCCTTTGGCAAATGTTCAAGTGGGTTTGTTTTCTATTTCATCAGAAAATGTAAAACAAAAATTAAAAGAAGGAGGGGGTGGCATTTGTGCTGGTGAGTGAAAGCTCCCTTGATTCAGCTCAGCTCCTCAAGTTTTCTGCCTTGCAATTAGTGAAATTTTCCATTAGAGCATCACAGGATTTTTAAAGAAGAAAAATCATGCCCACCTTTTGGTAGGAATGTGGGGATTTTGAGGCTCAGTCCAGGAAGAAGGAGCACTCATGGCAATGCTGCTTCAGCTCTTGTAGGATCCGAGGATCTGGGAAAAGACATCCCTGGAAAGAGTGCTGTTCCTGTGGACACTGCTCTGCTCTCTCCCAGATCTGGCAGAGTTTCAAATGGACCCATCCTGGAGAATTATCAATACAAGGTGGAATAAATAACTGCACACTTCAGCTTTTACATTTATTGGGAATAATAAATATAAATTCCTGCTCCAGTGTTCCTGGCTGTGATGAGATGGGGTTAACTGAGATATGGGAAAGGTATTTTCAACATCACTTATGATAATTAAGTTCTGAATCTTGTTTGAGGGAGTTGTGTGTGCTGCTGTCCAATCCAGAATAAAAATAGTGATAAATGATGATATTTTTCATATGCAAATGAATATCTGATCTATAGGTAGCGACAAATTGTCATAACAGAACAAACCAAGCAAGGGTTTTTATTCAGAAGTGAATATTTATGCAGTGTGGGTGCAGATGCAGTCTGGATGCAGATATAGGGGAGGACAAGTTGGTTTCTATGGATTGTTTTCTGGGTTACTATTTATTTTTCAGAATGGAGTTGAACTCTTGGCCCATCCTGTGTCCCAATCTTTTTCCTGCTCCTTCAGAGGGCTGGATCCTGGGGCTGGCCAGGGGTGACTCCATCTGGGATGGATTGCAGGGGAAAGCAGTGAGCCAGGAATAAGGAATTAGGATGGAAGAGCTGGAATCTGACTTTGAGATTTGTGCAGTTTTCATTTTTGGTACAGAGTGGGGTCATCAGTGGCACACAGACACCCCCAGAGACCCACGCTGTGCAATGCTGAGCAGGGACTTCCTGAACCACAGTGGGAAATATTTTGAATATTTAAAAATTAAGTAACTTGCAGTGGTTGACTCATGACTGACTTTATAAAGCACTGCCACCATTTTGGCAACTGAAGTGGGATTTGGGCAGAGAGTTGTTTCCCAAATAACTGATGGGGGTGTTCAGCACAGGGAGGGAAGGAAATAGCACAAATATCCAAATTTTAGGAATTGTTAAATTCCTAAACTGTTCCTAATTAGGAACAGTTAAAGCTGTTCAGAACAGTCCAGTGCTGCCCTCCGAGCAACCTGACTGTGCCTGAGCCAGAAATGGTCCCTGTGGGATCCTGGAGCTGCCCTGAGGATTCAATTGCCTGTAGCTCCTGGATAAAGAGGCTCCTAGAACCAGCTTAGGGAGCTCCTGCTGCCCCTGCCCTTGTTCCACATCCCTCTGACACCTTCCTGGTGAACTGGGAATTAACCCAGCCCTGGCGACCTGGCCAGACAGCAGGAGCTGAGACCCTGCGGAGGTGTCACTGCCTGGATCCCACCCTGGATCCGGGGCTGGACTCTGCAGGATCCCAGCTCCGGCACTGGGAGAGCCACGGGAGAGGAGTTCAGGAGGAAAAAAGGTGTCACTGATTCTGCAGCTTCAGTTCTGCCTTGTTTATCAAACTCAGTAATTTTCTGACTAAAAGGCACTCAGTTTTAAAAAGAAAAAAATTACAGGCTACAAGGCGGGGAATTAACCCTGTCCCAGCCACAGCAGGACACGGAGTGTTTACAACTTGGAGTTGCTGCCTGAAGTCAAACAAATGCCTTTTGTTGGGATGATCGGTTTGATCACAGCCCCTGCCCCTCGACCCTGTACCAAGACTCTCACTTTTAACCTGCAAATATTCTTTTCCCTGTCCCCCCTGCCCCGAGAATACAGGAGGAAAAGAAGAACAGTTTAGAATTTGCCCAAGCCAAATACCCAGGTCAGGTGCATTAGAGCAAGGTCGGGCTGGCAAATCCCAAGGAGAGCGGGTGTTTTCTTTGGCGTTTCTGCCAGAAAGCCCCGCACCATAAACATTCCATATTCCAGGGGAGGCGGAGGGGTCTGGGAAGGGAGGACGGTGGGCAAGGCAATGCTGTGTCTTTAAGTTTCTTTTCCGAGGGAAGCGAAGTCTGCAGAGCCATGACAGCCTCACTTGTTCAGCCTTTAATGTGCGCTGGGTTTTCTCCAGTGGAGGGCACTCCGTGTTCCACAAACTCCAGCCTCAGCACCAAGCAGCTCCGGAGCATCACCGCTCTCTGGAAAGCCTCGGAATTAGACGAGAGCCGCCTCTCAGCACAGCTACAAAACACTTTAAACCCGACCAGCTAAATGGATAAACCGAGCCTGCGGAGCTGCTGAAGCGGGCTCTGGCACAGCACGGGAGGCCCTGCCTGCTCCGGGAGCCGGCCGAGGATGGATCGCTGTGCCTGGCAATGGCAAAAGGCAGCAGAATGAGGGATGCGAGGTGCCGGCAGAGGTTTGGTCCTTCCTCCCAGAGAAGTTGGTTCGCCTCCATCGCCTTCTCTGGCTTTTCTCGCCGATTGCCACTTAAAGCCGCCGGTTCTCTGATGACTTCCACAATGGCTCTCAGAGCTTAGAGTCCCTCCCTACCCCCCCACACTCCCCCCCATCCTTCGTCCTGTCTTCCCCACCCCCAACCCCTTCCCTATCCTTTCCCTTCCTCATCCCCAAAATTCTCGCTGGTCCTCTCCGGGGAACTTTGTGGGGTTCCAGGCAGGCACGCTGGATGGCGGCGGGGCGAGAGGCAGCCGGGCTGTGACATGAAGATGCTGGTGGTTTAAAGCAAAGGAACCAGTTTTAAAAAGAGAGAGGCGAGGGGAGAGCAAAAAAAAAGGGAAGACAGAGGAGAAAACAGCTGGAGGAAGGCGAAGGAGGACGTTATTGATGACAAAAGGATGGGTGAGTGAACTTTTGTGGTTTGTTTGCTGGCACGGCTGCAGCTGTGGGGTGGATTTTGCAGCTGGATTATTCGCCGGCGGAGGGGGGGCTCAGGGAGGCAGCGGCAGCAGCGCATTCCTCTCTCTGCCAGGTGACTCACTGTACTTGCCATTGTATTTTTAGCCCATGTTCCCCCCTTCAGGCACACACACGCACCTTTCCTCCCGCAGTGGAACCCACGGCTGAATTCCTGCCCCGTGCGAGGGGCTGTGAGGGAGCAAACCCCCAGTGCCACCCACCCCCGCACCTGCACACGCACCGGGAGCTGCCACCCCAAATCCTGCCGTCTTCTCCTCCCGATCCCCCCGGCACCATTCGGGCTGTCAGGAAGGGCTGGCGTTAACACTTTGCAGGATGTGGGAAGCAAAGGGGAGGGAGGGGGGAGTTGTTTCTTGCATAGGTGGTTCTGAAGAGGCTGAAAAGATGCCTCTGGTACCTCTGCTACATTTCCAGCAGTCATTTGCCAGTCGGGTTTTTTTCCGAGTGTGACAGGTTTATTCCCCTCCTTCCTTCCCCCCTCCCCAGCCCCCGAGTCTGTAACAGCCAGAACATATTTCTAGCTGGCTGCTGCTGGCAAAGAGAACGGAGCAAAAAATGAGGATTTAAATTACAAATCTACCCATTAAAGTGGAAGGCAGGGGCATTCTAGACCAGGAATTATTTTTGCAGATTGGCCCTTAGTTTAAAATTGGATTAAAGAGCTGCAGCACTGGGTTGGTTTTGTGTGTGTGTGACAAATAATAAAGTGATTATTTATCAAGGAGATACCAGCCCTTAAAATATTTCCTGTTGGAAGAATGCATTTTCATTTTTAGCAAGGCTGCAACTCTGGATGGAGGCAGCAGCCTAAAATTATTCCAGGCGTGCAGATGGATGTTGGGGGTTCTGACACCCCCGCCCCCCCACACCCTCTCATAATTATTCAGGATTCTATATATTCAATTATTACATATGTCCTCACATCCAGCACTGCTGCTGCGTGACAAATCTGACATGTCAAAGGCAAACCCTTAAAATCAGTCAGGAGAGGGGAACTGAAAGAGAAATATCCCCCTTTAAACTTTCTGGGGTTTGCTGCTATCTGGAATTGTTGGGGTGGGTATTTTCATCATCTACTGGATTAATTCAAATTAATAAATGTTTAGGTATTCACAGCCACCTATGGATAAGTTTAGATGAACACGGGTTAAGGCAGTGGTTCACTTGAAAGGAATATGTCTCCTGCCTTGACATTGGGGTCCCATGCCAGCATTCCTGGTACACTTCTCTGTGTGGATGAACTTTGTTTCTCTACATCTGTTTCTGTATTTTAGGTACATAAAACCCATGAGTTTTACTTAAATCTACTCTTAAAGCCAAATCACTCAGTGCAAAAAGTAAAACCTTTATCAGTGCCTCATTTTGCAATAAATACATGTTCTAAAGATGGATCAAACGTCAGGAGAAGTAGATTTCACCCTTTCTGGGATAATCTGGGGGGGAATTGGACTTGCAATTGCTTTCCTTGAGGAACACGTTGATCAGCACGTACGAGCAGAAGCTCTGGCTCATTTCCTCTCCAGCACTATGGAGCATCCAGCACAGTGACTTGACAAATATGTTTATTGTTCAAACCTCGGCATGGAGCGATAAGGACGTCCCAGCTCCTCGGAGAGCCGGGGCACAGGAGCACAGCCAGGAGGGAACAGTCTCCTGGTGCTCCTGAGGGACTGAAAGCCCCACAGGGGAGTCTGGTGGCGATGGGGGCAGGAGAGATGGTCAGGCAGGTGCTCAAAGGACAGCGATTTGCACCACAAAGAGCCGAGGCAGGAGGCGAACAGGTTGTCTCCCAAATCCCCCGCTCAGCTCAGGCTGACCCCGAGCCCCCCAGTGACGCGATAATCTGGTAATTTATCTGCCAGGCTTTCCAATGCCCCTTTTTCCTTTTGGATGTTACAGGTTTCCATGTAATCAAGCAGCAGGGAGGCTCCAGGGTGCTGCTGGGGCTGCTTCCCCTGGCGCTGCTGGCGGGGCTGGCGGGGGCTCAGCGAGCCTGCCCCAAGAACTGCCGCTGCGATGGCAAGATCGTGTACTGCGAGTCGCACGCCTTCCGAGACATCCCCCACAACATCTCCGGCGGCTCCCAGGGCTTGTCCCTGCGCTACAACAGCATCCAGAAGCTGAAATCCCACCAGTTCGCGGGCCTCAATCAGCTCATATGGCTTTACCTCGACCATAATTATATCAGCTCCGTGGATGAGGACGCCTTCCAGGGGATCCGCCGGCTGAAGGAGTTGATCCTGAGTTCCAACAAAATCACCCACCTGCACAACAAGACCTTCCACCCCGTGCCCAACCTCCGCAACCTGGACCTGTCCTACAACAAGCTGCAGGTGCTGCAGGTGGAGCAGTTCAAGGGCCTCCGCAAGCTCCTGATCCTGCACCTGAGGTCCAACTCGCTGAAAACGGTGCCCATCCGCGTTTTCCAGGACTGCCGCAACCTCGACTTCCTGGATTTGGGCTACAACCGCCTGCGGAGCTTGTCCCGCAATGCTTTCGCTGGCCTTCTGAAGCTGACAGAGCTCCACTTGGAGCACAACCAGTTTTCTAAGATCAATTTTGCCCACTTCCCACGGCTCTTCAACCTCCGCTCCATTTACTTGCAGTGGAATAGGATCCGCTCCATCAGCCAGGGGTTGACCTGGACCTGGAGTTCCTTGCACAACTTGGATTTATCAGGCAATGACATTGCAGGGGTAGAGCCCGGCACCTTCCAGTGCCTGCCCAACCTGCAAAAGCTGAACCTGGATTCCAACAAACTCACCAACATCTCCCAGGAGACCATCAACACGTGGATCTCGCTCATCTCCATCACTCTGTCCGGGAATATGTGGGAATGTACTCGAAGCATTTGTCCCCTGTTTAATTGGCTTAAGAATTTCAAGGGAAATAAGGAGAGCACCATGATCTGTGCAGGCCCCAAACACATCCAGGGCGAGAAGGTGAGCGACGCTGTGGAAACCTATAATATCTGTGCCGAAATCCAGGTGGTGGCCACTGAAAGGTCCTACCAGGCTCCCAAAACCCCCCAGAGACCCGTGTTCATCCCCAAACCCACCGTTTCCAAACTGGAAAGCCATCAGCTGACATCTGCAATGCCAAGTCCTTCCGCAGACATCCCAACGCCGGCGGTGGAGCCAGAATACGAGCACGTGTCCTTTCACAAGATCATCGCGGGGAGCGTGGCCCTGTTCCTCTCCGTGGCCATGATCCTGCTGGTCATCTACGTGTCCTGGAAGCGTTATCCCGCCAGCATGAAGCAGCTCCAGCAGCACACGCTCATGAAGAGGCGCAGGAAAAAGGCCCGGGAGTCAGAGAGGCAAATGAACTCCCCTTTGCAGGAGTATTACGTGGACTACAAGCCAACAAACTCTGAGACCATGGATGTATCCGTTAATGGATCTGGGCCCTGCACCTACACCATCTCTGGCTCCAGGGAATGCGAGGTATGAACCATGACCCTCCTAAAACCATTTCAGCTGCTGGGAAGGAGAGGTAAATGTTCAAAGCTCTTGAGGTACCTCTAAATATTAGAAAGATTAATGAGATTTTGTTCTTTTTTTTTTTTCCTGCTTTGGGGTTTGTCTGTAGAAGGTTCTCTCACATTAAATGACAACAGGCAGGGAAGGGATGGTGATTATTTTGAATAATTAAGACTTATTAAAAAAGCGATTAAGTTGGAGTCAGCAACTGTGATAAAGGCATCTGGAGTGTTGTTCTCCTCCTATTTGCACCCATTTGATGAGCTGTGGCTACAAGGGAATCCTATTTTTAATGGATTGGTAAATACAGAGGAGTTTAAGAGCCTTTTCTGGTTTAAAACTAAATATGGAAACCTCTTTTCTCCAGACCCCACATCAAATCTTGAGGGGTTTATGGCCTATTTAATGATAATGCCAAAGATTTCCTGCATTTTTGGTCTGGTTCAGGAGCAAACCAGGGGACAACATGACTGCAGCACGATCTTGGAGTTGTTTTCCTGGAGCAGCAGGAACACAGATGTTCCTGTGAACGTGAGCCTTGATCAAATAGCACAATTGCAATCTGGGTTGGGAGAAGGGGATTCTTGGATGGTTTAATTTCATTGTAGTGATCAGTGGAGGCTTAGACCGCCCTCCCGGAGCTGATTTCCACAATCTTCAGGCCGTGTCGGGATTTGACTCAGCAACACAGGAAGCACAATCAGGAAAAGCTCTCAGCGCATCTCTTCTGCTGTCCACCTTTGCAAGGAAATTCTAAATTGTTTTGTTGCTCTCCTGCCAATGACTCCACTGCTGTGGATGCAGGGGATGGGTTTGCTCAGAATGCTGCTGCTTATTTAGAGCTGGCAAAGGAGGATTTGCACAATTCCATTGCCGTCCTGGTTACTTAACCCTGCTCGTGATGTGGCACCAGGGGACCGTGGTGGATTTTGCTTCCTTGGTTGTGGATGTTCTACCTGGGAGTGTTTCGTGTGCGTATTGGAGTTTATTCCCACCCCTTTGTGCAGGTTGGGATTGGCTGTGGGAATTCTGAGCCCTGGCTTTGGCAGCCAGGTGCTGTGGGAGGTGTGGTGACGACGAGCGGAGTGGGATCTGCGGTTCTGGGATCTGGCTTGTTTAAAACCCGGTGTTTTCACTCTCTGACAATGGGGCGCCTTTGAGAGGTTTCATTTTTGGCACCTGAAATCCCCAGCTGGTTTTGGGCCATGGAGTTAAGGGGAAGGAAAGAAAAATGCACAGTTTGGGGTTGCTTTCTCTGGAGCAGTGTTGTTCGCAGAACAGAAAACCCCTTGCCGTGACCCTGTCATTGCTCCAGGAAAACACAGAAGGAAGGTGTGGGGTTTGGTTATTCACTGTTACCAGCACAAGTAGAAAATGTGTGATGTTCAAGTTGTTTTGCATTTCCCCTGGCTGTCACAAGGAGCATTAATCTGGCCTGGAAGGCTCTGTCCCCTTCACGCTCAGGTTTAACAGCACTGAAGTTTCATTAGTTTGAATAAAATGTTGTTTGAATTTACTCCATGGTGGTAAAACAAACAGATGAATGTGCATGTGGTAACAGAGCATCCGGGTAATGACACCATCATCCCTAGTGCATTTTGGATCACAGAAGATAGGGATGATGTTTGGGAGACTGGAATTTGGATAATTTGGATTACAGCAGGTAATTACAAGGTTGAAAGAGTCCTCCCAGATGTGGTAACACGAGGCCAGCATGGTGTAATTCCCTCAGGTGGCTGTGGTTGTTACACACAGCATTAAACACCAGGGGACCCCAGCTCACCTGGGTTCCAGGTGCTGTGGCAGCACCAGAATGGCTTTGTTTGGGTTAAATTAAACTGATGACAACTTTGCACGACTCGAGGGTGGGGTTTGTGGTGTCCCTGGGTGTAAATCAGACTGTGCAAGACACCCCAGGGCTGTATCTGACAGGTCACTCTGTGTTTGTGTGATTATCGAACATCCAGTGGCTCTTTGCACACTGTTAGAGACTAATAAATAATAGAGACTAATGAAGACTTCAGGAGATGGAAAGCAGATCATTGAAGGCACATGTAGCAACCCAAAGCCCTCACTGAAATCTTGTCTTCAGCTTGGATTTGACATTCTGCGTCTCCATAGCTACAAGGTTCCACTTGTAAACGGAGAGATATTCACTGTACAGCACTTAAAAATGGTAAAGAAACCTCTTATAGAGTCTTCAGCAGTGGAAAGGGTTTGTGTTTAGTGAAAAAAATTAGGAAATGGAACCTCTCTTTATTTCCTCATTTACCCATACTTGTGGAAAACTATTATTTTGTGCAGGTGTGATGCAGCTCAGGCCCATCCTCCCCCAGGGCTGCCTGGCTCATTCCCTGTGCACAGCCTGAGGTTTCTCCCAAAAAAAGAAGCCCTCAGAGGGGAGAGGAGTGTCTGGACACCTGGGTGAGGGCAAGCAGGCTCCAAGGCTCATTGCTTAGCAGTCGATTGATTTTACTTCTTTTAGCAATATTTTCCAAAGCATTGTCTGCTTTCATGTGTTCACCCCCCGTGCCTGGGGGCAGCTGAGGGCCCAGAAATGGAGTGGTTTTGGGAGAGGGGTGATGCATCAGTTCCATTTGAACTGGGAAAGGGCAGAGATGCCTGATCAGACACTGCTGCTGGTGGTGGGGTGGTTTTTGAGGTCAAGTGGGCAGAGCTGGTACCTTCACAGGGATCATTTTGGGTGTGGGAGCGTCCAGCTCATCTCATCTCATCCATAAACCACTCGTTTTCCACGGCAGAACTGGCCTTGGAATAATGTGCCAAGGTATTTCCACCATTTCTTTTCTCTACAGCAGCTCTAAGGATGGTGTTGTTTCTAAATTTCAGAAGGTTTTGAGCATTCAACAGAGGCCCCCAGGTGAGAGCTGCCCTGGAGCAGGGCAGGTGCAGCTGTGCTTTGTGGGGCTGCTTTTCCCAGTCCCTGCTTCAGGAATTATTCCTTGTGCTGGGGAGAGAGAGCCAAAGGCAGGCTGGCTGTAAATGGGAGCGACTTTGGCAGCAGTGGGATTATAATCACTGACACCTGGCCTGTGCTATTCTATTTAGTCTCTTGGCAAGGCTTGCTAAAATAACTGGATGCTTTTGATTTTGGCTCTGGCCATCCAGTTAGCAGAGTGCTGCTCCCTCAGCCTGGGATTTGCTTTGTGTATCTCCCTCCCTCTCACTTTCCCATTTGCTGGAGATCTGGAAGCTGTAAAAAAGAGATTTCATGAGGCCAGCTACGATATTCTGTATTTCATTCATATCACACTCACAGAATATCTGGGAATGGCTCGCTGGGAAGGTGTTGTGGGGAGAAGGAAAATGTTTCTCTCTCCTGGAAGGTCATTCCTGTCCCCTTTCCCAGGCTGGCAGGGACTAAACAAACAACAGGCAGACAGGTGAACAGCTTTTTTGTGTGAACTGAGCACTGTGAGGTCGCTTTTTACACCTCTCCTTCTCCATGTCTGGCCATACCCCGTGGATAAACAGCCACCTGCTCACACACAGGGACAGCACTGCTGTGTTTTCCACCAGAGTGAAAACAGGGCTGGTTGTCACTTGTGTTCACACGTTTTAAATCAGCCACACAGAATCATCTTCAGCTGAAATTCTGCTCCTTCCCCTCTCTCCATTGGGAAGAAATACACTGATAAAGGAGTTACACATGTGCAGGCTTGCTGGGCTGCCACAGACTTTCTTCTGAGCCTAATTTAAAGGGAAATGTTGACATGCTGTTTTTATTATTTATTTATTAAACATCATGGTGCTGTTTGGAACAAGAAGCAAAGAGGACAAACCAGAATAGTTTCCATCTCCAGAGAGGGTTTAGGGCGAGGTTCCACTTCTGTAACTCTGCATTCAAAGGGGTGCCCTGGGGGCTCAGCCTGAGCTCAGGGAGTGTTGTGACCTCATGGGAGAAATCACTCAGGGACTGCCTGAATTTTCCATTTTCTTTATTCTTTTAAGAGCAGTGGTTGCATTTCCTTTGGTCAGCAGCCTGAGGGGTTTGAGGAATGCTGAGCAAGGACCTCCTGGCTGAGGTGTGAGTTCATCAGAGCTTGGGGAAATGGAAAGGAAGTGACCCCACAGGTGGGAGAAGGACATGGGAGGTGAGGAGTGGGGAGAATGCGGAGCAGAAACTCTTCACTGACCTTCTGTGCTCAGTGCAGGGCCAAAGCACCGTGGGTTTCTTTCCAGTGACTGTTCTGAAACACAGGAGGATGAGCTCTGTTAATTGAACTTTTCTGCTTCCTTCTGTGCTGTGGCTCCTTCTCTCCTCTCTTCTTCCACCCCTCTGTGACTGTGGAACTTAAATTCATGTTGGGCTGTAAACTGAGGGTGAATCAGCCCAAGCAGAGTGTCCCAAGCTCTGGGTTTGGATGGGGAGAGTGAGGAAAGGGGAAGGCGACAGTGCTGCTTCTCAGAGCTGTGCCCATGGGAGGAACAGCTCAGAAGGGGCTCAGAGAAGGCACATTTTAGAAATCATTGAATCATAAAATGGTTTGGATGGGAGGAACCTTTAAGATCACCCAGTACCACACCCTGCCATGGGCAGGGACACCTTCCACAGTCCCAGGTAGCTCCAAGCCCCGTCCAACCTGGCCTCGGACATTCCAGGGATGGGGCAGTTTTTACCACTCAGAGACTTTATGTGGCCTTAGCATTGCAAATATAACCCCAGCCTGAGGGGAGCTGTGCTGGAGAAGCACCAGTGATGTAGCAAGAAATGCACAGGGGCAAATTTTCCCTGGGCTCAGCACTTGTAAAGTGTGAGATTTCCCAAAGATGTTCCCAAAATTGACTGGACGTGTTTCCGGCGGAGCTGAGCCAGCTGTGCCTCCTGCAGCAATTGAGGGCTGTAAATTTGGAAAGGAAATGCAGGAGGATGTGGAACACTTCTGAAACTCTTACTCGGTGCTTCCTCTGGTGCCTGGCTGAGAGAGGAGCTCATCAGGAATTTGGGCTTGGGATACAGATACTGCTGAGACCTTGGAAGTGGATTGCTCTGGGATAATGCAGAGCTCAGAGGCAGAGGAAGGAGCTGAACCCACCTCTCCCAAACCCTCCCGAGCTCAGGAACTTCCCTGAGCAGATCCCAGGCATTGCTTTTGCTCCATTAGGTCTCGTCCTGAGGCTGGTAGCTCATTAACAGAGCTCTGTAATTGCACTGTGGATTCCCAGCCTGAGGCACAACGTTCAGCTGGGATCGTCCTCCCTCTGCTTCCTCTTCACCTTTTCTCCTACTTCCCCAAATGTTGCCACTTTCCAGAAACCTTGTGGTTTAAGTTATGCCCAGTGAGGATGCTCAGATGGAGAGGCTGCTGCACTGAAGAGCTTTGCACAAGAGGAGGACACTTGTTATTCCCATTATATTCCTTGTGAGGGATTACTGCACTCCTGGAACTGGGACAGATGCCCTTTTCCCTCTCCATCTCCCTTTTCCTTGCTCTCCCCCCTTCCCCTGCCTTTGCTTGCACTCTGTGATGTGCTGCCAGTATTTTAAGGAGGAGAAAAGAATCGATTTTAGTTCATTGTGTAGCTCGGGAGGGAGAACGCTCATAGAATTGGGGAAGGAATCTGTTCATTTGTGGGTTTTAATTTTAAACACACACAAAACACAAAACACACCCTGCGGGGGAAAAACAGTTTTCTTAGGAGATGCCCTGCAGATGGAAATGTTCCTGAGACTCTCCTCTTGGATAACAGAGCTGACCTGAGCCTGGATGTTGGGAATTTTCCTTGAAATCCAGCAGCTGTGGCGGCACGGAGCGGGCTGGGAATAACCAGGGCTGTGTGCATGGTTTGCTCTGCTCCTGGACATTCCTTTGGACCATCTGCCCCTGGTAGAAGACACCTACAGGTTTCAAGTCCCTTGAGACTACAGTTCAGGTCCCAGCCTTCCCCGGAGATGCTCCCATTACCACAGGAATTCTCAGTCTCTCCCGGCCGGAGCTGGCAGCACTCAGAGGTGTGGCATCCCTCCCTCCTGTCATCTGTGGTGTAAACGCTGTGACATGAGAAACTCACTGTGATTCGTGCTCACAGCACTTCCAGCCCCTGGGTCTGGTCATTCCCAGCCAGGTACTCCAGCCCTGAACATGGACGGGCTGCGGCCGGAAACGTTTCTGACACTGCTCAGCTTTTATCACCTCTGCCTCTTGTGCGGCCAAATAAGCTCAGATCGCCTCTGGATCTTCCCACCTCCGCAAAAAGATGAGTGGATTGATCCTGTGGGGTTTCCAGGGAGTTGTCAGCTCTGTCCCAAGCTGCAAATTCCACTTTGTTGAAGCTGTAGTACATGGGGAAGGGATGACACGAGAGGCTGTTGGGAATGTTGGCTTCTTGGCCTGGAAGATTCGTTTTGCCTTTGCCTTTTTAATTTCCAGGGAAATAGGAATCTCTTCCTGGCAGATGGATCAGTCATGGTGTTGTCATGGGCAATGGATTGGGAATGCCAAGAAGGAGAAGGGAGGGAAGGCCAAAAAATGCTGATTATCTCTGATTTCTCACTTTCTGTGCATGTCCAGCTACAGCAAAACTCCCCCATTGTTTCTTAGCTCCAATACAGATTTATTTTGGGGTTCTTTAGATACATTTGAATAAAATTGGCTGGAACAGGAGCAGTTCGTGGGTGCTGGCAAGGCAGAGTCTCCTAAAAGTTTTGTGGTGCAGGGTTGTGTCTCCATCTGTGGGCAACTTCCTACAAAAAGGCTTTGTGAGGATGCTGGAGCTTCTCTGCTTTGTTTTCTGTCCTTTGTGGGACTTTCTTTCCATTCATACTTTAAGTTCTCAAAGCTCATGAGATGAGGAACATTCTCTTAAATTTTAGTCCCTACATCACATACTTGGTGATCTTAAGCAACATCTCTTTGCTCTGAAGGTTCCTTTTTTCCTGTTCTTTCACCATCACAGTTTTATTAAGTTTCCTCTGAAGTGCACGATAACAAAAAGAAAAATAATATTTGTAGGTGTGGGGAAAACCAACATGATCAGTTCGTCCACGACCCAAGGGGACCTTTGATGTGTATTTTGTTCATGGGGGAGACTGACCTTGTCCTTGATTTTATCCTGAGTTTTATGAGTCCTTTAGTCAAACAAAAGCACTGAATGTTTTCTGCCCGAGCATTTCAGCTGCAGAAGGGTTGTATCAGGAGAGAAATGAGCTGGCTGTGAAGTCACTCAGTGTGAAATGTGGAGGGGATGTGGCACGTTCTTCGTGGCAACAGGCAGAGCTCAGGAATTACGTGGTGTACAAAGTTTTGGATCCAGTGCTTCCAACTGCTCCTGGAATAAACACACGGGGTGGGAAAAGCAATCCCCATCTCCAGTTTTGATAGGCAGTGAATGAAAGAACCACTTATAGAGCAGGAGGTTTTTTGTCATTTTTTTTTCCCCCATGTAAACTCTGGTCAAGATTTTCCTTCTTGTGTGGAAGAAGTGGGATTTTCCTTTATGTTACTTGGGTGTTGATCCAGTTAAAAAAACAATAGATGGTGAAAAAGGCAAGAATTATTTGTGTTTGGGTAGCAGCTGACAACTCCCAGGTTTAATCACTGTATGAAAACAGCAAAGGAATCATTTTTGTGCCTGGGAGAACAGGACACAGCAAATAATCTGAGCCAAAAAGAGGAAATGAGACCTCAAGTGTGATTTCCTCGGAGGAGTTGGCCAAGGAGTGGGGCAGCCCAGAGTTTGGGAATCTTTTGGCGATACCCTGGTTTTGGATGCTCCAGCTCTCGGCCCAGGGATGGAAGAGTTCATCCCAAGGTCAGGCCTCAGGTTAGACCTCGCTCTGGGGCATCAGGCCAAGGAAGGACCTGTTTGGCACTTGAGTGCAAGCTCCAAGGTGTCCATGGGAAGGTCGGGCTCACTCTCCATGTCCTGCATTCTCATGCACCCCAGCCCCATTTTTCCAGGCTTTTCCAATGCGCTGAGGGTGTCTTTGATGAAGAGACTTGAGCTATGTGGTTTTGCTCATTTTCAGTCAGTCCTCATTAAACATCAGCTCCTCCTTCTGTGTGCTGGCCTCCGAGAGCCCCGCTGATTCCTCACTGCTCTCATCCTTCACCACCACATCCATTTGGATTATCTTCAGGCCATGATGGATGCTTTAAAAGGAACCAACAAGGCCATCAAACTCCTGCCCTGGTTCAAACAGCATTTGTTAATGTTCTAAATCATCTTGGGCCTGAAATGTGCTGCTTCTTAAATTTAGAATGATGTGATTGCCTAAAGCCTCTCCATGTGTTAATTAAATCATCATAATTGTGGTTTCTGGAGACTGACAGGTTATAAATAGTTTTCCTTCTCCCCCTCCTGCAATAATTGGTGGGAATGACAGGCAAACTAGCCATTGTTTAACTGTGCCTCTGACACTGCTCTTCCCATTCCAACCCCATTTCTCTGCAGTGACTTGATTGTCCTGAAATAATCAGCAGTGTCATCCTCAAAGGCTGCTTAATTGCCAGGCACTTCTCACATTATGGGACAAGGAGAGAAGTGGTTTTCATTATTTTCCCTTTAATTTAGCAGGATGGGAGGTCAGGAGCTGCAGAGGTCAGGGCAGAGGTTCCATGTACACACTCGTGACATAATAAACTCTGAATAAACACTGACATATTGGAGTCATCATTCTACCTCCATCTATCCTGTCTCGTCCAAGATTTTGTGGAAATAGAAGCCCTGGTGTTCTGAACATCGTTTTCCTCTGTTGCTGCCATGGAATCCTGGAATGGTTTGGATTGGGAGGGACCTTAAATCCCATCCAGTGCCACCCCTGCCATGGGCAGGGACACCTCCCACTGTCCCAGGCTGCTCCAAGCCCCGTCCAGCCTGGCCTTGGACACTTCCAGGGATCCAGGGGCAGCCACAGCTGCTCTGGCAATTCCATCCCAGCCCCTCCCCACCCTCACAGCCAGGAATTCCTTCCCAATATCCCATCCAACCCTTCAGTTCAAAGCCATTAAAGGCAGTTTGAATCACCTTGGCAGGTCCAGCTTTGCTGTGCACTCACTGGAAAAAGGCAGAACAACCTGGTGGGATCACACCTGGTCTGGAAACAAATTCCAGTTACAGCTCAGAGGATGGAAAAGAAAATGCTGCAAAAACTGAAGCCAACCAAAATTTTGTACCCATCTCTCTGCTCCACTTTTAATCTTCCCCATCTTCAGAGCAGCTCTGTCCTGAGTGTGTGGGAATGAGGCAGGAAGGATGGGAATGGGAACACCCTCAGGCTGGCATTATGCACAATCCCACTGGGCAATTAGGCTCTACACCCCTTTAATGTGGGTCTGCATCTGTTTACAGCTATAATTTGTGGAAGAACCTCAGGCTAGAGCTTGGGCTGCTGCTCTGGATCCTCCTTCCTCTTCCAGTTATCCAAGGAAACCACACCAGCTCCTTGAGCTCTGGAGTGCTGGGATGTGTCCTGCTGATTGGCACGATACAGGGTTCTGCAAGATTCAAGGATGTACAGAATTGTGGAATCAAAAAGGTTGGAAATTAAAGTGGAATTGTTTAGGTTGGAAAAACTCTCTAAAATCATCGTGTCCACTGCCAAGGGCACCACTGATCACGTCCCCAAGTCCCACATCCACACAGATTTTAAATACCACTGGGGATGCAGACTCCACCACTGCCCTTGTTCAATGCCTGAAAACCCTTCTGGGGAAGAAATTTCCCCCGATATCCAACCTCACCCTCCCCTGGCGCAACCTGAGGCCGTTTCCTCATGTTGCAGAAAGTTTCTACCAGGGAAACTCAATCCTTCTTCCCAAGACTGGAGGGTGTCCCTCCTCCTCGTGAATTTGGAAAGCAGGAGGATCCAGGGTGAGGCCACGGGATTTGGGAACTGTTGTAAACTGTGCTGTAATTTATTATTTGCCTGTGAGCAGGCAAAGATCTCTTTGTCACAAACTGTTGTGCTTCAAAAGAAGAAAGCAAAGCAAGGTCACGTTGACTTTCATTAGAACCTGAGTGCTGAAACCAGCCCTTGAAGCTTTGAAAATCCCTCCTGTCTCGTTGTCCCTGCCCTCCCCTCCACTTACTGGGGTGCCCTGCCTTTCACTGCTGCCTCGGTGGGGGCTCTGGAACAGGGTTGAGGTTCGGCTGCTGCTGCAGCATGAAAGGGAAAGGATTGTCTGGAGCCTCCGGGGCCTCCAGCCGCGCCTGTTTTGTTCCTGCCATAAAAGCCAGCCTGAAGAGTTCTGCTTTGTCTTGGGGAGGCATTAGCACAAGGCTGTTTAGTGCTTTTAAAACTCTATCCTATATTCAGATGCAACAGAGACTGACTTACAGCCACTCAGGTGCTGCCTTGTCCCTGGAGTGAAATCGCACGATTTCAATGGAAATTTCGCAGCCATTTCTTTCTCCAGAGTTATAATTTTCTTTCTCAGAGCCTCTAAATCACACGTTAGGCTGCTGGCTTTAAAAGCCACATCAATGTCACTTGCGAAGGGAAATGAAGGCAGAGCGTGGTTTCTCTGCAGTGGGAACACAAATTGTACAAATCAGGAAAGGAAGGAGCCCACTGGCAATTTTGAATTATGAGAAATTTTTATTTGAAAACAAAACCTATGGGCATTTCCTTTGGTGCCATGGCTTTGTTGAATATATTAAGAGTCCCAGTGTGTATAAACCCTCAACAATCTGAAGAATTGATTAACCTCTCTCTATTTATGATTAGCTCCAAAATTTATTCTATTAATTTTTGAGAGCGAGGTCTAGATGCCGTTGTTTTGTTGTAAAAGGTGAGGGGCTGGAATTAATGTTGCCTGAGTGAGTTTTCCATGGAGGTGATAAGGAAAAAGTAGGGGGAAATTTCATATTTCCCTGGTATTTTGCCCTGAGTCTCATAAACATATTGGCGCAGTGAAGGTGTCCCTGCCCACGGCAGGGCAGTGGAACTGGATGGGCTTTACAGTCCTTCCCAACCCAAACCATTCCAGGATTTTCTGATTCTACATAAAAAATTGAAGTGAGGCAGAGGCACTTCCCTATGGATGCTAAAAAGCTTTAGCAGAGAAACTTTCCAGCTTTCTGCAGTATTTTGTGAGGCTGCAGCATTTCATGAGAGCTCTGTCTTTCCCATGCAAGCTATTCAAAACAATATTATGGTTTTCTGTAAACTATTCTTTTCTATCTCGCACCTGTGGATTGTTATGATACTGACTAGAGAAATATTTTGGAATGGGTGTTGGGACAATTGACCAATCACTTCAGGAGGTGGATGACCAAAGATCCAATGACCTTACACTATGCAAGAATAGTAACGTATAAAATGGGCTGAATATAATTAAATAAAGTCACTTCTTCTTCTTTTCTTCCTGGACCAAATCTGTGTTGGTTTTCTCTCCATGCTCGCTACTACAGCGACAGTTCCCCACCTGCTTTGCCACCTTGTCCATCAAGGGCCACCCAACCTGACAAATTTCGCTGTTTCCACCACCAATAATTTCCTTGCACTAAAAGGTGCCTCCGGAGAGTCACTTGAGGACTCACCGAGCAAACTCCACTTCCCTGATAATTTGTTCCAAAGGTTAATAACCTCCACAGCACGGAATAACTCATCCAGCTGTTAAAATCATTCCTTTCTCCGGTGTGGCATTAAGCTCATCGGGGAGGAGGACAAATCTGGGGTTTAATTTGTGGCTCGGGAGAGCTGCGTGTGTCCCCCAGCTCTGTGGCCACAAACCCACAGGGAACCACATGGAGATTTGCACATGGAACAGCCCCATTCCTGCCCCTCAACAAAACTGCATTTTAATAGAACCATTCCAGGAAAACATATATTTATCCCAGCTGCTGATAAGAAATTCCCAGCTTGGCTCTACTTCTCCTGCTCCTTTCATCCAGTTTTGGCTCAGTCTGTGATTCGTGGTCCTGCCTTGCTCGTCATGGGAGTTATTCCCAGGTTTTCCCTCCATGGACCTGCTCTTCCAGCTCTCTTACACCAAAAGAAGGAACCAGGCACCCTTTGTGAGCCTGTGATGTCTCTACATTTCTCTCCATGGAACAGTGACCACAATCTGGAGGGGATAGCATTAAAAATATGGATGTTTTTCCATGCTGTGAAATACCATTTAAGGTCAAATACCATTTAAATACCATTAAAATGGTGCAATCCACGTTCCCATTAAGTTGGAAGTCAACAAAAGTCTTGTGCTTGCAAAAATCACTGTAAACCAAGCTCAGTATCATGTTACTACATTCTCAGATTGGTGGGAATTCTGAAAGTTGTTTCCTTTCTCATTCCAAGCAATTTAAGAGATTATTAAATATCAACTGTCCAAAAACAGCCTGAAGAAAAGACTTTTCCACCACCCAGACCCCAGATATGGGAGGGTTTTGACCTCACCCACCTGGAATTTTGTAGTTGGCAGGACAGGTTTAAGCTCCTTCCGGGATGTAATGATGATTATTTAACTCCATATCCATAAAAGAACAGGCTCTGGAAGGGTCAGGGTTATTCCAGAACAAGTAAATTCAAGAGCTTCTGTAAATTCAGGATTTCAGCAGTGGAGTGAGGAAAAAGTGAAGGTGTTTGTCAAAGCCCCCAAGCCTGTTCTGTCCTGCAGAATTAACAAATCCCTGGTTACAGGGAGTTCATTAAAGATCCTCGAGGATTCCTGCACCAGTTCTATTTCTCTCTGAATTCGGGATGAGAAGCTGCTGGAGGTGAGGCTGACGTCAGGAGGGTGAGGGGATTTATTAAGACACTGCAGGCCATCCAAGAGACAGGTTTTGTGAACATCTCGTTTTTAGAACATCTCTTTTTCCAGAAACATCCTGGGTTTTTGATACCCTCATTAAAACTCAAATCTGCAAACTGGAAGGTGTTTGTTCCCAGGAAAACCCACCCAGCCACTTCCCTGAACTGTTCCCATGGCTGGATGTTTCCTGTGGATGATTTCTGACTAGGAAATGCTTTTTTTTCACTTTAAACAAATCCATAGCAGTTTCAGCAAGGGCTGCTAAAGGAGGAGCTGAATATGCTGAGGTCTCTCTGCATCCTTCCTCCCAGCAGTGAATAATATTCCTTCTCCTGGTCCCACTTGGGGATGGATCCTTCAGAGACAGAACATTATTAAAAACTAAATCCTCACCTGCAGTCCATCTCTTAGTTTGAGCTAGAACAGCAGGTTAAATCACCACTAAGGAGAAAAGCCAAGATCCAAAAGGGGAAATAAATATTATTCCCTTTGAAAATGTGGCAGGTGAAAAAAATGGAACTGATTTCTCTTCATTCTCAGGAAGTGTTAAATCCCTCCTTCACCAGGGGGGTGGCAGGACAGGTTTAACCTTTAATATTCAAAAAAAGGGAAAGCCTTTGAGTGATTTAACTATTCCATGTTCACTATTTTAAGTAATTATCAGGTATTAACCCAATTCAGCAGCACATAGCTGAATTCAGGTCAAAGGAAGTAAAATAAATAATAAAAACCCCCCATACAAACCCCATAACCTTCCCCATAACCCTTTTTTAAAATTTTATAGTTTTCACAATCCACCTCTGGCTGTTATTTTTCATCCTGACCTGGTGGCCAGGTAAGACAAAGTCGGGACTGACCTCAATTCAAACTTAAAGCAGCAATTAATTAGTGGCTGTGTGTACATTTTGTAAGTGGTTTAAGAAGTACTGGTTAAACATTGATGACTTTTAAAGCAGGATAAGCACATAAATAAGAGGTCACATGTGATTTGTGATCATTTCTTACCGCGTGTATTCATTTTTTATTAATTCTGGAGAGCTGTTTACAAACTGCCTGGCACCAGCTGCAGTCAGAAAGCAAATAAAGCCCTCAGAAAAGGAGGGAGAACTTGACAGAAATACTTCCCTCCTTCAGGGGCATCAGGATGAACCGTTCAGGGAACAAAACATGGGCTGGAGTTGTTCCTTTTGGATGCTGGGATTGAAAGTGGGGATTGTGAGACCTCTGGGCCAGTCCCAGCCTGGAAGCTGGTGTTTAAAAAGGCAGCTCTGGTCCAGATGATATCTTTTCTTGGTCTTAAAATCAAGAGCCAAACATGGTTAGAGGGGGAAAAAAGGGATTTTACCTCGGTATTTATTTTAAGGATCCTTGGTGCACCCCATGCAGGTGGAGCAGGCTGGAATGCACATCCAAATGCACCCACAATAGTTTGGGTATATCATTATAAGCTTTACCAATTAACATATCTATCAAAGATTCCCCAATGAGAGGCTGAGTGAACCCCCCTCCCCGAGGAACTTTCCCCCCCTGGCCAGGCCTATCTCAGTTTACAAAATGTGTTCCAGAGAAGCCCTCGGTGTCTGAGGCTTCTGAGATGTTTGGTCTCCTGGCTTAAGGAATATTGGGTCTGTGCTGGTTATCAAACCTGAGGAATTAGAAGTATGGGGGCTAAAAGCACTTAAGAATACATAAAAGTTATACAAAAGAGTGTACAGAGGGGGTATATATAAAAAGCAAAAAAAGCATCCTGGCATCACAGAGGTCTCATTTTGGATGTTTTATGTTATTCCAGAGTGACAACCTGGGCTGTCAGAGCCTCACACTTGTGCAAACCACACTGAAATCCGTGGATATCTCATTGTTCTTTGCACAAAACCATGGCAGAGTTCATAAGTCTGCGTGGGGGAGGCAAGTGTGGGAGGCTGGATCTCCGTGGGGAAGGATCTGGGAATGGTAGAACCTGGAGCCACTGCAAACCCATCATTCCTGTCCCGCGTGGAACAAACCCTCTGGTGTTTCCTTCAGTGGCAGAAACTATGCAGGTGGAGGAGTTATTCCGAAATTCCCCAGCTGCGAGCAGCTGAGT
Organism: Aleadryas rufinucha; assembly: GCA_013397815.1. NCBI lineage: Eukaryota > Metazoa > Chordata > Aves > Passeriformes > Aleadryas > Aleadryas rufinucha. The sequence goes on from VZTH01013395.1 coordinate 670,861, forward strand.
TCCAGAGCAGTTCAAGGGGCGGTGTCAGGAAGGATGTGCTGCTCCCAGATAACACGCACCACTTGTCCTGGGAATTCCAGAGGCTTTACAAACCTTCCAAAAAGAGGAGTAGCAAAAACAAAAATCCTCTTTTCTCTCTGTTTTCCTTCCCTGAATCACTGTTGATACACCGGCATCCCACGGGGAGCCCTGCTCATGGCGAGATGTCCCTGGGCATCAGCTCTGTCTTTGTTTCAGAGCTCTGCACTATTTCCCTTCTTTCAGGTGGGAATTTTCTCTCTCCCCTCTCCCTGTGCTGACTGCTGATTATGTGGATGTGAGGATTGCTTTGTTTCCTTTGGAAAGCCTTTGCCTGGGACTGTTTCATCCTCAGCTTGGAATCAGACAGCGGCAGGAATATCAAACAGAGCTCTCCATGCCACCTGTCTCCCTGCCAATAGGCAATTCTCATCTTTTTATTTCATTTATTTCCATCCCTTCATCCATTTAATGCTTTATCTGAAGCTTTTCTATCCTCCCTCCCTCCCCGCCCTGTTTCATTGGCAGGTGTTTTTCTACACTTCTGAGCCTCAGCTGATTTCTTCAGGGAAGGTCCTTGAACTCGCCAGGTTTCTTTACAGGAAGGATCCTGACAAAGGCTGCTGCTCTGGTGCTGTCCATTTTTGTATTTCCAAAGGCACTTTGAAGTGATATTTCCCTCCTTGTGTTTTACGAGGCAATCTTAAATTTTCTAGCAAAACATCACTTTATTCATAAAAGGTTTGATCATAGTTTTCCTCCTATTTTTGCTTTCCATAACAATCATTTGTGTTTATTGGAGGGTGGAGCAGAGAGGCTCTGCTGCGTCTGAGCCCCTTTTCCAGAGGCTGTGTCACACTTTGGAATGTCCCTGCTCCAGTGAACTGGGCATCAGCAGAACCTGGCTTTGTGTCATCGTGTCCTGGGCTCAGGATCCATCCTCTGGCCTGGAATGGTTTGGGTTGGAAGGTCCTTAAATCCCATCCAGTGCCACCCCTGCCATGGGCAGGGACACCTCCCACTGTCCCAGGCTGCTCCAAGCCCCATCCAGCCTGGCCTTGGACACTTCCAGGGATCCAGGGGCAGCCACAGCTGCTCTGGAAATTCCATCCCAGCCCCTCCCCACCCTCACAGCCAGAAATTCCTTCCCAATATCCCATTTAAATCTCCACTCTTCCAGTGGGAAGCCATTCCCTGTGTCCTGTCCCTCCATCCCTTGTCCCTCTCCAGCTCTCCTGGAGCCCCTTTAGGCCCTGGGAGGGGCTCTCAGGTCTCCCATCTGCAGAATCTCTCCTTTCTTTTCATAGTCACCGGGCTGGAAGATTTCTGTGTTTTTCCACAACTTTTTCCACTTGTGCCATTAACCAGATGACCTTTGGCCTATAAATTTGAGTTTTATAATCTTCTTTCTCATGTAGTGAATCCCACTGGAGCCAATAAACTTTGTAATGGCCTCAACCACACATCAGAATCAAGACTTACCCAGTTTAAACTGTTTTTCCTTAAGCCAAGCAGATAACCAGTACCTCCAGTCTGATTCTCACTTTGGAACTCACTTTGTACAAAATTTACCAGAAAACTTCGTCCTCTGGAATAGAATCTCATCCAGGACATCTGGGAGTGAGGAATTCAGGAGGGACACACTCTTCCCCTTCACTGGAGCTGCTTTAGAGCAGGCTCACCACAAAATTCTAGATTTCTGTACATGTGCAAGGGCAGAAGAGGGACACAGGGAATATTTATGGAAACGAAGCCTAGAAATGAAAATTGGGGTGGGCCATCCTCCATTCCAAAACTGCAGGAAGACCTTGAAAAGCTCTTTCTGATGCTGGCAGGGAGGGTGTGACCCATTTCACCAGGCCTGGGGTGCTGAGCCGTGTGTGACCCACCCATGGAGCAGTCACAGAAAACTCCTGAGCAGGGGCAGGGAATCGGGCAGGGAACGGTGTTGGTCTGGTTGTCGTTGAGCTCCTGCAAGGGGCCAGGACTTGGAATCGAAGGTCCTGCTGGGTCCTTTCTGGCTCAGGGTATTCCATGGTTCTGCGGGTGTTCTCCTGGTGGAACAGACATCCCCTCTCCTGGCTGGAGCCTGTCAGTGCCATCCCCTCCCCACTGAAGATGTGAATGCACAGGGTGTGGGGTGGGTGATAAAACCATTTATCAATGGGGCTGGGGAGCCCACCTGGAGCATCTCCAGCCCCCCAAAACCCTGGACAACCTAGGACACAGGGCTTGGGGAACACCTGAGAGCCAGGAGCCTCTGCCTCTGGAGCCTGGGTCAGGTCTTAGCTCCAGTGTCAGTTTAAACCCAGCTGCACAAAGCTGGGAACGGTCAGTGCTCTGTGGTGTCCTGGCCTACGTGGAAAACACTTTAAAATACTCAGGTAATTTCTTAAAGGATGGATGGAAAGGATGGAAAAGGATAGATGGTTTTCCCTGTTTGTGTCACACCCAGAGCACTGGGATCACAACAGAAGAAATAATCCCTGCAGGATTAACCCACTGCAGAAGCAGCACTTGGGCAGCTCTGACAGCCACCCCAGGAACTGAAAACTCAATTATTCCCTCCAGCTGGGGTTTGGAATGCTGGGTGGAGGGGCTGGCACAGCTGCTGTAGGTGTCTAGTGGCAGCGGAGAGGGGAGCTCTGCCTGGAACATCCCATTCTCCCCACAAAGAGCCAGGCATAGCCCAGCCCTGGGGCAGCTGATCCCACTCTCCCCTCAGTGACAGGCAAAGGAATCAACTGAATGATTGACAATCAAGCTTGTCCCAGGTTGTTGGACTTTATTCCAACGTGTGCAAGCAGCTGATCCTGGGTTTTCTTGAAAACCCCTCGTATTGTCCGAGGGGTTTTCAAGAAATGGAGAGGGAATTCCCTTCCCAGCTCTGTCTGTGCTTCCAGCTGAGGCCTCACCTCTGCTTTCAAACCTAAGAGAAAACTTGAGGGTTTTTGATCATTTCCAGCAGGAATTGTGAGCTTTCCCACCTGTACTTAAAGAGGAAAAACATAAAATTGGAAAGCAGCATTGTTTCTTTGAGAGCTCCTTCAGAGCCACGAGCTCCTGGTCCTTCCTTCCTTCCTTCCTTCCTTCCTTCCTTCCTTCCTTCCTTCCTTCCTCCCTTCCTCCCTTCGTCCCTCCCTTCCTTCCTTCTTTTCTTCATTCCTTCCCCTCTTCCCCTTCCCCTGAGGTTCCTCTGGACAGCCCAGTTCTTTGGGATGGGGCTGTCCTGCTCCTCAGCCAGGGAGCCTGGGATGCTCCCTGGGTTCCAGAGGTGAGAAATGGGAATCCTTTAGCCAGGATTCCCTCAGCAGGGTGAGGAAAAGGCACAAGAGAAACCCTGCCAAGAAGCTCTTGAGCAAGGGGCTGTTCCAAGGAAAATTAAGGAGAAAAATTAAGGAAAACCAGCAAAAAACTCAGGGTGCCACTTGTCCTTTGGGCTCCCTGTGGGGTTTATTTCACTTTGAACACACATATAAACACATTTCTCCTCTGGCTGGGTCAGCTGGCAGAGGGTTGAGCTAGGATGAGACGCATTTCATGCAAGGGGAACACGAGCACGGAATTCTCTGCACAGAATTCTGGCTGCCCTCGTCTCTAAACTCTCTCTGCCTCTTACTGGTGTTACTGGTGGACATCTTGGTGCACAAGAGGAATTAAGCAAAGAGCATTATTTGGTCAATATAGAAAATTCCTTCTGTTTATTCCTCCTGTTATTATTTTGTGTTGTGAAGTGCTGAAGTGGATTGCAGCTGGAATAAAGCATCTGCTGCCTGTCACAGCTCCTGGGTGTCCCACACGTGGGGGAAATTGCTTATTGATCCAGCCAAGTGTGAACAAGCAAGGAAAGCATGGAAATATTTGTGTGTCCAATGTGCACTCTCAGGGCTGACAGGCTGCACTCGAGTCCTGCCTGGAGGGCATCAACTTCTAGGAAAAAAAATCAGTTTTTTAAAAAAAATCAGTTATTTCTATAGGTAATATATAGCTTTAATGAAAAAATTCTTGGAGAAAGACAGGCTATGTGCTCAAAGACAGGAATGTGGGCATTTTAGTGACTTTCTGTGTTTTGTGTGGTGGCTCCTGCACAAACTGGGAGTTATCTCCATCAGCTGAATCACCCTGAGAGCCTTGGTGTTCTGTGTTCCGTACCTTTATTTACCCGGTCATTTGCACACCCTGCATGTTATTTTTAACCAATTTGACGCCTGAAACCACTGCAAGAAAGGGCTCCAGGGCAGCCTGAAAATTGCTGTTTTCCTGCAGGGATTCAAATGTCTCAGTCTGGAAATGAACTGCTCCTGTGGGAGTGAAAGTTGGGGAATTCCAGGACCTTTGGGGAGGAAAATTGGAGCACGGAGTGGATTGGAGAAGACTGATTTGCTGGGAGAGCATTTCGAGCAGAGAATAAAGAAAGGTGGGAAGTTGTAAAAGTCAGAGGTGGCAGAGAACCTGTGGATTGCTGCATGGAATTCCTGAGGAATTCCCAGCTGGGACTGGCATTTGCTGAGGGAATCTTGTCTTTGGGCCGTGCAGTTGGAGCTGGTTCTGCACTTAGGCCATGACTGAACTGCTCTCACAGACATTTGTGCTGCATTCTCCAGTATTTGTTATTTCAGAAACTCCCTCCTCTCCATGCCATGATCATGCCTCTCCCTGGAAGGCACAAGGCAGGAGCTCTCCCTTCCACACAGCAATGGAATTTTGTCCTGGATTTCAAAAGCTGTGAATCATTGTTGCTGGAATTGCTCATATATCAATATATTTCTACATTTTAACCCAGTTTGCAAATACAAAAATGCCAAATAACGATCAGGAGCGTCATTGGTTTGGCTGAGGTACAGAATCACTGCGGCAAGGAGGGACTGTCCAAGTGTCCTCCAGCATTTTCCATCAGCATTTCTGGAAGAGCAGAGATTCTCCCACCTCTGCTCAATCTTTTTTTTGCCCTATTTATGAGCTTATTTTGCATTATTCCCTTTTCCCGTCAGAATTTCCTTGTCACTGTCACTGCCTGGAGGACGTTTTCCTGGTTGAATTGTGGGATGGGTGGTCCAGGGTGAAGTTCCAATGGGAGAAACCCCCTTGGAAGTGCTCTGGATTAGTCCTGTTGAACTCTGGAAGCAGCTGTGGGCTGACCTGGCTCTGGCACAGGGAAATCTCTGTGTTTGTGTGCGACTGTGCAGTGATTTCCCGCCTAAAATGATAACTAATTAAACAGCTAATTAATTTTGTGTTATAGTCTCTGGTAGGGATTACTGAGCTTTGCTGGATGTGTGTGGAGAAGGAGGGAAGCAAGTTTTTAGTGAAATAATTCAGGATTTTTGGGGTGTGCTCGGTTCAGGTCTCTGCTATCCCTGTGCAATCCCTGCCCTCACCATCCCCATTCCCAGCTGGGGTGGGAGCTCTGCTTTTCCTCCAAATACAGGCTTTTTTCAGGGATAACAGGGAATGCAAGGCTGTGGGCTGCCCCCTCAAACGAGGCACCTTGATGAGCGGGATTACAGGAATGAATGGGTTTGTAAATGAATTTCTGGGTCGTGCTCTCCAGAGCCCTGATTTTTACAGCTGAGATCTGCTCACAGATGGACCTGAGTAATGCAGAGGAACTGGCCATGGTAAAGTGTGGTAGCACAGATTCTTTCCCATGGGAATTTTTCTCTTCTTCTCCCTGTGTTCTATAAATAAAGATAAGGTTTGGATGTTATTGAAACTGTCTCTGGAAAGATGGACAGTTCTACCTGGCCTATGGGCCTAGGGGGAGGTTTTGAATTGACCCAATCCGGAGAAACTTTTAAAAGTCTATATAAGTTTTAGAATTAAATAATAAAATCAGAATTCCGCCTCACCCAATCCAGTCTGGTTCTTGCACTCGGCTAGCGCTCAACAGCGACAGTAAAGGAGTGATTCGGACTCTGAAGTTCATCCTGGTGGCTGAGACCTGCTGCTTAAAATGAACTGGATAGAAATTAATTTATAAATTCCTACATGGAATGGCCTGGATTGCAAAGGACTTCAGAGCCATCCAGTTCCAACCCAGGCATGGGCAGGAACAGCTCCCACCAGGCCAGGGTGCTCAAAACTCCAACCTAAACCCTCCCTCTGTGGGACTGAAGCTGTTCCCTCATGGGACAGGGCTGGGACAGGGCTGGGACAGAGCTGGGACAGGGCTGGGATGGGGCTGGGACAGGCATGGGACAGAGATGGGACAGAGCTGGGNATGAGACAGAGATGGGACAGGGCTGGAACAGAGCTGGGACAGAGCACAACCTGCTCTCCGTTTCACACACACTTAAAAACCCACGCTGGGAGAAGTTCATGGAGTCCCAGAAGACTCGAGATACAGGAGATGAACGGCAATGACTCAATGCAACACAGAATATTTGGTTTTCATTTCCAGCCTGCACTGGATGCGGGGATGCTCATTCCTGCATCTGCCAGGAGCAGTGGATGGACACAAATGAACTGTCAGGAGCTGGGTGATTGCAGCTGTGGGTGAATCTGCTTCTGACTTCAGAAACACGGCCCAAAACCCTGCAAGAAACCACTCTGGGTGGTTTTAACAAACCATTTAGTGTAAAATATATATAACGTGCCTTTCTTAGGCATTTCCTTGGTGCACAGAGAGTTCCTCATGTGTGGCAAAGGCTCCTGTGAAGGGCAGACCCCTGGATGCTCCTGGGGAGGTTCCAGAGGCAGGAGCCCCCAGGTTTGCCCTTTGCAGAGGAGCCTCACCGGGATTTTCTGTGGATTTTGCAGAAAAAGGACATGCTCGGCATCCTCTTTCATGGATCATTTACCTGCAGCCCAGAACTATTAGAAAATGCAAATGTTGGAAGTTTTAAAAGCAACCCAGACGGGTTTTGATGAATCTCCTCATGAAGAATAATCGTCCTTTCTTTTAGCAGACAAATGCGGGTGGGTTTGGGGGCATTAAAGTCCTTTGGGCTGTCTGACAGCTCCAAGTCCCAACACTGCCCTCCAAATGAGAGTGAGCTGCTGTGACAGGGAGAATTTCCACCAGCATCCCCCCCGCCTTCCCAGCTGAGGGAAAAACGGCAGCGAGGCTTTCGGAGCTTATTAACCTCTTCTGCTCATGGACAAGTTACACTTGTCTGTGCAAGTGGAGATGTGATTAAATTAAAAGCCCTTCTTAATGGCTCTCAGAATGCTTCTTTCTGAGCCTCAGAGGCAGATACTGAAGCTTTGAATATCAAAGGTTTTTTGAGTTTTGGGTATTTTTTCTTCCTTTCTGCAGTAGTGAAGCACTAAGTTGATCAGGTTTGGGCAAGCACAGATGTACCCAGTGGCTTTTGACTGTTCTGGTCTAATTAATATCGATATAAGGCACCTGCACAGCTTCAGGACTGCGTTATCCTGGTTTTCAGAGGTGCTGAGCAACCCTCTGAAGCCCAGAGAAGCTTCTGATTTTCCATCAAATCAAGAACCTGACTGATCTTACCTGGTAAACTTCAGCTGCTGCCACCTGAGTGTGTCAGTCCTGCCTCGGTTTCAAAGCAGGATCTTCTAAACTGGCAATAAATCCTCTCCTTTTAATCTGCTCAGCAGCCAGGAGCTCGTGGTGCTTCCTCCTAGGCCCTAATTTGTGAATTTTCCTCCCTGACAAGAGATCAGTAGATAGCACATTCAACTGATCTGAAAGGGTGTGGGTGATCCTGCTCTGAGTTCTGGCAAAAGGAATTTAAACCCGAATGCTCCGCTCAGTTAATGATAATGCTCAAGCACATTACATCTTCCAGGAGCTGTACAAACATTAACTAATTAGTACCCACAACTAACACATAATCACGGGCTGTAATTACGCATTGCTGTCAGACCTGGAGGAATAATTCATTGAGAAGAATTTATCCAACAGATTTTGCTTTTTTCCCCCCCTTTCCTGTCATGAATCTGTTTGCAAAATATTCCCAGGTGTGGCTGTAGCTGATCCCACCTCAGCCACAGTGGGAGTAAAATGTGTCCTTGGGATTCTGAGCCATCAATTCCTGCAGCTGTTTGATCCCAGAATCCCTGAATGGGTTGGGAGAGACCTTAAAGACCACCCAGTTCCAACCCCCAGTGCTGGTTTGGGGCGATTGTTTATTTTGGGACTGTTATTTATTTTGGGACTTCTCTTGTGCCCATTTATCTCCAGGCTCAGGTGAGTCAGGCCCTGAAGCACAGGGACTTTACCTCCCCTCACTGCCCTGAGTGTGAATTAATGGTTGGATGTCTTGGAGGGCTTTTCCAACCTTAATAATTCTATAAAACTGTTATCAAGAGAAGAAGCAAAGTGGTGGGAAGGGAAATGGATGCAGGGAGAAGGAATAAAAACCCAAATCCCCTGATCAAGTAAATCCGTTCTGGGTGGTTGTACTGGAATTTAATTTCATGAAAACCTGTGCATGTCTCTCTATTTAATACAGATATCTCTCTATCTATATATAGAGATATCTATCTATAGATGTATTTGTATCAGGAGGGAAGTGCACTCTGTCACTGCTTCTTCGGCAAACGTCTCTGTATTCAGATTTGCTGTTTAATTGTTGCTGCTTTCCCAGCATTTTCGGGAGCATGAGGGAGGTTGGAAGTGTTTAGTCTTGGAAAAGAGATGACTGAGATGAGGCGTGATTAAAGAATTCTCAATAATGGCTGATTTCAACCAGAGTTATTTGGAGCTTCTCCTCTGTCTGCTCAGAAATTAGGAGATAGTGAAACTGAAAGACGGGAAGGAAAAAAAAAAATCAGGCAAAAATGCTTTTCTTCATTGGGAGAAATAAATCTGTGGGAGTCATGGTCACAGAGATGTCCATGGGCTGAGATTTCCTGGCTTTAAAGAGAGCTGGGCAGGAGCAACTAAAAATGGAGTGGGTGATGCTATCAAGATATGTAAAGACATTTTAGAAAATGTGTACAGATATTTTATGGAATATGTGCAGATATTTTATGAAATGTCTGTACATATTTTAGAAACTATTCCCAGGTTGTAGTGGACACTTCCCTGCCCATGGTTGGAACTGGATGAGCTTTAAGGTCCCTTCCAACCCAAACCACTCCATGATACAGCGATTTATGATATAAAATTTCATTCTTTTGAGTTTAAGCCAGCTTCAGATCATGAGGAAAAAGATGATTTTCTCATCTGGTAAATTATTTTTACTCCTCTTGCTGTCTCTTGTGGCTGCTCTGTCCACACCGGTCTGAGAGAGCTGAAAGTCCCCGATGTGAAACGCTCCCTTGGGTGAAATGAGGCTCTCCCTTGACAGAAAACACTCCTGGAAGTACATTCCTCATGGAACTCCTCTCCTGTCTGCCATATTCACACTTTTGTTAACAGTTGCTCGGATTTTGCTCTGCTGCTCAAAGCCACACTCTAAAAATTCCCCCTGTCAGCTCCTGGGGCGGCCGCAGATGGAGCAGAAGGCTGAGGGGAAGAGCTGCAAGGGAGTCTCTCGTTCCCTCCCCTGGCATTTTTGCTCCTCTCTTTTAGAGAAGAGGAGGTGAAAATACAAATATGGGCTAAATGCGGCCTGTTAGTCTGGGAAAGCTCCGGGATCACTGCAGTGGGCACAGCATCCTTCAGGTAACCACAGCAACCGGCGGGGGGGGGGGGGGGGGGAGCGTTCGGTGCAAGGAGGATTCTGAAAATGCCATTTTTTTGTCAAAAAGAGGGGAATTTAGAAATACCTGCCTGGAATGTGCTTCCCAGAACTGGTCCTTGTAGTGGTTTTAGTGGTGTTCAGTTAAAAAAGAACTGTTAAAAGGGTTTACTGAGGAAATAAAGGAAGAGCACTCATGCCTCAGAGAAGAATTTGTCTGATCTGACTGCAGGATCCGTGTTCAGCCCATCCGGGTGTGCTTGGCTGGCTGATCTTCAAAGAATTTCCAAGCAAAAAGGCATTAATTAATCCTCAAAGTGGTTTTTGTGCACAAAGTAAATGGGTCTGGTAAGTGCTGCTGGGGCAGAAGTCCAGTGCCTGGGGAGTTTCCTCTCCCAAGCCCAAGGAATAACATCTGGAATCCCCCTGCCCACAGCAAGGGGCTGGAACTGGATGAGCTTCAAGGTCCCTTCCAACCCAAACCATTCTGTGATTTTATGATTCTTTGATTCTAATCCCATAATTCGGAGCCAGGGCATCTTTTGGCCAATTTCTCTGGGGGTTGGGGGTGGAAAATTTGTTCTTTAGTGGCCCAGAGAGTGAGATTTGATGACAAAAACCAAGCATTGAGACAGAGAAATCAGCCCGCAGACCTTTGGGGACACAAGGGGATGTTGTGGGAGCTGTGGCTGGGAATGGAGTCTCCTGGTGTGAGGGAGAGTCCCTGGAGACTCCGAGTGGGCCGGGCTTGGTGCTGCCCTGGGGCTGGGGCTGCTGCTCTCCTGCCTCCCAGTCCCAGCTGCTCGGGCTCCCTGTCCCTGTACCTGATGTTCCTAAATGCCTGTTTCCCTGACAACCAAAGCCTAACAAATGATTGGTCAATTGATAAATATTTTTAGGATTGAGCACAGTTTATAACCTGCTGCCAGATTTCCTGGGGAATGGGATATTGGAGATCTGAGCCCCAGCTTTGGCACGGATGCTCCAGGCCTGTCTAAACCTCAATTTGCTTTGTGGTGGTTTTGTGCTCCTTGGAGCCATTGCCTCCAAGCACCTGCTAATTAATGACAAATGAAAACCACCCCAAATTCTCACAGGGATGCACAGGCACGCCTGGCTCCTTTCTCCCAGCAGCAGTCCCCGGATGACCCCAGGGATGTCACAAAGGGCTGCTCCTGACAAAGCTAAATTACAGAAATGGATGCTGCTTCATTTCCCTGGCAGGGAGATGAGAGGGGTCGTGCTCGTTCCTCTTTGTGGATATGGCAATTCCCCATTAGACACATCTGGCATGGGCACTAATGAGAGCTCCTGAAAAAGTTGGGCTTTTGAAGAAAATTCGTGGCAGCGCCCTGAATTGCGTGGAAAAAAGGAGAACATCATATCCAGGCATTTTTTTCTACCCTGTCTTACTGAAATGTTAATGTCTCTAAATAGCTGAAATTTGGGATGTCTGTAATTCCTGGGTTTGGGGATTCATTTGAGTCTGGTTCTCTTCGAATTGTTTAACCCTTACATTAAAAACATCAAGTGAGCAGTAACAAAACTCATTTTTCTCTCCTTATTTCCTTCCCCTGCCTGGTTTATAAATTACTTGGGAACAGAGGAATTCTCACTGTGGGAGTGGCACAAAGGGGATGATCTTGCTCAGTGATTCACATCTGCTTAGATAAACTGGTTTTGGGGTAATCTTTACCTATTTTGTGCTTCTTTGTGTGTTTTTTTATTTGTTGGTTTGTTTGTGAGGCTCTGATGAACTGAAGTACTGAAAAAAACAAGGGATGAATCAGAGTGGTGCCTCAGGATCCGAGTCCTGGTTGCTTTGGATGAGATGAGAGCCAGGAAAATGAGATTTGTTGGCCCAAAGTTGCAGCAGTTTTGGGGCAGAGCATGGAACTGGAGTCAGGGACTTTTTGTCAGGCACTTGGGCAAGAAAGAATCTCCAAAAACTTGACACAGAAGGGGAAGGAATGGGCAGCAGGAAGAGCTGTGGTTTTATGTTCCTTTGAACAGGTCTGTTGTTTATTCCAACAGACGCCAGCAAAGGTGGAATCCTTTCCCCTGGGAGCTGGTGAGGTTATCCTGGTGTTCCTAGGTTTGGGCCAAGCTTTTGCTCCTGGCTTAAAATCCAGCAGAGGTGAGAGAACAGCCTCACCTGATGTCCAGGAATTCCCTGTGCACTGGGAAAAGGATGACACAGCCTCAGCGTGCTCGGAAGGACACATTGAATCTCTCTCCTGTGAGTGTTTAAATTTTCATTGGAAGTGTTTTGCTTCCTTTACCTGCCCTAAAGACCTCAGAGGATGGAAAGTTCATCAGAGCTGTCTGTGCTGGCCAGCTGCAAACGCGGCTGAGCAGCAGCTCTGAAGGTCATGAATTAACAGAGGGAGCTCAGCAAAGAGACCTGGAATGATCCAAGCTCACGGACTCGTTGCCATCCCAAATTCAGGGGTTTGCAGTCACTTGTGGAAGGTTCAGTGTTAGGATTCCTTTTTTTGCTTTGTTCTTTTATCCCAGGCTCCTTTCTTAAGGACAGGTTTGCAAATTTTGTGCTGAGCACGTGGGGAAACAAAGAATCCTGAGATCTGTCAGAGAGGTGCCAAGCACTTGGAATGGAGGCTTGGAGGCCACACTTTTTACTGCCTTTTCCAACCTCGTTTTCTAACAGTTTCAAATCATCACTGTTTTAATTTAATATCTTATTTTACATTGAAAAGTAAATCTGGCTGGGGAGAAACCCAGACTGGCTCATGTCTCGCTTCTTCCAATTAGTCTAAAACTTCCTGCCCCTGAATTGTCTTGTGGGTTTTTGCCTGCCTTGGGTTCTCTTATGCCATGGAATTGGTGGAAAATTAGAGAGAGGGATGCTTCACTTCCCTGGAATTTGCTTGTAGAGTAGCTTTATCATCACCAGGATGCTCGGAGGGGTGCTGGAATTTGGGAGTTGGCTCGAGAGCCCCATGGGTGGCCAGGACCTCTGGCCTCGTTCTGTGACAACCAAAACTCCCCAGGCTGTGAGCTCAGGGAAAGCTGCTCCCCTTCCCCATGAGCAGGCAAACACCAGCATCAGTCTGTCTGCTCCGTTCCCTCATTAGGCTCATAAATATGCAAATGAGATGACACCTTTGGGCTTAAGAAGTGTTTGTAAGGATGTCTTAATTGGAGGGGGGTGACATTGTCAGGGTGTCATGGCAGCATCTTCAGAAGAGTTTCTGAGACTTAGGTGTGTGAGTCCTTTTATTATAATTTTGTTATAATCATCAGGAGTTTTTAGCACTTTAGAATTTTGTTTATCTGGCAGGTCAGGCAATCAAGGGTTAATAATTAAACAGAAGCCTCGTGTACTCATTACCTGTCGCTCATCAGCCCAGCTGCCCTGGGGCTGAGTCAATTCCTGCCGATTCTCCTCCTGTAGAATCCCAGAATCATGGAATCTTTTAGGTTGGAAAAGACCTCCAAGGGCATCGAGTCCCAGCTGTGCCTGATCCCCGCCTTGTCCCCAGCCCAGAGCACTGAGTGCCACCTCCAGCCCTTCCTCAGACACCTCCAGGGATGGGCACTCCAAACCTCCCTGGGCAGTTCCAAGGCCTGGCCACCCTTTCCATGGGGAAATTCCTGCTGATGTCCACCCTGAGCCTCCCCTGGCCCAGCCTGAGGCCATTCCCTCTCCTCCTGTCCCTGTTCTCTGGGAGCAGAACCCGACCCCCACCTTTACTACAACCTCCTTTTCCATAAAGCAGCATTTTTAAAGTGGTTTTGATCCCTTCCCTTCCCAAAGATGGTTGGATAATGAAATAAGTGCATAAAGACATGCGGTGACAATAGGAAAGGAAAAGCAAGTCCAAGGAGGTGGAGGGAGATCCCTGGAAGAAGTGGAGGCCCAGGGTTTCCTGACCTGCAGCTTGAGAGGCTGATGGGAACTGAAATCCTTCTGGAATTTTCAGTAGATTTGTGCTGAACTTCTTGTTCCATTGAGTATTTGCTTCCTTTGGTTTGGATCAATGGCAAATGCAAAAAAAAAGTCCAAATTCTCTGCACAGCCAAAGTTCTATTTTTCACTGAGCCATAATTACAATAGATTTTAATTTTAGCCAGTGCTTGAGGGGATGGAGCTTGAAGTTTTACTGGAAAAAGTGGAATTTGCGGTGGGGACAGACAGAAAGCAAAGCAGGAGTTTCATTCTGTTCAAAACTGTGGAGGATGAACATTGTTACATCTGGAGACAGAGATCCTGCTTCAATTTCAGGACCTGAAACTGGATTTATTCAATTTTTTAATGTGTTTATTTATTTAAATCCTTCCCTTCTGTAAATATCATTAAAAGGACACTGAAATAAGTTTCAAGTAAGGATTTCCTTTATCAAAACACACAAATATTTGCATGGATAGGAGAATAGCCTGGAGTTGGATGTGCCTTAATAGAGCTGTGGCTCTTCCCAGTACCTGAGAGCTCAGCCTGGAAGTTTCCTGAAGTTCTGGCTGTCCCTGGCTCATCCCTGTGTCCACTCTGTCCTTTTCCTTTGGCTTATTCCCAAGTATTTCACCTCACGAAGGTGATGGATCTTCCTGCCTGTCACATGTCGCCTCATGATGGTGTCACACTGCATTGATATTCCAAGATCAGGAATGATCCTTTCCTTATTCCCAATTAAATTTAAGGGATCAGGTGGGCCATCAGGAGGAACTTCTTCATGGGAAGGGTTGGAAGAGGCTGTCCAGGGAGGTTTGGAGTCCCCATTCCTGGACATGTCCAAGGAACACCTGGATGTGGCACTCAGTGTGCTGGACTGGTTGTCTAATTCCCAATTTCCATATAAAAACAGGATTTTTACCTCTGAAATCCTAAATGCTTTGAAATTTGCCTGTGAGATTCCTGGTGCCCAGAGCAGGAATCGAGCAGAACTCGAGCCTGGACCCTCCTGGCTGTACAGAGGAGGGAGGTGCTGGCAAGACACATTTTCCCAGGGACACAATTATTGTTGGAACTCTCTCTGTTCCATCTGAGGCAGGCTGAGCTGTTGGGAATGGGAATACACTGCAAAATGGATTTATTTCGCTTGTGGAGAAAGGAGGGGCAGGGAAAAGGCTGGATGCACCTTTGCTCCAGGGTTTGATAGTAAATTATGGATGATGACTCCCTGGCTTTGATGGGACCGATGTTCCCTCATGGATGCTGTGAGTGACCCCGAGACAACCCTTCCAGCCCCAAGGGTCTGTGAGGGGTGGTGTCCCCTCTGCCCTGGCTGCGCCCTTATTTTGGGACTCTGGTGACATAAAAGCTGCTTTCTGTGTTTCCTCAGCATTCTGGGGCCTGTGGGTCACACCTGCATTTGTGTTTGGCTGATTCATCCTTGGACTTGGTGATCTGGGAGGTCCTTTCCAGCATTAGTGAGTTTATGGGTAGCTTTGCCTGTATGTTTGAGGCAGAGATTTCCATGGATTGATGTCTCCAATAATCCCAACACCAGGAACAGGCTAAACTGGCACTGAGGCTGTACCTGGATCCCTGGATCCCTGCTCTCCACTGCTGTCTCTCCTCAGGCTGCAGCTCAGGTTTCACTTTTCAGTGCTCTGTCGCTCCTGGGGAAGGCTGTTTACCTCCCTCATGTCCTTTCCCCCTCCTTTCATGTCAGGATTCCAACAGAAGCTCCTTTTCTTTGAAAGCTTGACCCGGGTGTGTTTCCCGGGGATGGAGGAGCCAGGCATGAATCTAAATCAGGCACCCAAGAAGTTTTACTGTTGGTTTGAAGGGAACCAGGATTCCATTTGAAGTGAGCAGAGGAGCAGTAATAGTCCAGCAGGGAATTCCGTGAAGGGAATTTATGTAGAAGGGAATCGATTTCCTGCCTGTCTCCAACTCAGAGAGAATTCTTGCCGGTTTGGAAGCAGCAGCCAATACCTGCAGGGTGAGCTCAGCTGTATTTACCTCTTTTAGATGAAGAGACACAAAAGTTTCTTTAATTTCCCTAAAATCTGCTCTGAAAGTGGCACTGGAGCCACCCATGGCTGGGGACATAAATCATCATTTGCATGGAGAGTCCCGGAGTGCCAGCGCCAAAGCTCTGGAGCTGCTCCGATGACAAACGAGCTACATTTGGGGAGCTGGAGGAGCAAGTCAACGTGTTTACCTCCCCAAACGTGTCCTGGATACAATTGCTCATTGCTGACTGGAGCTATTGGCCAGAGCATCATTTCTGCACGTTCCCGTGCCTGTTGGAGCTCACATTCCATTGATTTCACTGCAGATTCTGTTTTATTCCGTCGTTCTGTTATCAGGCAAGCACCGCTAAAAAGATGAACGTTTACAAACTCAGAGCACACACCAGCACAAAAGCATCTGTCTTAAGTGGGAGAGAGTCGAATAATGTGCATGACAACAGCAAAAGAGATTTGTCTTGCTGAGAGCTGGGCTGACTCTCATTTGCTGTGTGGGAAATTATGGCAAATATTGTATTAACATTGCAGGGCTCTGCCTCAGATCGAATCACAGAACACAAAAATAACCCTGGAGTTGTTACCAACAGCAAAACTCAGGGGACCTGAGCACACAGAGCGGGATGGGGGAATGGCTTCAACCTGAAAGGGAGTAGATGGGATATTGGGAAGGAATTGTCCCCTTGTGGGGGGTGGGATGGAATTCCCAGAGGAGATGTGGCTGCCCCATCCCTGGAAGTGTCCAAGGCCAGGCTGGGCAGGGCTTGGAGCCACCTGGGACAGTGGAAGATGTTGGGATTAGAACTGGATGGGCTTTAAGGTCCTTCCCAACCCAAACCATTCCATGATCCCGTGATTCTCAGATTTTGAAAGTTATTTGAATGGAAATTGGGGGAACCGATCCTCAGAGGGGGGGAGCAGCTGCTCTGGGCAGGAGGGAGATGAAGGGTTCCCCCTGCACAGTAATTAATTATTTATATTCCAGTGCACTTTAATTGTCTTTAATACCCGCTCTTGACTCGGGTTTTATTTTAATCCACATCGAAAACCCAAGTTCAAAACCTGCTCTGAGGTGATTCATTTAGACTTAAAAAGAATGTGGAGCTACAAAACAACAATTTTTTTAGCAGTAACTTCATGCTTTTCCCTTCTCCCATCTTTTCCTGCTGCTCCTTGACCAGGATTTGTGGTCCCTCTCACAGCTCTGGGGTTCAAGACTTGACCCCAGGACCCTGTCACTGCTCTGTCCCTAAAGGCCACCCCAAAGCCACTCAAACTCATCTAGCAGGGGACACATTCCTTGTTTTCCTTGGCTCTGTGTGCAGTCCTTTCTACAGGACAAAAAGAGGTGTGAAATTCATGTTCTGTCAGGAAGATAATGATGAACATCCTGTTTTCGCAGCTCTGAACCAGAGCTCCAAGGCTGAGGGCAATGAATAACATGAATAAAATAAATAAATAAATAAGATATTATCTGAGCCACTGCTCCTCTGTGGCAGCAGGGACTGCAGCCAAAGCTTCACCTCAGTCGAGTGCAGAGGCCAAAATCCTCGAGGATTTGGGGATAGAGGCTGCAGGATTTAGGCCTCAGATATTTTAATTCCTTCAGTAGTTAATTAAACAGAACTCTGGAGCACAGAGCTGGTGGGTGTGGGTGGCTGTGAGGGATTAAATCCCTTCATGTCCTTTGTGGTCCCATTTCTTTTCCATCTTGGGGTTCTGCATGTGCTGGTTTCTGGTAACAGTTTGGTTCTAAGCTTGAACCAAATTATCTTGTATTAATTACATCGGCCACCTTTAAAAAACAAAGAAGCCAAGGGAAAAAAAGACCCCAAAGCACCCCAAACCCACCAGAGAATTCAGAGACGTCCCAGAGACAGAAAGAGAGCCACTTGTGGCCAACTTTCCCTCAATTCTCCCAATCTTTGGTGACCCCAGTGACCTGCACAGGCACCTCATCCCTCAGAGCCGTGGATTTAAAACAGACAAATCACCCCATAATGCCCCCCCAGCATAATTTATTATAAATGCATAATTTATTGTAGATATGATTTATACAGTTATTATTTTGTGTTATAGTTTATCAATATTGCAGGACTCTCAGTGGGTGGAGAACACAGAAGTCCAGGGTCTTTGCAAGCAGGAAGGTGGAATGGAATTCCATGAGGGAAGAGGCAGAAAGTGTTGGGAAGATCGCTTTGTGCAGGCTCTGGATTTAGTTCCTTCTCCCAGCCTGGGGGAGGAGAGCTGTTAAAAGAACATGAATTGTAAATTCCTGCCAAGAACACGTAGAATTCCTTTTCTCTTTAAGAAACAGGAGCAGGAAAAGCCCAGAAAGGCTCCTCTGTAAATCTGAGCAAATGGGGCAGCTGCATTCCAGGCGCTGCAGATGTGCAGCTCCAGCCTGGGGACAGCATTGGGAGCTCCATCACCATCACTCCTGCAAGAGTTTTCCCTGCTCACAGCTCGGTTCCAGTGGCGATGGGGAAAAAGAAACCCTCAGACGGGTTTGGGAGAAATCTGTTTAGTCCCATCTCCCAGCTCCATGGGCTGAGTTTTCCATATGTTCTGACTCAGGCAGGCTCTGGAAATGGGAAGAGGCTGTTAGAGAGGATTTATCACAGTTAATTGGGAATGTCCAACAGCGCAAAACATTGGGAATTTTGGGGTTTGCTCCTGCATCTTCTTTAGGTCCAATATAATTTGGTTTTTTACACCAAACTGCTCCTTTTGTGTCACTAAGTGTTCAGGAGGAGGCATCGCTGCCCTAAAAGTGATTTATTTAATGCCATTTAATGGATTGCAAAGGAATTATTTCTTCCATGGGGTCTTGAGGTCCTTGAAACCTGAAGTGAATTAAATCAGCTCTCAGAAATACCCTTCCCTCTTCACCCACAGAGAAACCCATCTGAGCAGGAGCAGAGCAGGTTTCTATTCCAGCTTCTGCCTCCCAGGAAGAAAAAGATCTGATGCTGAGCTGTGTTCCCTGGACAGCTCTGCTGAGCGGGCGTCCCGCGGTGCTAGTGTGCTGCAGGATCAAAGGAATTTTCCACACGGATCAAAGCACGAGGAAGTCTTGACCGCACGGTTCAGATTTCAGTTTTCACCCCTCCTTAATTAATGATGGAGATAAAACGTGGGATGGGAGATCCAGTTGAGCAAGAGGAGGTAATTAGTCAGAGAAATCATGGAGAGTCCTGAGTGGGAAGGGATGCACAGGGATCGTCAAGGCCAAATCCTGGCTCCAGTTAAACCAAAGGCACCGACAAAACGGTGTTGCTGCAGCTGGAATTCTGCTTTAGGGAGGATCCTTCTCTTTCTAGAGCAGTTGAAAAAGAAGTTAGGAAAAATCGGAATCCTGATGACATTCAGAATAAAATGTGGTGATTCGGGGAGTGTCTTCCAGCTCTGGGACAGCACTGGGAGATATCCAGTGGGAGAGGGAAAGTGTGTGTATTTTGGGACGGATAATGCCCTGTGGGTGTCTGGCCTTCTTCAAAAGCCCTAAAAATATTTAAATTTGTTGGAAGATTAGCTGAGTTCCCTGAGCTGGCAGCTTGCACTGCTGATGTTCTCCCCAAGGTGCTGGGAAGCAGCTGCGGGGAGTTCTGGGCCCATCCCCAGCCCTGCAAGTTCCCATTTCCAGGCTGACTCGAGGGATTGGGCAGGGGACAGAAGCTCTGAGGTGTCACTGTCAGCAACAAAGCTCTCACACAGAGAATTTGGGTGTTACAGGGAGGGAGAGTGAAAAACTCCCGGTCTCTGGAGCACCAAGTGCTGCTGTTTGACATCAGCCTTTTTCTGATCAGTGCCAGGGCTTGGTTTGATTTCCTGCCCTGCAGAGGAAACATGTCCTGGAGTCCGTGCAGATTCCTGATGCTCAGTCCTTGGGGAAGAAAGCAACCTTGACTTGCCCAGATTCTTATCCCTGACCACATCTGCCCTGTCTCAGGAGCTGCCATGGTCTCTGTGTCGCCTCCTTTGAGCTGTTAAGGAACTCTTCAGCACAAATCCTGAGAGCAAATGTCTGGGGTTTGAAGCAGTCGGGCTGCTGCAGTGCAAGCACAAGAACGGCTCTGCTGAACAATGGATTCCCCCACCATTCCCAAAGAGAAGCATTTTCCCCTCATCCATCTTTCCCTGTCACTGCTTTCGGTGCTAAGCTTTGTTTTGTTTAGGTAAAATGTACTGTATTTATGATTTTTAGACATGCATTAAACAATAGGGCCTTTTCAAAGGAAGGGATAAATTACAGCTTCCGAATTGCTGGAGTGTGGTTTTCCAGAGCAGAGAAT
Organism: Aleadryas rufinucha; assembly: GCA_013397815.1. Classification (NCBI taxonomy): domain Eukaryota; kingdom Metazoa; phylum Chordata; class Aves; order Passeriformes; genus Aleadryas; species Aleadryas rufinucha. Next base: position 690,707 of record VZTH01013395.1, read on the forward strand.
TCCTGGAGAGGAATCATTAATTTCTGATAAAAGCCCTTATCCACTTGTTGCACTGGAATTACAAAATCCTTCGCCAGGGATCCAAGTTTGTGTGGTTTTGCCCCATGTTGGTGTGGCACTAATCCCATCCTCCAGGGCTATTGTTGGATGACTGCAGAGACCAGGGNGAGCTTTATCCCTCTCCTCCGCAGTATTTCCAGCCAGCAGGGCCACAATGGAATCAAGGAGGCGATTTCCCAGGCTCCTCAGGGTGGAGCCAGTTGCTGGATTTAGAGTTGAGGAGGAATATTTCCTTGTGGATCAGGTGCCAGGGATATTCCACCCTCTGTGGTGTGGGGCAAGGCTGGGGGGTTTCCTTGCTCCTCAAAACTCTCCTGCTCTCCCGAGGATTTGGGTATCTCCTGCCCCTTCTGAAATTTTTCTCTTGTGCGTCAGAACTTGGGTTTGTTCCAGGGCTGTGTTCCCTGAGACTTTGGTGGGGGTGGAAATGTTATGGGGTTTTGTCTGGCACAGATTTCTCTTGGAGGATTGGCCTCAGGGTACAAGGGACAAGACACTGTCACCTCCAGTCTCACACTGCTGGTAGGAGCATCCCCACAGCCAAGGACTGGGATTCAGGATTTGCTAAAGTCAGGTTTATCGACCTTACAGTGAATTAAAGAAACCCCTGAGTGGCCCAGGGTTTGTACATCCTGGGGCTTCCAGAGCTGGAGCCCTTCCCTTGCCGAGGAAGGTGTCCCATGGCAGGGGGGGGAATGAGAGGATCGCTAAAGCCCCTTCCAACCCAAACCATTCCATGATTCCATGATATTCCTGTGCACAGACATGGGTTCTGTGCCTTCGGAATAAAAGCTCCTCATTCCAGTTATGGTCCTGTCCACATTTCTGGAGTCAGGTCAACAGCACAGGTCATGGAATTATCATCAAATCCTGGAATGGTTTGGGTGGGAAGGGGCCTTAAAGCCCATCCTGCCCCACCCCTGCCATGGGCAGGGACACCTCCCACTATCCCAGGTGGCTTCAACCTGGCCTTGGGCACTTCCAGGGATCCAGGGGCAGCCACAGCTGCTCTGGGAATGCCATCCCAGCCCTTCCCCACCCTCATTCCTTCCCAATATCCCACCCCAATCTCCCCTTTCCCAGTGGGAAGCCATTCCCTGTGTTCTGTCCCTCCATCCCTTGTCCCAAGTCCCTCTCCAGTTCTCCTGGAGCCCCTTTAGGCCCTGCAAGGGGCTCTGAGCTCTCCCTGGATGCTTCCCTTCTCCAGCCTGCACAACCCAACCTTTGGAAGCCCCGGGGACGGGCACAGAGCACGCAGCCCTGGGCTTTTGGAGCTGGGGAAAACCTGGCCCCTGAACACATCCCAGGATTGCTCTGCATTCCTGTTTGGGGCTGGGAAATCAGGACAGGGAGTGCAGAAGGCAAAGCTGCCATTTCCTGTAGCCCTTTGAGTGCGACATATGCGATGTCTTGTGAAGGAAAAGTGATCCCAACTGTTGTGTTTAATTTGTTCTGTTTCATAACTGCTCGTGGTTCCAGTAAAACCCCTTTGCCAGCAGAGCCGAGCAGAGGGAAGAGGGAGGAGGGAGGAAGCAAAGTGGCTCCATGGAGCTGGAATTTGCATAATCAGGCAAAGCAGAATAATACGCTGTGCAGCGACAGCTCGTCTGCATAATGCCAGCCCTGGGAGGAGGCGCTGGGGAGGGATGGGGAGGAGCCAGCAGTGGTCCTTGGTGGCCAAAAAGGCCTGTATTAGGAATAGTGTGGCCAGCAGGACCAGGGAAGTCGTTCTTCCCTTGTNGGTGTTGGGGCATGGGTTGGACTTGATGATCTTGAAGGTCTCTTCCAACCTGGTGATTCTGTGATTCTGTGATTCTGTGAACCCCGAGCTGGGGGATCCCACTGCCCCAAAACCTGTTGGGATCCTGTTCCCAGCAGGAATCATCAGCCAGGAGGTGACACTGGAAGTGAAGTGTCCTAAAGATGGGTTTGGTTTCACCATTTGTGTATGTTCCCACCTGAGGAGGGAAGGAAGAGCAGCTCTGAAGGAGAATAACTTACAAATAAGAAAAGAGTTTGGGACTTTGGCATCTCCTGTTGATGAGCAGCCCTGTCACTGAGCAGAAACGCGGGAGAGGCTCCTACACCTGGGTTTTTTAAGGAAAGAGGCATTTTTCCCGCTGGATCATTACTGGGACTTGCCCACACCCAGTGGTGGCTCAGGACAGATCCCAGGTCCAGCTGGTCCAGCCTCCCACACCAAACTGGCTCCAGAAGCAGAATCAAGGGCTGGAAAGCTCAGGAATTTTAGGTGGAAGAGGAACTGGATGGCACACAGAGCGTTGGTGCATCTCTGTAGTGCTGATTCTTAGGGAAAAAGCAAACCCCCACTGAGCTGCATTTTCAGCAGGCCTTGCTCACCCAGAAATCAAAACAAAGGACCAAAAATCCCATTTTTAATTTGCATTTAATAATACAATATTTTTTCACTTGAAAGGATGTTTATTTATTAAAAAAAAAAAAAAAAAGAGTTCAGCATTTGCAGCCTAAAGAGCTTACACCTCATGAAATTTTGAATATTTTCAATATTGGAACAGAGAATAATTATGAAAAATAAAATCCCATGAAGAAAAAACCCATAATGCTGCAGAGAATTCGACTCAGAATCAATAATTTTGGCTCAGTTTTGTATCCAGCCTGGTTTCTTTCTGGTATCCACATGTTCCTTGGAATACTTACTGTGTGGGATGAGGGGTTGGATTTGTTCCCTGGTTATGGTGTTTGGGACTATTAAAGACAACATTTAATAAGCTGGGCATTATCTTGGTACCTTCTAATGACTGATTCTAAAGGTGTTGAGGGGAAAAACATCCCAAATCCTCTGAACATCCCAAATCCTCTGAATATCCCAATTCATCTGAACATCCCAAATCATCTGAACATTCCAATTCTTCTAAACCATTCCAGTCCCTCAGAACATCCCTCAGGGAATGACAGCATCAATTAACCCGGAATTGACAGGTGAATTTTGCACTTCCCAGGGTTGTGAGGGCAACAGGGTGGAGCAAATTCAGTCCTTTTTGACTCTCTTCTCCACTCCTGCACCTTATTTGAACAAAGAAAGCATTAAACCAATTCTGAAGGTTTTTAAGGGATCTCTGAGGTGGTTCCAAATGTTTTGATTAAAGCTCCATATATGGCCAGGGCTCGGGTGTTTCTTTCCTGCCCTGAGTGGCTCATTTCCAGCCCATTCCATGGCAGACAGGGATCCCATCTATGCCCAGCACGTGGCCATAATTAGGTCAGACACAAAGCCCAGGCAGAGCACAGCTGGTTTGCAAATTAATCACAGCTGAGCAGAGCCTGTGACAAAGGCAGTGTCCTGCAGCCGGGTACAGCGGGGATTTCAGTTCCTCTGGAATCTCAGGGGCTGTTCTGCTCCTTCCAGGGCTGTGCCATGGGATCAGGGAGTCAGGGAGTCATGGAATGGGTGGTGTGTGAAGGGATTTTAAAGCTCTTCCAGTTCCACCACCTGCTATGGGCACTTCCCACTGTCCCAGGTTGCTCCAGCCTGGCCTTGGACACTTCCAGGGAAACAGGGGCAGCCACAGCTGCTCTGGGAATTCCATCCCAGCCCCTCCCCACCCTCACAGGGAGAAATTCCTTCCCAATATCCCATCTATCCCTGTCCTGCTTCACTTTAAAGCCATTCCCCCTTGTCCTGCCAAAGGTTACCCTTGAAAAAAGCCCAGCTGCTTTCTAAGTGCCTCTGATATTCAGTGGAAGTTACCCTCTGAACCCACACAAATATTTGACTTTTCTTTTAAAAATACAAAAGTAATGCGTCTACGTCATGTTCCTCTTTCATGGTGTTTATTCACTGTGCAAATCTAGAAATTAATGACCATTTCATCAGGAAGAACCCTTGGATCTGATGAGAAAGACACATTTTAGGGAGCTTCATCCACTTCATTGCACACTGGCAACAAGTGTTGGAGTCAGCACTTCCCTTCTGGACTGGAGATGCTCCTTGATAAAAGCCTGGTACTTAATTTTACACAAGTTCTCCATTAATTTCCTTCAGGGAGGATTTGGGCTTGCATCCTTTACAGATCCTGCTCTAACCCCTGAAGAACATCGTGTTCCCAATGAATGTTTTAAGTTACAAAGAGCACAGCCTGGGGAAGGGATGGAAAGAGCAGAGGGGCCCTGAAATCCTTTCTGATCTGGAGATTTGGGATGTGGAATGGGGAAACATAGCCAGGCTGAGCTGCAGGTGGGAGCATGGGATGGACAGTCCATGGAAAATCATGGAATTCCAGGATGGTTTGGGTGGGAAGAGACCTTAAAGCCCATCCCATCCCACCCCCTGGCATGGTCAGGGACACCTCCCACTGTCCCAGGGTGCTCCAAGCCCCATCCAACCTGGCCTTGGACACTCCCAGAGATGGGGCAGCCACAGCTTCTCTGGGCACCCTGTGCCAGCTGCCCAGAAGAGACAGAAAACAATGGTGATTAATCCCAAAATTCAGAGTTTATGTGGTTTAAAATCCCCACAAAATCCCCAAAGCCATTAAAATCAACAGAACTCCCAAATGTGAAGTTGCCACCGTTTGGTTTCATGTTTTGAGCATTTGAGGACTCTCCCTCCACATTCTCAGGATTTTCTCTGTACCAGTAACAGACCCAGAGCACTCAATGAGATGAGATCAGGACTGGGTGAGGTTTGGAGCAGCGTTAACCTTCTACATCCTTCCCACCTGTGAGAAGCAGCTGAGAGACAAGCAGAGATTCTTTGCCATTTGAGCAAAAACCCACCCAGACTGCAATTTCCTCTGTCAGTGACATCGTCACCCTGATATTTGAATTAAATTGGTGATGCAGAAATGAGGTGAGTTTCAATCCAGAGCAGGTGTAAACCTCATTTCTGTTATTGCCATAAATAATCTAAAAGCCCTGTTATGAACACTCTGCTTCCCCAGGTGTTGCATCCAAAAGCTTGGACTTACCAACCTCCAGCTAATTACAACCCAGTTAATACAATTGGCTTTTTGTATGGGAATAGGAAAGTGAATTGAAATAAAAGGTGAGGTTGATGTCAGTGGGACAGGATCCGTTCCAGAAGGGTCAGGGATCCCACACGGGAATTCCATCTGCTGACTTCAGGGATCAAACAGATCATTTTTATTGGGATTTCTTAATTTATTCACTGGTGAATTGGATCAGATGAATAAATTCCAAGACACAGCGAGAAGCTGGTGGTGGTGAACATAGAGTTGCTCTGGAAAAAAGGCAGGAAACCCAAAAAAAGCCCAGTTGTGGTCCAACTGTGCAGATTTAGCTGCAATAAAGTCACTTCTGGCTCAACTGCAGAGGAAAATCATAGAAAAATCTTGTGTTTTCTTCCTATTAGGGAGAATGGAATGCAGGTATGAAAATGCAATTTATAGAGACACACACTTTAGAATGCTCTGAGACAGATGTTGTCTGATTTGTGTTTATGGAACTGCAGCAAGGAATTCTTTTGTCCAAATTGGAATTTTGCTGTTTGCTCCTTGTTTGAATCTGGCGTAATCCAAGTGATTGCTGGGTATAAAATGATCCAGGGAAAAAGGTTGTTCCCAAGGCAATGTCTGGGTTAGGATTTTTCAATGGCAGAGTTTTTTTGAGGGTGAATAAGTTATATTTGAAAAGAGAATATGCTTTCCGGGCTTTAGTTTTTATCCCTTCTCTGATGCTCCTGGAGAGCCCCTGATCTCCCATTTGATTGCAGTGAATTTCTGAAAAATGAAGAGAAAATCACGGAGTGGGAGCAGTTCCCCGATCCCCAACTCCAGTGCCACACCAGGATGAGGGCACAGGGAGATGGGAAGAGGGTCCAGGAGCTCCGGGAGGAGGAGCAGCTTGTACAGCTCTGCTGTGGCATCACCTCACACGTGGCCGCTGAAAAATTCCTGGAATTGATAGCCCAGCACCGCGAATCCCCGGATTTCCCTCACTTTCCTCCTGATTTTCCCTTTTGCCGTGGTTTTCCCACACACCCTCAGTGCTGGCTGGCTCTGCAAGAGCAGGTTCTGGAATGTCTGGCTCCAAGGACACTCTCAACACTCACCGGGGGTTCATCCCAGTGCCAGGAGGGGAAGCTCAGAAGCTTGGGATTAGCAGCTGTTCCAGGCATCACACCAGGCCGGAACAGCTCCGAGGAACCTTCCTTGTAGGGTTTCTGCCCTCACCCGCTCTTGACCCTGCACACAAATATCCGCAGAGCCCTCCATTTGATATTTTAATTGTTTTCTTTAGCTTCAAAATTCCAGCTGGACTGATGTAGCCCTTGGAAAAAACAACAGTTTGAAGAAAATCCCATATAAGCATTTCAGGGTTTGAAGGGATGCAGAGGGAAGCAAAACCCAAGTGCATTTTAAATTTGCCTCTGGAAATGGAAGGGGATTGAGGTTTCACAAGGTGCTGTGTCCTGGATTTCACTCACAGGGGTATCCAGAGGGAAAATGCCCAGGGAGATTCCCAGGCTGGTTGCATTTTTAGGATAGGGTGCAGTGGAGCAAATATTTGCATTTAGTCAATACATTTATATATAAAATACAAAAAAATATATTATACATATGAAATTATATTTATGTCATGTAGATATGAAATGGTATATACTGCAGCATAAATTCTCTATATTACAATAGATATTCTATGTATTACATTACATATTCTATGTTTAATATTGCAAAATTGCAGTGGCAGGATTGCTGTGGGAGATTTTTGAAGTCCAGGGGTAGGCAGGTTATGGATGAACCATTCCTTCCTGGGGAGAAATGGGAGTTGTTAAACTGGAAATTCCCTCCAGGACGGTTTCCCTGGCATTCCACAGGTGCTGGAGGGAGCTGAGTGTGACAAGGACTCCAAGCCCCATGGGACTTTGCGCCACTCGTGGTGTGGCACAGGCACAGCCTGAGCTGCCGGGGAATTGCTGCTTATTCCTCAGAGGCACCAAAAGGAGCCGAGGAGATAATTCCCTATGAATGATCAAGGAATGGGATTGCAGGAATCTTTTTGACTTCTTCAAAACCCTTCATCAAAGAAGATTTTTTTTTTTTCTTTCCTTGTTAAATTATTTAAATAAACTACCTGGAGCTCTTTAGGCAGGGCCCAAAGTTGTGTCTGGCTTCAGACAGAGGCAGCGCCTGGGGGGGAAATAATCTGATTATTGAACTTAATTCTTCCCACTCCGTGGCCCCGGTTTGTTCCCAGTTCAACCAGTGCTCGAGCCATTTGTCACTTTGGGGAGGCTGGGAATGATCCCTTTCCATCCCTCTGGAGCCTGAGCACAGGAACAACAGGAGGGGGAATGTCTGTGGGTGAAACCAGCTGCGGCTTCCCAAAACAAAATAAAAACTGGGAGCTGTTCTGTGTGACTGGAGCTCAGGCATGGATTGGAACGAGGGAATTTGCTGTTTCCAGCCCAGCACTCAAAGCCATTCCTTGTCAGCAATAAATTAAATATGAGGCTTTGCTGTACCTTTGTCCATCACCGAGGCTCAGCGCACAGGAACGGCTCCCGCTCCTGGCCTGTGGAATATTTAACAAATTCCATATGGTAATTATGTTAAATCATTTATACAACAACACAGAGGGGGTGTAAAGTCCAGACAGCTCCATAAAGGCTTTGCTTGCTCTAATTTGCTTTAAAAATGAGAATGTGTCAGGGCTTACACGAACGGAGCGTCAGCTCCTGGGCTGACAGGAAACTTGGGATGCTCTGGATTAAGGACAACTCCCTGCTCATCAAGGAGGGCAGGAAAAGCATCCCATAGAACCTGAATTTCACTTCAAAGCCCAAAGAAAAATGGAATCTTTTCTTTTTTGAGGAGCTGACAGGAAACATTTAAAACAAAAGCTTTTCAGTGGATTTTTTTTCCAGCTTATGTAACATAAAGTCATTCTTTGGAGCTCATGACTCTGAGATGGCTTCAAGATCCAGAGCAGCAAGGGGTAAAAATAACGTATTTTCAAAGGACAGGTGTGTGGTTAATGAGGATATTCAGGGTTATTATTCAAAGAGAAAGGGATATTCAAAGGTTATTATTCTGGATTTTTGTGGGGATGCAAAACCGTAAGTTCAAGGACACAAACTGAGTGACCAAGGCTGAGGTCTGGGAGGTCAGGATGTCTCACAAAAGAATAATAACCAGTAAATTTTAACCCAAACCCGTTTCTAACCCATTTTAGGTGTGTTTTGTGCTGGGTGTGGTTTCTCAGCTGTGGTTTGGAGAAGCACAACCCTGGATTAAGTTTCAGTTCCATTTTCTCCCTGCTCTCTTTCCTGCTCCCTTCCCTGCACTCCTTTTGCTTTCCCTGTCGACAGCGTGGAGAGGAAATGGGCTGGCACAAAGTGTTTTAAATCAACACAGCACTGAACAGCTGAGTTCAAAGGGAGTTATTGGAGGGTTAATGAAGTTCGACCAGCCCTGGTCCCAAATTGCTCACCTGGACCAGGCTCACCTGGCAGGTTTGGCACAGCCAGGACCCACAAAAATAAAAACATCATCGCCCCTTTTGAAATATTTTAACACCACTTTGATACCTTTAACCCAAGGACTTGAAAATACTGCTACTAATGCTAATACTACTACTAATAGTAAACAACTACTATAAAATAATTAAATAAGTGACCAAGGGCAGATTGGGAAACTCCCAAAACTTTGTGTCCCAAAATGCAGCTGTTTTCATTCTTTTTGATCTTGAACTTGCCTTGCTCTCCCTGCCTTTGTGCAGCCTCCCAGGGCAGATTTCCCTGGGAATGTCTGGAGCAAGGAGGAATTGCTGAGCTTGATGAACTCCTCAGCTCCGCGGGAGCTGGGAAAGGAGGGGTTTTCCAGGTATAAACAGAAGTGCAGACACTGAGGGGCAGTGACTGTAAAGGTGAATACAAAAGTGCAGTAGGAGGCTCCTGGAAATGCAGGGGGTCGCCACGAGCCCTTCCAAAAGTCCCCTTTACCAGGACACAGGTTCTGCTCACTTCTCCTTCTCCCACAACAATTTTTTGCTCCTTTCTCACGATCTGGTGTCTCCCAGCCAAACTGGACCAGCCCCCTCTCAGTTTTTGCACGGCGCTGACTTTGCTCCTGGAGGAGAAAAGCCCGAAATCCTTCTCCCTCAGCAGCATGGAACTTTCTAGAAGAAACTGTGCCAAAGGGTTGGTTCCCAGAGACTGGGAAAAAATGGTATGTGGCTGGGACTGGGCACAATCTTCCTCTTCTCTGCCAGTAAATCAAAGAGCTTTCGACAATAATTGTGCAGCATTGTGCAATAAAATGAGTGCATTTTTGTGGTTTTAGTTGTTTATGACAATGCTGGGGTAAAGAAAAGGCTTGGTTTGGGTCCCAGATACAAAATGGGAGAAGTGAGCGCGTTGTTTTCACTCTGGGTTGCAGAACGAGAATGAGCAGTAATGCGACTTTGGATTAGAAGTGTCCAGCTGGGAATGTGGCTCCCTCTGGTCTGCATTCCGCTCCCTCACGCCTGCTGAACTGCCTGCATCCCACCTGGACAAGTGACAGGATCAGAGGAAACACCCTCAAGTTGTGCTAGGGGAGGTTTAGACCAAATTGTAGGGAAAATTTTGTCACTGAAAGGGTTGTAAAGCATTGGAAGGGGCTGCCCAGGGGAGTGGAGGAGTCCCCCTCCCTGGAATTTTTCAAAAACCTGGGATGTGGTTTAGTGGTGGCCATGGTGGTGCTGGGTTGGCTGGATGTGATGATCTTAGAGGGATTTTCCAACCTCAATTCCACGGTTGTGCGCTGGGATTGCTGCTCCTCAGTGAGCCCTGGGGCAGCTGCAGCTGGGATTCCATCGAGTCCCAACCTGGCACCTCCATTTTTGTATCATTTTGTTCCCAGTTCTGCTGTGAACCCATGAAACCCTGGGCTCTGCAGTTTCCACGGCTCACGGCTGCCAGAGCTGTGTCACACCGCTCACAACGGCCTTATCTGCAGATTCCAACATTAATGGAAATGATTATTAGTGCTGGTAAGGCCCAGAGCACTTTCTAGGGAAGGGTTTGATAATTTTCTTTCTGTATGAAGAAGGGTCCAAGACACAGACAGGAAATGGCCCAAATTCAATTGCAGCCCACTCACAACCAGAAACAGCCCCAGAATTTTTAAAGAGCTGGCTTGAGCTCCTTGCACTTAGGGAAATGACTGGGTCTGTCTGGGACAAACCCTGACCAGCTCCTGAATGGCCAATTCATTATCTGGCAAAGGGATTGATTTTATATTGTGGGGTTTGGCTCTTCCAGTCAATTCTGCCCTCGGGATAAGGTGTGAAGAGAAAGCATGAAAACAACATGAAAACAACAGTTATTATTATTATTATTATGATAATTTAATAACAACAACACCACCACCAGGGATCTGCGTTTGTGGTGTTTCTCTCATGGCTGGGTTTGTCCCATTGCACCTTTGTACATCTGTAGTGTCACAAATTCTTCAGGAGCATCAGCAGCAACGGGCCTGGTGTGGAAGGAGGAGGAGAATTGCCAACTTCATCCCAAAGAACTGAGGAAAATTGCTGTGTTTTGAAACTGTAGTGGAAAATTTATTGTGGACTTCTTGGAAAGTCAGGGAGGAGATGCAGGTGGTCCAACAGTGGCTGGAAATGTTGAGCAGTGTTGGGAGTTACCTCCCTTATTAATGACACCTTTGGGATTTCCACCTGCACTGCTCCAGAGTTCTGTGTTCCTCTCTGGCGTTCAGAGCTCATTTTCTCAGCTCTGATCCCAGACCTTGAAGCCACGATCCAAGAGCTCAAAGCCAGTCCTCTCCTGGATTTTTCTGGGCAAGAGTTCACTCCAGGGAATGCCAGGCAGTTTATGTCACACTGAATGTAACTGCCAGAACAGGAACCCCCACATCCACTTGAAATACAGGTTTTTATCAATCACTCAGCTGGGGATAAGAACCCTGGGGTTCCTCCTCATGGGTGTGCCTGGAGTTCTTCAGAATGTACAGCTGGGATACATGGAATGGAGTGGTGTGGAATGGAATCACGGAATTCCAGAGTGGGGTGGGTTGGAGGGACCTTAAAGCCCACTCAGTGCCACCCCTGCCATGGGCAGGGACACCTCCCCTTGGAGACCCTTCCAGTGCACCCAGATCCAGGGCTGCTGATTTTACTCGTTAAATAAATTTTGGCAGGGCTCTGGGTCGGGACTCTTTGATGGACATGGGATAACACAACAAGAATTTGTACTCACCGTGACACTGGCAACAGAAATAAAGTGAAACACCTAAAGCAAAACCAGGCTTTGAGCCCCAAAGGAATAACTGGTTTTGGGCTCACAAAAATAACATCCCAACGTACTCTGAGGGCAAGCACTGAACTGCTCACTTATTATAGAGCATTAGTCACTCCAGCACACCTCCAACCTCGCTTTTTGTTCTTTTCATTTCTTCTGCACAGGCTTATTTTTAGAGGAACTCGCTGCACTCGCATTCATGCGCAGCAACGCAGCCTAAAATATCAGCCTTTAAATTAATTCTATTCCCCCCCCCCTCCAGCAAAAAAACTAAAATTACACTGCCTGGCGGGTCCCAGGCTCTGCCTCTCCCCACTCTCTGCTTTTCATGCAGGACAAATCTCTGCAGTCCACGTGCCGTGGCTTGGCTGAGCCAATTCCACCTCATGGTGTTGGAAAAGACTTTGTGGCTCTCATTTCTACTGAGCTCCCAAGTTTGGGAATAATTCCTCTGGATGAACGGCTGGAAATGTGAGGAGAATCTGAAGGGGTCTGGTCTTGGAGTTTAAGGCTGGCTGGGACCCCTTCTGGTGGCCCCAACAGGGAATTCTGGGCATCTTTTCCAATATCCACAAGGTTTTGGAGATCTCTGAGTGTTCTTTGCTGGTGCAATTCTTTGGAAACTCTCCTGAGTTCCCTGCAGTTGACATCTGTGATTAATGTGGTGTTAATCAGCGGCCAATCACGCCAATTATGGATAAATTCTAACCTGAGAGACTCCAGGATCAGCACCAGGATGGGATCAGCAGCACACAGTTGGAAATGTGCCCTGATCTCACTCCTAACATCAATCCAGAGCTCAGCACACCGAGTTTCCAGCAGGTGCTCCAGGCTCTCGAGCGCTGGGCAGATATGGAGGCACAATCCTGTTTTTCCTGAATTTGTGTGCTGGAAACACTTCATGCTCCCAACCAGACAGCAAACCCAGGGTTTAACCCCAGATATTTCTTCAAGGATCTGTTTAGAGGAGACTCTGTTTGTCCTGGGGTATTTCTCTGTGCCAGCTCACTCTGCACTTCAATATAAAACTACAAAATTGTTTTTCAGGCTGTGGCTGCAACACAAACCCGCCCTGGGGGAGAGGCAGGGGCACCCGGGGTAGAACAGCAGGATGTGGGTGTGGAAAAGCACCCAGAGAGTCCCCAAAGGGGTTATTGGTTATCTATCCCCTGGGATATCACCAAAATTCCTGCAGTCTCGGTTTGGATGCAATAATAGGTTAAAACCAGTGTCCTGCTCACTTCCAGACATTGTCCAAGGAAAGTTATGGCCTGATCCAAGGAAATTCTTTGTTCCCTCCTCACGTGCACCTTCCCCTCTCCTCCAGGAGAGGAATTCCATGCAGGATGATTTATCCTGGATCACATCCCTTCATCCCATATCAGTTCTCCCCCGATCAGGTTCTGTAGCCCCCACTCTCCATCATTCCTTGTCTCAGCTTTAATGATTGATGATTTAATATCCATTAATCATCGGTGATTTAATATCTTGCTTGGCTAACTGGCATTATCCTGGTTTTCCATCCTTCACCCCGATAGATTTGATGGACTCTGAGGAGCATTTAAGGCAGGTGACAGTGACAAAGCCAGTGCCAGTGACAAGGCAAGTGACAGGAAGAGGCCCTGCACTGCGAGGTTTGCTGGGCACTCAGAGCTGTGTGGGGGTGTTGGGATGAGATCCCTGGGGCATTCCAAGCTCTGATCCTATGGACAGATCTGATCAGACCCTCAAGACAGGAAGAAGTCACCTCCTGATTTTCATTTCAAGGAGGAACCAGCACCTGCACCTGCCCAGAAGCCACCTTTGGAAAGCCAGCACAGCCTGTTTCCCTTGGGTTCGGTGGCCAGGTGACAATTCTGATGAACCTCCCTCTGCCATTCCCTGCTCCATGTCGGAAGTTCCATCCCTTGATTTAAATCCAGCACTGATAGTTTTCTATGAACCCACTCTCAAGGAATTAATACCCTAAAAAAAACCCTAAAAAATTACCAGAGTTAATTCCTTCCCTTTCCCAGCCTGGTTTACTGCTGAGACCAAGGGGTGAGGCAGAATTCATGTCTCCCACTTTAATTTTTCCCATTATGGATCTAAGAGTGGATCCTACAGGAATTATCTCTGTGTTACCTCTATGTCTGATATATCTCCGGTGAATTATCTCTTCATCAGGATGTTTTTAGGTTTTCCTATGGAATTACTCTGGTATTATGTGGTGTCACTGTATGAGTTTATTCGAAAGAAGCTGATTTATATCCTTAATTTATCAATTTATCCTCCCTTTGCAGCTCTGTCATCATTTACCCAGGCACTGTGAGTGCAGCCAAACACCTCTGAATGCAGGAGATGCTCTGGAGGGGCTGGGGGTTGCTTTCATTTCCTCCTGAGGTGTCTGGGTGCTGTGGGACTGGGTGTGAACGTGGGAGGCTGTGCCAGACTCAGGGCCCAGCTTGCATTAATTAAGTAGGTCACTGTCAGAGAAGGCAAAGAGAATTTGGGAAGTTTTTTGGGTGTTGAAAGGATGTAAAGCGAGGGAGGTGGAAGCAGCTATCCGTGCTCCTCTCCAGCATGACTGAGGCAGGAGCCAGCAGCTCCTGGGCTCCTCTCCCATCCCTGATTTCCAGAACACCACTGGAGAGGAATTTACCCCAGTGTGAGGCCAGTGAGAGCAGTGACACTGACCCCGACACTGACCCTGACACCGACCCTGACACCGACCCCGACCCCAACACCAACACCGACCCCGACACCGACACTGACCCCGACACCAACACTGACAGCAACCCCAACACCGATCCCAACTCCGACACTGACTCCGACATCAACCCCGAGCAAGCAGGCACAGGGAGCGCTGCTGGGCTGCTCCGGTGCTCCTGCCCTGGTGCACCCTGCACATTTCCCCTGCTTCCCTCTCCCCACTCCAGCTCCCAGGGGGTCCTGGCTCCCCAAGGAAGCTGGGACAGGTTTATGGCCAGCTCTGACAGCGCTCTCTGGAATCAGAGCTGGATGTAGCCAGCAGAGCATTCTCTGTGCCACCCCTCCTCCTCAGGATGGATGGATGGATGATGGAATTCAGGGATCCTGGGTGTCTGATCCCCTGACCTCGAGTGGGTGATTATACTCCTCCAGAAATCCTTCTGCCCACGTGCAGAGTGGGGATAATGACAGTGGTTTGGCCATGAAGTGCTGCAGACTGTGACAGTGACGGGCTATCCTTGCCTCGGAGCCGGCAGAGAATTCCCACCCCTCCCATCAGGGCAGGCACAGACAGGCAGCTGAACTTTAGCCAGAGACACATTTCAGCAGCCGTGCCCCAGCTGCTGGCAGGTGCAGGGGGTTGGATGTGCCAGGGATTGGGAATGGAACAGCTCCGGGGACATGACGGGATGGGATCGTGATGCAGAGGAAAAAGAGCCCCCAGTTAAAGAGGATTCTCCAATTAAAGCCCAGCCTGGGATGTGAAACCCTGCTCATGCTCCCAAGGAAAATCAGATGCCAGTGGGCCCCAACATGTGTTCCTTTTTTTTAATTTTTTTGCCTTGCTTTTTTCCCCTTTCCCAAGGCCTGCTGCCTGGTAACCGCAGTATTTTTGGGACTGATTCTTTTGCTAATTGCTCACCAGAAATAGCACCTAAGTTTGGCAGAGCTTTCAGGAGAAGAATGAAGGCTTTTCGGGGTGGGGGAGAAAATTCAGAGATGCATAAAACTTGCACAAAAACCTGGTTTATTCGTCTTGCTGAAAATTCCCTGCTCAGACAGGGACTGTGCAGGATGAATGTGATGCTGACAAGTGGGAAAGGGTCCAGAAAAGCTGGGATGCTTTAAGGAGGTTAAAGTTCCAGCAATCCTCTTTTCAGCCCTAAAAAGAAACTGGAGCTGGAGCCAGAGGCTCTGCAAGAGCTCGTGGTGGATGTGTCTCACCTGGGAAGCTCCCAGGGATGTTCATGCTCCTGCTGGAACATGAGGCTGGGATGTCGAGTGAGAGAGAGAGAAAGGAGGGAGCAAGAAGAGAGGGAAGGTTTGAGATCTCTCCCCTTCCTAAAAGGTGCTGTACAGGGATAAACAGGGCTGGAGAGAGCCCGGCCTGGGCAGTGGGGCTCATTTCATCCAGCAGCTACAGCAGGACTCAGGAAAAGGGAAATGCGGGACTACTGCAGGTCCGTCAGCTCCTGCTGGAATTTGGGATGCTCGTCACTTCTGCATCCTGGCTGGCAGCGTGTCCTGGTTTGGGAGGAGACACTGGGAGCTGCAGAGCTCCTTCTGTAAGGGAGAGGTCCCTTTTTTAAGGAAGGAATTCCTGGCTGGGATGGAATTCCCAGAGTGGCTGCCCCTGGATCCCTGGCAGTGTCCAAGGCCAGGTTGGAGCAGCCTGGGACAGTGGGAAGTGTCCCTGCCCATGGCAGGGGTGGCACTGGATGGGATTTAAGGTCCTTCCAACCCAAACCATTCCAGGGATCCCAGAACTGTATAGATTATTAACCTGCATCTGTGTCTTTCTGGGTTTGTGTGAGAAACAAAAGCTATCATTATTAGGGACCCCAAATGCCAGAGGTTTTCCTGGTGCTGGGCAGCAGCTTTCCCTGCTTTTCCTCACTGACTCCTGGAGCTCAATGAGCTGCACCAGTAATATTTTAATGCTTTCACCCCTCCCTGGTGCCACCAACCCTCCCAGGCCATGGGAAGCCGGGCAGTGCTGGAGCCCCTGGAAAGCTGGAGGTGGACACAGCAGCACCTGTTGTTGGGAGCTCCTGGAAATGGATGGGATTAAACTCCAGGCTTTTGTGTGAGCCATCACTCAGCAGGGGATGCTATAATTATTTTGTACTGGAGGCTGATATAAAATATAGCCATTTTTATTTTTTCTGACTCACATATTTTTTATGGCAACTGCAGAAAAAAGAGAGCAGATAATGCCCAGAGAGGGGAAGCTGGAAATGAACCAGCTTGAAGCTGGAGCATCTGAAAATGAGCATTTAGAGTAAAAATCATGAAGAAAAGGAATAAGTGGAGCTCTTTTTGTGTCATGATGCGCCTGAGAACAAATCAAAAGACCATAGAACTCGTCCAAGGGTCCCCTAATTAACATGGGATCAAGCGGCACAATTCAGTCCTGCAGCCTTTTCTCATGTTATTTTTTTTTCCTTAAAGTATTTTTTTCATCTCTGGATGTTTTTTTTCTAAGGAGAGTGGGATTATCCTGAGTGCCTCTCTTGGTGTGGCACGTTCCTGTTGGCAGCTGTTTGGATGGTGCTAATGCACCTCAGCAGCTGCTTTATTATTTCAGGTGGCTTTGAGGGTTAAATTTCCTCATTCATCTGCTTTTGTTGTTATTTGTTGGACAATTAAAGCCTCCAGAGAACCAGAACTCCCGGAATTATATCCTGGACACAACTGGAGAGTCCCTGTTTGGGAGGATTTGGAATTGCAGCCAGTTAGGAAACTCAAATTATGAGAAAAGCAGGGGAGATTTTTTATAGATTTACCCTTTTCCCCCACCCTGCAGTGACATTTCTAATCCTCAAAAAAAAAAATTATTTTAAAGTGAAGGAAAAAAACCCACAAAACAACCAAATCCTGACATATTTTCCTGGAGCATCTTCTGTGTCTTCCAGCTCAGAAGTGTAAGAAGAACCTGTATGAGGAGAGGGAGATGTATTTTGAGGCAGTGACAGGGAAATGGGTTTAGGATTTTTAATGAAAAACTTTAAATTTTTATATTATTTGACTTTTTAAAAAAACATCTCGGGAGATAAAACCCCCAAAAGACAAACAAACAAATAAAAAATAGTGAGGGGGTGGCTCCTGGGCTTGCATGAAGTGATGGTTGTCAGATTATCCCCTGTGCACGTGGTCTGCGCAGAGCTGGGGGGCTTTAGTCTGATTTACAGAGTTTCTGCTGCAGATTGGCCTTTGGAACTTCCACAGCTTTCCATCAGATCCAGGGTCCCTCTAAGCGTCTCCTTTGGGGTGTTCCCCTTTTACAAGAAGGAGCTTTTCACAAATATGGCTGGGGTGAGAAAAATGGAAAATGGGAAATCCTGTCCTGTCCCTGTGGTGTGGAAAAGCCACCAGGTGGGGACAGTGCTAATCTGAGAGAGTCTCTAATTAAGGGAATTGGAATTGGGTTATGCCCTTGGAATAACTGGGATGAGCTTGACTCCAGCATCTGATTTTTCTGGAGAGATGGAATACAATGGCGAGCCTGGTGATATTCCTGGGCAATAAATCCATGAGTCCCAAAGGGCAGCTGCCTCTCCGGGAGGTGCCGCAGTTCCGAGCACCTCGCCTCAGTGTCGGTGCCCTGACGGCCTCATCCAAGGGATCTTGTGGAGCTGGGAGCTCCTGAGAGGGGAAAGGGAATTTCTGGTGGTGCGGGGACAGCTCGGCAGTCTGACTGCTCCGTGGTGTGGCTCATGTCAGGAAAATTAATCCACAAACACCAGAGGTTTATGTCCAAAAAAGAGACAGAGGAGTCCTGCAACTTTATTGGAATAAAGGGAGAGGCCATGGGGCATTTCCCATGGGGTCTCTCAAACTGTTGGAGGGCGCAGACTCCTTTTTATCCCAATTTCCCGGCCGCATTTCCCTCTCTCTTTCCCCATTGCCTGAGGTCCTTGAGAGGTACAGACTCCCTGAATTGCTTAATACAAGCCCCCTTCTAATGGGTACCTGCTCCCGTTTTCTTCTCCTTGTGTCTATCAGTGGAATTCCTGTGGAATTTATCGCTCCTCCCATTTCTTCTTTCACCTATCAGTATCTGTGCTTATCTAGCAGACCCACGGTTTGTTCGTAAAGACAAATCTCCGTCGTTCCTTTCAGCCGCGCTGAAGCGCTCCGGGCACAGGGGATATGTGGAAGCCCTGAGTGTCCGGCAGCCCCACGCGGAGCTGCCGCGGGTCAGAGCAGGGCTCCGGGACGTTCTGTGCCCGCACCAAGGGACGGAGGATCTGAGGCCCCCGGCGGTGCCGGGCAGAGCTGCCCGCGGAGCGCTGCAGCGACATCCCCGAGCTCCGGGGGATGCTCCGGGGGATGCTCCTGGGGATGCTCCAGGGGCTGCTCCGGGCACGGCCGGGAAGCGGGGGGTGAACGCCGCGTGTTCTGCCC
Organism: Aleadryas rufinucha; assembly: GCA_013397815.1. Lineage (NCBI taxonomy): Eukaryota > Metazoa > Chordata > Aves > Passeriformes > Aleadryas > Aleadryas rufinucha. The sequence continues at coordinate 709,110 of VZTH01013395.1, forward strand.
GGCTGCTGCCGAGGGCCGTGCGGGAGGGTGCGATTGTTTATGGTAAATTTGTCCCTTTTAATGAAGACGCGCCGCTAATGAGGCAGCGTTTGGGAGAAGGGGTCGTTAGGCTTTTCCTGCTCCTGTCACGGCTCAGCGGGAGCTGGGAGGGCTGGCGGGGCACAAACGCTCCTGCACCTCTCTTCCAGGACATCTTGAGATCTTCCCTGGCAGGGGGCAGGACTGGCTGAGGGCTGGGAGGGGAAAATGGGAATTAATTCCGCACTGCTGGGAGTGTTTGTGCCCGGGAATCGATCTGGGGTAGGAATGAAGGGAGCCAGAGGGGCAGCACCTTCCCCCAGGACGGCAGCTGGGACAGAGGAGTCTCCTGTGCTGCATTTCGGGGCACATTGGCCAATTTTGGGGTATTTACCCCAATCACTGACTTCAAAGTGGGAAAAATCCCTTGGAAGGAGCCACGTGGGCACTGGTTTAAATCCAGTTTAGCGTGGAGGACAAGAGCAGGGAATCCCAGGTGACGGATTTGGGGTGCAGAGCAGCAACCTGAGCATCCCCCCGGGATCCTTGTGCTTCCATGGTCTGCAGTTGTGTTGGGAGCAGTGCAGATGAGATTAATTCAGTTACCATGGAAATGGAGGCTACATGGGGAGAGTCCACTGGAGACAGCAAACATGGAAGAACTGGGCTGCTGTGGTGAAAAACTCTGGGTTTGCACAGCAGCTCCTGGTGGGTTTGGAAAAGCATCAGTGTATTTTCCTTTATTATTATTATCATTGTTATTCTGGTGACACTCAAAGGAGGCACCAAATCATGAGCCCACAGTGGTAGAAGCTGTAGAAACAAAGATCAAAGAGGTGGCCCTGGCCCAAAAAAAACCCAAAATGGACATATTTGTGTCTCCCTGCACAAATACTCCACTCAAATTATTCCATCTGGCTACTGAACCCATCCAACACACAAGAACAAACACGGACAGAGGAGCGAAGTGAGGATAAAAAGGGTGTGCAGAAGGTGAGGAACAGGCAGAGTTTTACCTGACTAGAATATGAGAGACTTGGAAAGAGGAGGAGCATTCAAATCCTCTGCTGTGGTTCATTAACACAGGGCTGGGGTAATTAAAGGTGCCCCACTGAGTAACGAGCCAAGGCTCTGGTGGGGCAGGTGCAGCAAATCCCACTAGGATCCCCAGTAAAGGACAGGAACTGCTCTGGGCTGGTGTTTCTGCACACAGAGCTGATGGTTGGAATGCCCTGTAACGACACTGGGAATTCCCAGGTTTTGCCAATCCCATCTCCATTCATTTGGGCTGGGAGCTGTTGGGGCAGGAGAAGCATCCCAGAAAAAAGTGCCCTTCCCCTCACTGAATTTTATTCAAAACAACCCCAACACCCTCTAGATCTTCGCCTGTTGACACAATATGGAGTTAGAAATCACCACCAACTCCCCCTGAAAAGGGAAAAGCCATGGGATATTTTCCAAGCTGAGCATTTTCTGCACATCCTGCAGAACAACTTCACCATTTTCGTAGCCTTTTGTTAATTGCTCCTTTTAGAGTGCAGATTCCAGGTTGGCTGTTCCTGTTGAGAAACACCTCAATGCCTCATAATGAAAATACTTTTTCATCCCGAAAGTGTCTTACTGAAAGAAGCTGTGACTGGGTGCTGTGCTGGGTTCGCTGGTGGTGCAGTGGAACGGGGCCTCCCCAACCAGGAAATAGGATTTTATTGAGTTGTCTGCCTTGTATGGAGAGGGGGATGGGAAAGCTCATCCAGAAAGGGGCTGGTTTGAGAGGGAACACAAGGAGCTGTTCCTGGTTCCCGGGTTCTGATTGTGGCACTCTGAGGGAGGGGATGGGGCTGTGCTGGAGTACAGGGAAAGGACAGGGAGCACCCACAGGGCAAAGGCACTTCTGTGGAGCCCAGATCCCTCTGGATTTCCTTTCTCTGTGTCTCGTAGAACAGAACCTGTTCTGGAACAGAAAAAAAGTGGCACCAGTTCAGAGCTGAGAGTATTTTCCCTTGTAGGAGGACATGGACAGGTCCAGCTGGAAACCACAAGTCAGCACCTTGGGAGCAGAGGAGATGGAATATCACCAGAAGTCTGTTTTCCTGACAAATGAGGGGACATTTAATTCATATTTTGTGCTGTTTCTGTTGAGGTTTTGTGTTTGAACCAGTTGGATAAAGCGAACTGGGGTGAGAATCCTGACACAGCAGTTGGACTTAGGCTGGCATGGAATTCCCAGAGCAGCTGTGGCTGCCCCTGGATCCCTGGAAGTGTCCAAGGCCAGGTTGGAGCACCCTGGGACAGTGGGAGGTGTCCCTGCCCATGGCAGGGGTGGCACTGGATGGGCTTTAAGGTCCCTTCCCACCCAAACCATTCTATGTCTTAAACTGCTTTTTCTTTCTCTTCCCAACATTCCTGCAGTGAGGATGGTGCCAGACAGCAGCTTCCCAAGAACTCTGGGTTAGCAGGAGCTGGGTGGTGGGACATGGGCTGAGAGGAGCAGTGGGGGCTCCGAGCCCTGTCCCTGCCAGTCGGGAATTAACTTCCAGCAGGAGGATCCACAGGAGGAATGAACTTCCAGCAGGAGGATCCACAGGATTCACATCTGCTCCTGCCCTGGGAGCCCAAACCCCAGGAACAGCTCTCATTAAAGAGGTTATTGCTTTAATAAGATCAGGAGTTTAATAAATGCACAGACATCAATAATTCCAGGGAATGTCACAGGGCTGGGAGCTCAGGCTGCAGCTCAGCCTTGGGAGGAGCAGCAGGTCCAGGCAAAGGCTGGATTGTGCACGAGGAAAATGGGATTTGTTGTGACCTCATCATCCCAGACACCTCCACAGGCCCTGAGTTCTGACCTGTGCCTTAAAAACAAATATTCCTTGGGAATTTCGCCCTCTTTGCCAAAAGATTCACTGCAAGAGCAGCCCCGTCACTGAGGTGGCTCTTGCAGAGCACCAATGGCTTTTGCAGGGGGTTTGCAAAAGGTGCCCAAGGTCCCAGTAATCATCCCGACAATCCCTCTCCTCTGTGCCAGGTCAGTGAGGGAAAGCTGAAATTTACTCTGCAGTGCTGTCAAACACTGGAATCTTTGTGGCATTCCCGGCCACCTGGGCTGCTGTGAATCTCCCAACAGCACAATTCTCCACTGGGAAATCCTGATCATTACTCAGCCCTCCCTGATGAGACACAGCAAACAGCTCCAGGCAGGTACAGCCCTCCGGGGAAGGTTAAGTACAGGATCCTTGGGAAGATAAACAGAACAAAGCCACTTCCCCAGCAATAATTTAATCTCCCTTGATTGCTGATTGATTGGATAGGCACCCCAAAAACGTGGCACCTCCACAGCCCCTCCCATCCCTCGTTCTAATTTGCACTCTCCCAAATTTCAAACACATTCTCAAGGTGACTCCATGGAATTTTGTTCCTCTTTCCCTCTTCACAAATGAGAAGCAGAGGAGTGATAGGAGGCCTGAAATGCAGCAAGTGCTAAACAGATTGGGATTTCTTTTTTGAAGCCATAATAGGGAAGTGTTATTAGTGGGAAAATGAAATGCTTGACGTTGGCACTTTCTGGCAGCACAGCGAGCGAAGCTTTGGGGGAAGATTCTTTGCGAGGTATTAATGTCACCTAATCAGCTTCTCCAAGGAGACAGGATCGCACAAATCCTCCCAGGACCTTCCAGCTGGGAGTTCAAAGTGCTTTTCACACAGAAAAGTTTCGGGAAGTCTTTTGAAATGCGAGGATTTCTTAGGGGAATCCTGAGGTTTTAGGTACCAGCTGAGCAAAGTTGTTCCTCTTCAAGGCCGGATTTAGGGTTGTGTTAAATGTTAGGGCTCTTCTGAGGTCCTGAGTGAGCCCAGCAGGTTTGGGGTGATGAAACTGAGTGAGCTGTGATGGGATTTACATGGAAATGAAACAGGGAATCCTGTCCTGGTGGTTATCCCGAGAAATGAGGGGGAAATGGATGTTCCAGATCCACTGACCAACGGAATGTGTGCCTGTGTCTGCCTGGAGAAGAGGCACAGCATCACTGGGGCTTGCTGGGAATTCAGGAGAGGCTTCCATCCTCCTGGAAGGGAGCAGATACATGGCACAGGAGGCTTCAGGATGGACCTGCAGGGAGAATTTGGGCAGGAAAGTCAAGATTTGGTCAGGATTTGGGTGTAACTGCTGAGCTGGAAGAGTTGCCCTGACTGAAATGCAGAGATAAGAGAGAAACAACGTTCATAAAAATAGTAAAAATACTCATTTCAAACCAATAATTGGTTGTAATTAATACTGATTTCATACTACAAATGGGAATTTGGAGAGCAAAATGAAGCAAAGTGAAGGAAAATGAGCAAAATGAATTTGGGGAGCTGTGTCTTGAGTGAGGATGGTGAATAAAATAAACAAACAGCCCTTTAACAGGGCTTCAGTGCAAGTCAAGGCAGTTTTAGGGCTTTTGCAGCACAAACCACGACAGAAAACCCCAATTTCCTGAGGCCACCCTGTGATCCTGTCACAGACCTGGGACAGGGGAGGTGTCCTTGAGATGCTGGAAAAGGAAGGAGGTTTCTGCATTTGTAGGACTTTCATATCCTCAGGCAGCTCCTTTTTGCTCCTGCCTGGAATCACTGGAGCCCAGGGAGTCTGGGAAGTCGTTTCCATGATATCCTGAGTGATGTTTCCATGGGAGACAGATCCTGTCTCTGCACAGGTAAGGAACTGGGGGAAATTGCAGCCAGATGGGATTGGGATGGAATGCAAAGATCCCCATAATATCAAAAATTGGAGTGTTTGAGCCATCTGGGAGATGATGGAAAAATAATAACCCATTTTCCAGGGAACGTAACTCGATTTGCTCAGAGGCTGTGCCTGACTGGAGCAGGAATTGGAAAACTCAGCCTTGGAAAACTCGGTTCTATCTGCAGCCCATCAGTGCTGCTCAGCTCCTTGCAATTCCCATTTTCCCATTCAGGAATGGTGCTACAGCCCCCGAGTTCCTTCGTGTGGCACCTGGAGTGTAAAATTGTCATGATTTCTGTTTATTTTCGGAGTCACAGGTCACTGCCTGCCCCTTCTCCCTGGAAACCCTCAGTGAAAGGTGTTAAAATTCCAATTCCAACAGAATTCCTGCTGTAAATATAACCAGGCCTGAAGGATTTGCCTCTCCTTCCTAAACGAGCAGGATAAATACAAATTAGAATAATGAGTTTTGGCATAGAAAAGGGAACATTTCTTCCCTGTCTCAGGAGGTTTGGTGTTATGCAGGAGAGGGGGGATTTCCCATAGAATGCTGGCCCAGAGTACTCCTGGGAAGCTCTGGATCTCAGGTGCTTCTGGTGGCCAAAAGATTTCCTTTTTCTTTGCTTTGCTGCCCCTGTTTCTCTGATGTGAAAAACGAGCACAACTCTCTTGCTGCGAGGTAGAAGATGTTTATTGGTAGCAGCAAGCGTCCGAGGAAAGTCCAAAAGAAAAGCCGAGAGAAAGAAAAAAAAAAAG
>VZTH01013395.1:714782-727438 GCA_013397815.1 Aleadryas rufinucha
AACCTTAACAACTTTAACTATACTTTAACCAATTAATAACTGTGCAATTAATAACCAACAATTAACAAATATGTGATTAACATAACATATGAACCTAATCCTCGTCACAGGTAGGGCAAAATAATTATGCAAAAGATTAGCCATGATGTTTATATATGACATCTGACAAAGGTGGTTTGAACCTTTGTGGCCACACAAACCCACAGCTTCTGCCATGAACTGGAAAAGAATCTGGGAGGATTTTACCTTCCTGCATGTCCTGAGAATGCATTTCTGAAGTGTCCCATCAGAGACTCTTCAAGTTTTAAAAATTCCATATTTTCCCTCATTTTTGTGTGTTTGTTTAACGAATTGTAGAGCGAAACCATCGGTGCTGGACATAAACCCCGATAAAAAGGGTTTGGGTCGTGGGGCTGAGGCTGCGCTGAGAAATCGGCTCCGTTTGCGCTTCGGGGCCAGGAGAGAGCAAAAGGAAATGAGAAGCCAGATGTGCTGGGTCATCCTAAAGCCAGATGTGCTGCATCAGCCCTAATCCAGATGTGCTGGATCAGTTCTATGACCAGATGTGCCATGTTAGCCCTAAGCCAGATGTGCTGGGTCAGTTCTAAGGCCAGATATGCTGGGTTATCCCTTAGCTGGATGTGCTGGATCAACCCTAAAGCCAGATGTGCTGCATCAGCCCTAATCCAGATGTGCTGGGTCAGCCTTGAAGCCAGATGTGCTGTGTCAGGACTAATCCAGATGTGCTGCATCATCCCTAATCCAGATGTGCCATGTCATTCTTTAATCCAGATGTGCTGTGTCAGCCCCAAGCCAGATGTGCCAAGTCAGCCCTAAACCAGACACGCTGTGTCATCCCTAAACCAGATGAGCTGTCTCAGCCCTGAATCCAGATGTGCCAAGTCAGCCCTAAACCAGACACGCTGTGTCATCCCTAAACCAGATGAGCTGTCTCAGCCCTGAATCCAGATGTGCCAAGTCAGCCCTAAGACAGATGTGCTGTGTCATCCCTAAGGCAGACATGCCGTGTCAGCCCCAATCCAGCTGTGCTGGCTCAGCCCCGATGAGCTCAGAGCTGTAGCCTCTCCTCTTATCAGCAGCTCCGACGAAGGGCCCCTCCTCCCCAGGCCCCACTGATAAGGGCACAGCCTCGGGAAAGCCTCCCCAGGCCCAGCTGGGCACGGGAACAGCTCCAGGGAGGATCCAAACCTTGCCCCACTCGCGTTGAACTTTGCTTCTCCCGAGCCCTGAGCCCCCCGCTTCAGCTTCTCCCCATTTTCCCATCCCTTTCCCAACAAAGGCTGGGCAGTTGTGGGTGCAGCCTCCCAAAATTTAGATTTCACCTGCTTTTATTTGTTGTTTGCATGGCAGGAGCCCCCAGAGATCCCACACGGATTTTGGTGTGGTTTCTGCTGGAAAAACCACAATCTGTATTTTTTCAGGAGTTAAAATAAAGATTAATTGCAAGTGTTAAGGAATTCTAATGGACGATATGAGAGAAGTGGGAGTTTTGCCCCCAGCTCTGCTGATCTCTCACGTGAGCCCCAAAAAGCCCCTCTCAAATAGTTCCTCTGATTCTTTATAGATTAAAATTCTCTAGAAAAAAAAACTCCTTTATTAAAGATGTGCCCAGCAGTTCTCATGATCCACAAGCTTTTGCTCTTTAGATATCAGTGTTATCTATAAATAATACATGGAAATTGCATTTTCTATTGTTTGTTCCAACAAATTTTCCTTTTCCTCCCTGGACTACAGGAACAATAAATGGGGATCTCTGATTTATTTGTGTGCAGAGCCCGAATTTCCCAACATTCCAATGGATAATGCCAGGCTTTATTTATTATTCCTTAAAAATTATTTCCAAAATGCCTCATTAACTCTGGGTATCAGATTCCTTTGCTGATTTTTCCATGGAAGTTTTCACAGTATGGATCCTTTTGGGGATCTCTGGCAGCCTCGTGAAACTCAGTGGGAAGCAGGAAAATGATCAAGAGCTTTGAAAGTGTGGGAATAATGATAAATGTGTGGACTTCAGGAGTCTTGCGAATCTTCTACAACTCTGAGTCCACAGAACATTCCAATTTTTATCCCAAATCCCCACAAAGTCACTGCCAAAAAACAAATATTTTGAGCAAAGTCTAAAACAGGGACTTAAAATGTGGTTTTAGTTCTCAGAGAGGTTGTTCTGAGTAGCAGTAATTTAATAAATTTAATTATTTTTGGGGGAAAAAAAATCCTGTCTTTAAGTGGTCTCCCCTCACACAAAACACTTTCCCTCTTGGAGCTGTTCCCATGTTTTTGCTCCTGATTCTCATCCCAGGAAGGCTTCAGTGCACAGGAACTGAGTGGCCCAGGAATAGATGGAAAATACGGAAAGCAAGCCAATAATTCCCATGATGGAGAGATTAGGGAAAACCTGAGCAGGGAAAAACAAAGGATCCAACATGGAATTTGTGTGGTTTGATGCAATATTCTGAATTATTTCAAATTGAGATGTAAGATTGGTTTGGGATGTGGAACCAATTCCAGGGGCACTGGCAGTGGAGAGCCCTTGGAGGGAGTTTGGAATTAGGGTGGGCAGGTCTGGAACCTGGCAGAGAGCCAGCTCTGAACCTTATCTGAGCCTTTAAAATTCCCTCTTTCCAATTTCCTTCTGATTTCCTTTCTCTTCTGAAATTCCTCCTTTTGTCAGAAGGCATAGGAAAAAAAATGGGAAATAAGGAAAAAATAGGAAAATAGGAAATTTCCAACTCACTCAAGCTTTCCCTTGAGGATTTACAAACTCCATCCCACAAGGTTCTGCCCCTGGGAGGATCCTGCAGGAGCCTGGGGACGCTCTGAGGAAATGGGGAGCGAGGGAAGAAGAATTAAATCAGGTTGAGAGTTCACTCCTGAGCTGCCGTGGCTCTGTCTGAGCTGGTGCTGAGGGAAAACCAGCAGGTGGAGCTTGGAATAGCAGAGCTGGGAGGAGCTCCTCAACTCAGGCTTCCTGAAGCACAGTGTCAGTAGGAAAAAAAAGTATAATAAGTATAAATATTATTAATTATATTTATTATAATAATCTTATAAATTAGGAGGAGATTATTTGTCTGAGCCGCACCTTTATTTGTTTCACTGACTCCATCTCATTCTGGGAAGCAGCTCAGGAATTCCATGCAGGTGTGCAGTGGGGATATTCCAGTCTCCAGTGCCTGTTTCGAGGTAGGAAATCCAGGCAGGGAATGGGAATTGCTGGGTGCTGCCAGGGGCTGCTCAGACAGATTTTAACAGATTTGCAAGGAGCATTCTCAGAGCTGCTTTGGAAAAATTGCCTTGGAAATGAGCAATTGGAATTATGGAAGCAGCAAACACTGGGACTCATTTTATCCTTGTCCTCAGACATGGAAACAGGAACTCGCTGCCTGTGAAATGGGCCTGTAATTTTGGGTTTTGAAGTCTTTAATATCAAGCAGCAGATCAGAGGGAAGCTGACACCAAGTTAAATTCCTTATCAGAATCATTTTGCTGATATCATCAGGTTGACAAACCCAAGCTGTTGTTTCCATAGAATAAATACAGTTTTAGACAGGGAGCTGGACTGGAATGTTGGATCATCTCAGCATTCCAGCTCCAGAACAGCATCTCCTGTCCAGCATTTCCAGCAGTGACCAGTGCTCTGCTTTGCTTTGATTTTATGATTTTAGGACTTAAAATGTTGCTTCCTGACATCCCCAGGACTGCCCTTCACTTTCTCCTGGAGGAAATTCCCCAGACCACCAGCCCACGCTCCAGGGGAAGGACTGCTATGATTATGCAGATTCTCTTTTCTTTGTTCCTTAATTCCTTTTAATATTTTCTCCAGCCTAAATCCAACAAATCCAGGTATTTTCTGGGCAGGGGTGAGAGCTGTGGATCCTGCAGACTTTGTGTTTAAAACCAAACCAAAGCAGCTCTGAGCTCCATGACCCCCAAACCCAAGTCCTTCCCTCCTTCTCCCGTGGTTTGATCCATTCCTCATCCTCTGGGAGCCATGAAGATGCTGCCCCATTTCTCTCCTTATTTAATCTCTTTTTGGTTGGGTGGCCAGTGAATTCTGCTGGTTTTAATGCTTTGTAAAGAGGAATTGTGTGATCCAATGTAATTTTGCATTTTAAATTCCCTCAGTGAGTTTTCTGGGACGGGATTTGACCCCTGTGGCTGCTGTGAAGGATCCCACCCCTTTCCTGGGTGTCCTTTCCAAGAAGGTTCATTGACTGATTCATTACAAGTAGATGTTAATTGGGTACCTCTGCATTTTACACTATTTTCAGGCCGCAATCCAAATTTTCCGGCTCACGCCATGGCAGAAATTCCCAATGGGAATTTGTCTTGTTTCTCTTTCTTTTGGCCCAAATTCAGGAGGTTCATGCTCAGCTGCTGTGGTTGGATCTGGGCTGTGGAGATTCATCCAAGGGATAAAAGAATGAATTGTTCCTTTCAGGAATAATGAGAAAATGTGGGAAGTTTCGCTCCTTTTTATGGGCACAAAATTCCATGTATGTTCTGGTGTAGGGGAGAATAATCCAAAAGAGATGGAATTTTTCAGGGAGCAGGCAGAAGGATTGAAAGACCTGAGCATTAATGAGCCAAACAGCAGCAAGGGAAGATAATTTTGAGTCATTACGCACCGGATTTTCCAAAGAGAAAAGTATCTGCTGGATAACAACCCCTGAAAGCAAAAGGGACTTGAGTATTTTAAATCTTATGATTCCACCCTGGATTTTCAAAGGAGTTTAGCATGTGGAATGCTGATGAGAGCCTAGCAAAAAATGAAAGGAGCTGGGGGAAAAAGGAAATTATTTTTCCTCTGCTGAAAGTTTTGCTGGGGATGAGAAGCATTTTGTGTTCAGATTTTGATTTGCTTAAATTTAGAGGAACACAGGAAGGAGCAGGGGTTTCTAGGAAGAGGAATAATTCCGTATAAAAAGGTTTGGAAGAGCAGACAAAGTCAGTCAGATCCAGGAGACAACTTCTGCCTCGGGAGCTCAGGTACCACCAGGATGTGCTTGTTTGGATTTGGAGCACAAGGACATTTCCAAACAGGGCTCTTAGGTTAGAAAAGCCCTGGAACAGGTCCCACCTGCAATTTCTAGGTCTGGGGTCAAGTTTAGTATATCATGGGGTTTCTGTGGTTTGTTTTTTCTTCAGAGTCAGGATAAATAAAGGGAGAGCCAGGCTTTAAGACTTGGATTGTGTCTAATTTTAGCATCTTGAGTTTCTGTGGCATCTCCCAACCAGTGGCCAATGGCAAGGAAAGGACAGCTCAGGGCTGTGGGACAGAACTTCCATGGGCTGCACAATTCACAGATCCAGGCAGAGGGCTGGGACAAGGGATGGAGGGACAGGTCACAGGGAATGGCTTCCCACTGCCAGAGGGCAGGGATGGATGGGATATTGGGAAGGAATTCCTGGCTGGGAGGGTGGGGAGGGGCTGGGATGGAATTCCCAGAGCAGCTGGGAAGTGCCCAAGGCCAGGTTGGACAGGGCTTGGAGGTGTCCCCTGGGACAGTGGGAGGTGTCCTTGCCCATGGCAGGGGTGGCACTGACTGATTTTTACCACCCCTTCCAACCAAAACCATTCTGTGATTCCAAGAATTCCCCAACCTGGGAAACCCCTGTGTCCCATTGAGGTGTCCCTGAGCTGTCTGGTCCCCTGGCTGTGCCTGTGTGGCCCTTGACTCTCTGCTCCCATCTCTGTTCCCACTGCAGCCCTCGGAGCAGTGAGTGCAAATCAAACTCGTCCTCTTTGCCCTCTGCTCAGCGTCGTGCCTGGAGCTCCAGAGCCATCGAGCAGAACGTTCAGCCAGTAAATACCAGTGAAAAGGATCCCTTTCATTTGCAGTTCTATTAGTGGAAGGCACGGTTAACAATTCCAATCCAGGGAGAAGGATAATTGCAGGAGCTGATTGCCAGCCATCCTCCGATGTTGACTCACAGGGCAAAACGAGGGAGAGTGAGAAAGAGAAGCTAAAATTATAGCCCAAGTCTCTGAGGAATATTAATGTAATAGTTTTAACATGATCCTGCTCACAGTTTATCAAGGAATGTTAACAACAAGGAGGGCAAAGCTCTGATAATTTTTGCAGTATTCCTCTTTCCTTGGGATAATTGGGACTCAATGCTCGCTTTGCAAACAAGTGAAACTTTTACAGGTGGGAATGTTTTTATAATTTTTTCATTATTCAGGTGCAGATTGTACTTTTGGGCTGGGGAAGTGCATTGTGGAATGTTAATCCTGTTTGCTGAAACACCGATGTGCCGAGCCCTGCAGACGCTGCGCAGCGAGGGATCCTTCCCTTGGGAACACATTGTTATGAAATCCCTGGGATCGCTCGGAACAGCTCGTTAGCGATGCACGGTGGGGTCATTTGGGGCTGATTCAAAGATGAAATGTCCGTGGTAGCCCCAGTCGAGGCTCTGGACTCCCCATGGCTGGCACTGCCCCAGCACCACACACAAACCCCAGCCCTGGAGGAGCCGCATGCTCCTGATGGATGAGGGAACATGGGATCAGGGAGCTGCCCCAGCAGAGCTCGGTGAGGAGCAGAGCTCAGCTCAGAGCCCCCAGGGCCAAGGGTTGAATGGTTTGTGGGCACTGAAGTGAAGATCAGCCTGAGCCCTGCCAGACTCCATCCCTGTGCCCTGGGCAGGGTTCATATTTGGGATGTGCTGGAGCCACGACATGGATTTGGGGAGCTCCAGCATCACAGGGACTGACTGAGGCACTTGGGCCACTCTTTCCTTAGAGGGTGGTTGTGTGTCACCCCTGGAGAGCCACGAGAGTCCCAAGGAAATCAGAACCCTCTGTGAGTCTGAGCTGAGAACAGGGAACTGAGTGTAAATGTTACAGCTGTGTCCAACAGGATGGGTGAGTGGGAGCCTGGCTCTGCTGAGCCCCACATGTGGCCTCTCTAGCTCCTCTCTTGGGGAATCCTGGGTGTTTTATTCCTTCAGGAGGGTCTGGCTGCAGCTGGAATGTTGTGGGCAGCACCTGGCGCTTGAGCTAAGGAAGGGCCACCCTCCAGCCAGAGACGAAAATAATGAATAAAATAAAATATAAAATAAGATCTGTCCTCTCAGGTGATTTACCTACAAGCCCCACACCCTCTGTCACAAACACACATTAACCCTTCCCGGAGTGGGACCAAACAGGATTTTTATGTTCTCATTACTAAGCCAGACTACACTTTTCCCCATTCCCAACGCAATTCCAGGTAAGCTTATTTTTAACTCTCCTGCTTTTCCCCTTCCCCTGAACTCAGGTTCTTGTTTGCTGTTATTTGCTCGTGCATCCCCTTGCCCAGCCCACGTGTTCTGTACACAGAACACACAAATTTCTGTCGGGTTTGGTCTTCCCCCCAGTGCCAGGCAGTTAATGAGGCCAGGCCAGACTAAAACACATCCTCATGGCTGTTTGGAGCAGGCAGAAAGCAAATGCTGCGTGTTCAGGTGGGGCTGATGGGTCCTGGCAGAAGAAAACACCTCCAGGGTGTTCATTCCTGCAAATGAGATATAAAACAGGTTCCCATTGCCCTGGGGTAACTGCAGTGCTCACTCCACCAGACTGCAGTGGACAGAGAGCCATTAAAAGTTTTAAAACACCTGCTGGGTTAGAAAAACCTGCTTGGAGGGGGTGTCAGCTTTCCCTCACTTGTGTCCAATTAATTAATTTAATAATTAAGCCGTTCAGGCTTGATTGGGGCACCCAGAAAACAAAGGTGCCTCCCCTCCCCTCCCCTCAGCACTTTCCCTGGTGGTCAGCACAGAAAACCTTCTCTGCATAAACAACTGAATTAATGCTGACTCCGCCATTGTGCCACTGGGATTTCATGCCTGGCTACTGCTCCTTTGGATATTTTAAAATCTTTTAAATTTGGATTTTAAAGCTCTCCTTGGTACTATTTGCTTCCTCAGGAGTTCTGTACTCAGGATAAGCTGCTCACTCTTTTGCAATGGCATAAATAGACCGAGGGTTTAAAATCTTGTGCTGGAGGAGGTTTTCACAAGCCTACCACTCATTTTTGGCCGACTTGCTGCATTCATCCCAATTTTCCAAACCCCTCCATAGACTGCAGCACAAAACTGGACAACTCAGCTGTGTAATTCTGGGTCTCCAAACAGGGGTAAGGGTTGAGGAGGAACTCAGAGTTTATATTTCACACCCCCCTCTCTGCTCAGATAAGCCCATTCCCTGTTTCTGCTGGTGCCACTTCAATTTCTCCCTGCTTTTTCAGGAAGCTGCTGTGTGAAATCCTGACAAGATAACCCAATATTGGCTTTTCTTGTCCAGTGCTTTGACCATTCCAAAGGAAAATCCCTCTGCAGGACCTTGCAGGGTCTCAGGGATTTGTTTTATTTATGGGAGCAATTTGTCTCTAACGAGAGTTCTGCCTTCCAGTTCAGGAAGGAGCCAAACGAGCCCAAGGACCTGGATATCTGCAGTGAGTCAAGAATTGATTTCAAATATTCTTTCAACATCCAAGAATGTTTATTTTTGCAGGAGGATGAGTCAGTACCATCAGCTGATGTGCAGGGAAGGGGAAAAGAAAGGAAAAGAAAAAAGAGAGTAGGCCCAAATGGCTGAATGGACAATGGACTTTCTGCCTGAGTGATAATGGCTTCAAACCTGCTCCGATCCCAGCGGCCAGAATTCATTACTAGCAGCAGCCAGCACAAGGACTGGATTTTAGGGAACCTAAACAATATTAATCCCAAACTCTGGCTCTGTCAGCACCACACAAGCCTAGTTTTGGGCTCTAACCTCACCTTTTCCACACCTGCAGACCCGACAAACACTCCAAACCCCCCCCTCCCTCCTCTCTGCTGTTCCTTGGTGAAATTCAGCTGCCCCGCCGAAGTTTGATAGATTTAATTTGTTTGGAATGGAGAATTCGGTGTGGGAAGAGTGTTGGTCACCAAGTGAGCTCCTCACCACGCACAAGTATCCCCCAGGGTTTAGTTCGAAGTTTGTGTTTAAATACCTGGCAGAGTGAGGCAGCCAGGTCAAGCAGATGCTGGAATCAGGAGCCTTTCGAGATTCCTGGTGCTCATCCAGGCGAAAGGAAACATTTTGCAAGGCAAGTGGTGAAACGCCGAGGGCCCTGTCAAGGTTCAGGAGGTTTATTTGTGTTGTTTTCTCTGTTAAAAAGGGCATTGCTTTCACCATGCATTGCTCTCATCCACAGTTTTGCAGCCAGAGGAATGGAATTGGAGGTTGGATGGAGTCGGGGGAGAGGACAGAGGTGATCTGCTGTCGTTAGAGCCAGGGATTAGAGGGAAACGTCGGGAAGGGCCCTGCTTGGTGTTGTCAGAATTCAGTATTTACCAATCTTCTCTACCAGCACTTAGCAGTGAAACACAGGACCTGTTCCTGCCTGATCCCGGGTGGATTCTCCTCCCTTCATCTTGCCATGGAAACAGTGAAACCAGGGACATTCAGCAACATTTAGGAATGTTACATCATTTTTACCTTTGTAAGGGCGGATGCTTTTAAAACACATCCTCCTTATGGCATAAAAATGTCATTTTTGTCCAGCCCCTGGGCAGAAACCAAGACCAAAACCTTCACAGGTAATCCCAGAGCTTTGGAGCCTGGTTTTCAGCTCAGCCCCCTTTTGTCCTGACATCCAGGTGCAATGAGGGCTTGGAGCTCTCAGTGGTGAGCTGGCACTTGGGGTGCTTTGCATTTAAGACACTGAATTAATTCCAGACACTTCCTAATTTCAGAGAAGTGATCATTTTGCAGAGAATTTCAATGATTGTGGCAATTTGATGAAAGGAATGAAGAATCCTGCCCAGAATTCAACAAGCTGGTGCCCAGCAGTTAAACATCTCCTTGTTTTGTTGTGCTTCCAACACAGAGTCAGGACTCTGTAACCATGAAAAGAAACCTAGGGAAGAACAGTCCCTAAATCTGAGAATAAAAGGGGAAAAGGGATTTATGGGAGGGAAATTACAGAAGATACTTTGGAAATAACCAACTCAATAACCAACAGCTGCATTAAAAAGTAAAAGAGTGAGGGAACGGGTGGAATCCCCTGCAAAGAGAAGCAGAGGCAGGATGGAGCCTTCATGCTCAAGAGCTTCATCAAAGTCAACAGCCAATTATAGTGTTGGAACAAATGAGGATAAAATAGTGGGTCATGAAATTGCTCCAAAGGCAGACAGAGGAGCCTGATGTTTTCCATAATTGATGTCAAGGCTCGGATGGGGAATTGTGTGAATTATAGAAACACCAATTGTGCTGTTTTCTTAATAATTTAGACGAGCTGCTCCTTTGATAACGACATTCCCAGCAGCTGGGGCAACAACTCTGGGCAAAGATGGGGCGAGGGAGAGGCGAGTGCTTGACACCGGGAGGGAAAGGTTGCACTTTCTGCAGGAGTGTTGGGAGTAAATCAAAGGAAATCCACTGATTTGGAGTCCATTGTTTGGTCATTTGTATGCAGATGGTTCCTCAATTGTTTTATGGCTTCCTGGACCTGCAGGAGACACACGCAGGGATTCAGCATCCAGCTGGATATTGCCAATAATACCCACCTTTTCCTGATGAATCTCAAAGTATTTCACAACGAAAGCAGTGCTGTTTTCCTTGTTTTAAAAAAGGGGAAATGGAGGCATTTATTGATTGATGGACTGATTTTAGCCATGAACGTCAAATGCCACTCCTTGGCCAAATAACACCCACTCACGATTTGTGGAGTTGCTTTAATTTGTCTCTTAAAGTAGCACCAAAATGACTGGTTTCCCCATAAAGTGATAAATTCAGATGACAACACCCTAAGAATACATGAGCAGGTGGTACCAAGGACGTGGTTAATTGAAACATTGGTGCCAGCAGTTGGATATTTCAAATACTTACCCCCAAAATAGCCATTTTCAGAGCTGTATTTATTAAAGGCACAGGTTTAAGGCCTAAATCTTTATCCCACTCTTTGCTGTAATTCAGGAGCAGCTGACATACAATGGTGTCAAAATGGATGTCAAAAGAACAGACAGTTATAGATATCCCCAAATTCAGAATGTTATGGGATCAGGTGTCTCATTTCTAGAAGAGCTGGAAGCTTTAGGGCAGACTGTGAAATCCCAGATTTTCAGAAGTCTTGCTGAACAAAAGTTCAGAATTTGAAGTTTGGGGTGAGTCAGTCGGGACTTTTATTTTCCTTTTTTCTTTTTCAATAAAAATCAGCTCTGAGAAACAAAGCTAAAAAAAAAATTGAGTTTTTACCACACAACATGGCGGAATATGAAACCCCTCCATACTGAATAAATACATGGCCAGCAGTTCTAATTGTCCCAGATTTTCCAATAAATTATTTCACAAGTTAACAAAAAAAACCCAAATCCTTTGGATATCACCCCCTGCAACCCAGCTCAATATTGAGCCACTCGTTGCCATAGCTGCAGCTCAGGAAAACGCATTTTTCTCCCAGATTTATAAACAGAGATTGCAATGGGGAGCTCTGGGGAGCACCACACAACATCCAGTGGCCCCCAGCTGGAGATGAATCCCAGCCCTGGGGAGTCATCCTGGGCCCCCTGGAGCCCTGGCATGGGGCAGCACCGCTCTGCTTGTCCCTTGGCGCACCTCGGGCTGGCCTCTCACCAGGCCCCTGTCCCCAAGGGACACAGGAAGCAATTCCATCATTTCAAACCCCAGGAATGCCATTATTTTGCTGGAGGAGCAGCCAGCACACACAAAGCTGTGGGGTTTCTGGTGGGGTTTTTTGGTGGTTTAAGGTGGTTTTAAGATTTTTTTTTCCCTCACTTCTTGTGCCGGCCTCAATTTGAGTGATCCCAGAAATACTGGAGGAGGTCATGGATCAAGGTAGACTTGGATCAGCAATGCCAGTGCCGGGCTTTGGGGCTCAGGGTGACGCAGTTTTAGAACACATTATTTCCATTTTTTGTATAAATAGAGCTCTTCCCTCCTCTGTGAACAAAAGTTTGGGTTGGACAATAACACAAACAGCAGCAATAACTCATCGGGATCAGCTCCATGTTCTCCCAGGAGGATGAATCCTGGATAAGCGGATCTGCCAGGAGTGCAGAGCAGCTCCAGGGCACCCACTCATGCCAAAAACTTTGGGAATTCTGGATATTCTGGCTGAAATCTCCAGGAACCCTCTTTTGTTCCAGCAGTTTTGTTCTTATGGAAGCAAACGGGAAAATGGTAGGAAAACCCCAAATGGTAACATTTAGTTGATGGAAGGGGATTAAATGGTTGAAATCTTTGAAAACCTTTCCAAAGTGTCTTTTACTCTGGAGTTGTCTCAGGAGAACTGAGACAGCGATTTTAAAGGTAGAGGTGTTTACAAATTGGTGGTACAATTTTCTCACTAATTCAAATGCAAATTCGCTTCCTCACACTCCATTTTTTACATCCTTGGTCCTTTGCTTTAACACAGAACTCCCAGAGAAGTTCCTTTTCCAAGGGAATTAAGTTTAGCCACAGGATCACGTTTATTCCTGGTGTTTTGCCCTTCCCCAAGCCAGGAACGATGCCGAGGTCAGAGCAGGAAGGACAAGCAGCAGGCACAGACAGGAGGAACCATCATTCCCTTTAATCCTTATCAGACCCCATTGATCCCTCTCATTTTCTCCATTTCTTCCTCCCCCCCTCCCCCCCCCCGCTTTTT
>VZTH01013395.1:727522-799627 GCA_013397815.1 Aleadryas rufinucha
CCCCCCCCCCGCTTTTTAAAAAATTAATGAGCCGTAAGGACAAGGCTGATAATGAGCTGTTTATTGGCAGGATCATGGGTTGAGGGTGTGATCTGTTGGTGTTGTTAGAGAAAAACATTTCTATTCTGGAGCATCATAAAATGTTGGGTTTCAACAACACGTTTTGTGTGGTCAGGGATGGATTTATGAACAGGCTGTGTTCCTGGACCTTGTCTGAATCTTCTCAACAACAGGTTGATTTATTTAGGCTTAGGCTTGGTTCAGTTTCAGTCCTGCCTTGTGCTTTATTTTTGGGGAAGCTCGGAAAAAAACAGTGTGTGTTGTTCCCAGGAGCTGGGGATTTTTAGTTTAACTCTTCACTGGCTTCTGATTTTATTTGTTAGGGATTAATTTCTGTTTATAATAAACACGTCATTACTTAAACGGGTGAAACAGTTACTGCTGGCATTAAGCTCCAGGAATCAGGGGTGAGGGGGAGAATAACCTCAACCGAGCTCAGAAATGACAAATTAAGAACCAGTATTAGCAAAGAGAACTCTTAACGTCTTCATGGCAGCTCTTATTTAAATTCTGATGCAAATCTGATGGTAGAATCCAGCAGAATGTTATTATGTAAAGAAACAGAGCTCACTTTCATCTGCACAGGAGGGGTGGAATTGTTTTCCTCGATTGTTTCTGCATTTCTCTGTGCCCAGCTCGCTTTGATGTCACCGTTTGCAGGGGCACCTCTCGAGCCAGCTCTTGGCTCACATGTCACTCCCTGACATGAGATTTACACCACTGCTGCCTGTCAGCCCCCCGCTGGCACAACAAACAACTGGCAAAATCCAGGAAAGTTACAGAATGAAGACATTTTCTTCCATAAGGGCAAAATGCAAGATTTAAAGGATGGAGCATTTCAGACTGGGATACTCGGTGACAGATACCCACGGGAGGTTTTGGGGCAGCTCTTCCTTTTGTCCAGGCCACGCTGGGTTTGTGCCAAATCCTCGGAGTTCAGGAGGATTTTTCAGGAGCATATTTGAACAAAACAATAGTATGCCTTGCAATGTGTTACTTTAATGCCAGCCTTGTCATTTCTGCTGTGAGTGGAAACTGTTTGTGTTATCTGCTGGGTTCTCGCCTGGCTCCAGAGGAAGGGAGAGCAGAATCTTTAATATCTCTCAGCTCCAAACTCCAAACTGCTGGAACTGCTGCAGTGACACAGAAAGAAGCTGCTTTCATTAGTCTCTCATATTTTCATAACGAAGTGCTGCTGATTCATGAGCATAATTGCATTGTTCTTTTCGCCTTTTGTGTGGCAAGGTGAGAACAGAGAGTAGAGCTGCTCCTGGAAATGCCTGGAATAACCTCCCTGCTGGCTTGGTGCTCTAGGGGCTGCTCTGAATTCCTCTGCCTGTGCTCTGGGGACAAAGTGGCACCTGACAGAGCACAGCATGTGCTGGCTGACCCTGTCTCACCCCCCAGATAAAAACTTCTTCCCTGCAGCATCAATCTCAGTTCTCTTATTCCAGAGGGAGCCATGGTCCATGTTGGGAGCAGGCTGGTGCCTTTCCCGAGCCAGAGCAGACAAGGTTGTCACCAGAACGTAAATACCAGATGGAAAACACTCCATCACTTCCCAAAGATCCCACTTATTTAATACTTTCTCCCCAGAATGCCTCCACAGTGAGTTAAATACATTGCAACCATTTCTAGTTAGCAAGACACCTGGCTGTGCCTCTCGCCTCTGTCACTGCACACCCAGAAATCCAAGGATTTCAGTGCGATTGGATGTGAATTGTGGAGGAGTTGTGTGAACTGCCCTCAGCATCAGCAGATTTAGGGGCCAAAAAGTGCAAATCTTGCATTTGTTTAAATTCTGCCACGGTGCAAGTTACCTCCAGCTGGATTCACATCCGGGCAGTAACAGAGAGTGCAGGGAGGTGACTCAGGGACAACTGATCAGAACTAATTCTGGAAGTTGTTTGCTCTCCTCTGTGGATGTCCCAGCAAAGGGGGTGCAGAGCATCAATGGGAACTGCTGCAGGCAGAAGTAGAAAAGAGATAAAGAGTAAAGAAAAAATGTGTATTGTTTTAAAGGACTTACCTGATGGAGGCAATGCCCAGACCACACACTCTTGACTCCCCGATACAAAGCTTTCCATATTTACTTTGGAATGAGCAGCTTTTCCTCTGCAAATTCCATGTGGAATGGATGTTGGATCGGTCTGAAACAGCACCTACAGCTGGATCTGGTGTGGGCTCCTCTGGAGATAAGAGCTGTTAAAAGAAGGGATAAATGCCGTGTGCTTGGCTCCCCCAACGACGGGGACATCACTGGTAGTTCCAGAATCCAGGTCAGATTCCAGGAATCATAAAATCATGGAATTGTTTGGGTTGGGAAGGACATTAAAGCCTATCCAGTGCCACCCCTGCCTTGGGCAGGGACACCTCCCACTGTGCCAGGCTGCTCCAACCTGGCCTTGGACACTGCCAGGGATCCAGGGACAGCCACAGCTGCTCTGGGAATTCCATCCCAGCCCCTCCCCACCCTCACAGGGAGGAATTCCTCCCCAAAATCCCATCTCCCCCTGCCCTCTGGCAGCTCAAAGCCATCCCATGTGTGTGTGTAACAGTGGTGATGGTGGCCAAGCAGCAACTCCTGGCTTTGCCACCTGTCACTGGTTGTGTCACCTCCTCCTCCTCCACAATTCACATCCAATCGCACTGAAATCCTTGGATTTCTGGGTGTGCAGTGACAGAGGCGAGAGGCACAGCCAGGTGTCTTGCTAACTAGAAATGGTTGCAATGTATTTAACTCACTGTGGAGGCATTCTGGGGAGAAAGTATTAAATAAGTGGGATCTTTGGGAAGTGATGGAGTGTTTTCCATCTGGTATTTACGTTCTGGTGACAACCTTGTCTGCTCTGGCTCGGGAAAGGCACCAGCCTGCTCCCAACATGGACCATGGCTCCCTCTGGAATAAGAGAACTGAGATTGATGCTGCAGGGAAGAAGTTTTTATCTGGGGGGTGAGANTTGGGTTGGGAAGGACATTAAAGCCTATCCAGTGCCACCCCTGCCTTGGGCAGGGACACCTCCCACTGTGCCAGGCTGCTCCAACCTGGCCTTGGACACTGCCAGGGATCCAGGGACAGCCACAGCTGCTCTGGGAATTCCATCCCAGCCCCTCCCCACCCTCACAGGGAGGAATTCCTCCCCAAAATCCCATCTCCCCCTGCCCTCTGGCAGCTCAAAGCCATCCCATGTGTGTGTGTAACAGTGGTGATGGTGGCCAAGCAGCAACTCCTGGCTTTGCCACCTGTCACTGGTTGTGTCACCTCCTCCTCCTCCACAATTCACATCCAATCGCACTGAAATCCTTGGATTTCTGGGTGTGCAGTGACAGAGGCGAGAGGCACAGCCAGGTGTCTTGCTAACTAGAAATGGTTGCAATGTATTTAACTCACTGTGGAGGCATTCTGGGGAGAAAGTATTAAATAAGTGGGATCTTTGGGAAGTGATGGAGTGTTTTCCATTTGGTATTTGAGTTCTGGTGACAAGCAGCGGTCAGATGGTTTGGAGTGCAAATAAATTCCCATTATGGCTTTTACTAAATGCATGCACTCGGATATTTGCATTTGGAAAGGGAAGCCAAAATCTCTGATGGAGCAGCAGAAATGAGTTTGCCAACAGAGCTCAGTGAGGGAGGAAAATCTCACTGAGTCTCTTCATACAGGACAAGAACCAGGTGTCTTTTAGGAAGTACAAACCTCAACTTAGAGAAGAGGTCATGGAATGAAACCCCAAATGGTGCAAACTTCTTGAATTGCATGAAAAGCTACCTGGGAGTCTAAAGAATATTTGAAGGAATCATTAGAAATAAAGTAACAAAATGCCCATTGTTTGATCCATGGGTAAAATCAGAGGAAGTGCTTTATGAGTGTGGTAGTGAGTAAATCCAAGTTTCCAGTGCACTGCTCCATGGATTTTCTGGTTGTTTGCAAAGGGCTTGTTTTTAACTTTTGACAGCTCAGCCTCCAAAGAAACCCAAAAGGAAAAACCAAAATACTCCATTCCCAAAAAGCCATTCTGGTATTCCTGAGCTGAAAGCATGTCCTGTTGAAAGTGTCAAACAGAATGGGGTTATCTTTAAAAAACCCAGTTGCATCCAGTCCTGCTGCCGAAACTTTTATTTGAGTTCCACATGGCTTCAGAGGAGCCTCAGGGCTTTAAAATCCACCTGCCCCAGTTATTTAATGTGTTTATATACCCAGAACTGACCCTCCCAGGGGTACATGTTGTTATCTATGGGATGTGGATTTAATTCCATGGATAAGACAAGCCCTGTTGGGTTTTTTTTAAATTTTCCTGACTGTGCATTGTGTCGGTAATTCTTCTCCTCCAGGTGGGATGAATTCCATCCCATGATAGCTGTTATTTTCTTTTTTATCCTTAACTACTGGTGTTTAGTGGGACATCTGCCTTTTCTCCCCGCTTTTTGCATTAAGCCACTAAAAGGTTTCACTTTCGCCTGTCTGAAATTAATGTTGCATTGAGAATAAATTGTCCTGTTCTGGGGTTGATTGAGGTGACAGATCCTGCAGGATAATTGCCACTGCTGTGGAGCTGTTCCCAGCAGGAACAATGAACATTTCCCAGCGGCAGGAGGGAAGTTTGGGAATCAGAAATTCAGGGAATGGTTTGGCTGAGAAGGGACCTTCGAGAACAGCCAGTTCCACCCCTTCGGAGCACCAACAGTGGGGAGGCGTCCCTGCCCATGGCAGGGGTGGCACTGTATGGGTTTAAAGTCCCTTCCCAGCCAAACCATTCCAGGATTCTGTGATTTTAGAGTGGCTCTGCAGCCATCCCACACCCAGAGGGCTCCTGTTTCTTATTCCCTGTTCCCCCACACTTCTCTGCTGCCACCTCCTCTCTCCGGAGGAAAAAGAGCACATTCCATTATTACAGAAGTGGATTTTTCCCTGAATCTTCTGGGAGCTGTGGATGGAAGGAATTGCCTGTGAATTGAACCCAGCTCTCCAGCAGCTCTTCCCTTGCTCTACCCCTCTTTTAGGATGAGTAGCAGGGTAAAGGAGAGTCACAGCAATATCCAGATGACTTCAATCGAAATGTCAATGTATTTTAATGACATGCTGAGGAATAGTCATGAAATTACGTGGTTTATATAACGCAGATAATCACTTTTCTGTCAAAACCTATTGACACACATTCATTTTGACTGATAAGCATCGTGTTGAAACTCCTGATGGGTTTTTTGAATCCCAGGCTTTGAACCTCTTTGAAAACAATAAGTCAGAACCAAGTCACTCAGCACCAAACTTGAGATTCTGGGCTCGTTTGGCAGCATTTGCCTGCCATCATCAGTGGGTTTTTGGTGTGCAGACACACAAAATTCAGGTGTGAGCTGCTCGTGGTTGATGTTGGAACAGCTGGTGTCATTGCCTGGTGTTGGAACAGCTCAAAGCAAATCTCCACGGTCAGTGTTGTCTTTTCTGTTTGTTTTTGCATCCTGTGTGCAGAGGGATTGCAGTTTCTGGGCAAACAGGGCTGTGCAGAGCTGTCTGCCATCCCTCTTTGTTAAATAATTCTCAGTGTTTGCTGCTCTCAGAAACCTTTGAAGTCCAGGCTGCACTGAGGGGAATGAGAGGCTTCGTGTTGATCCCGATAACTGCTCGAGCAAAGACTGATTTTGGAGTCAAATTATGATCCCTCAAAAGTGCAGCTGGGAGTTAAGCAGCTCTTTGCCTCTGAACAGCCCCCTTAAAATGCTTGATGCAATTTTAAATTCAGTGGATTTTTTTTCCTGGTGCAAACAGGCCCACGGAGAGAGGAGGCCAAGTTCCTCTGAAAGTTGTTAGAAGGGGCCAAGTTTAATTCTTGGCCTTCCCTAAGTAGTCACTACAGAATAGGGGGTAGAGGCTGCTTAAATGGGGGCTACAGGGATTGTGCAGCTTTAAGGATAACCTAGAGTGTTAAAAAATGTCTTTTCATTTTGCCTGGTACCTTTTAAGAAAGTTTAACTTTCTCCCAGTCTCCCAGACACCGGGGTGAACAGGAGGAGTCCCGATGGGACCTCCCTGTTAGGCCTTGCTGTGGATAAGAATAAAATCTTTAAACAGTGGCATAAAAATAGGTGGTTTTGTCTCCTCTCTGCCTATTCTGTTATTTCAGAAAGATGCTTTGATGGCTCTTCATTCCCTTCCTGACAGAGCACTGATGTTCAGGTGGGTCTAATATGAAATATTCCCCTCTTCCATCATGTTTTTGCACGAGTGAGGGGATGATTTGCATCTTTTGATTGTTTGTGTGCTGGTCACTGGAGGAAAACTAAGACCTGGTGCTACTCTGTGAATTGAAGTGTGAGATTTTCCCACTCATGCTTGTCCAGATTCCATCAGTGCCAGGGACATGGAGCAGAGATATTCAGTGTAGGATGTTGGTGATGTGAAAGCTGAGCAAGATTAATTGAAGCTCGTGCTCTCTTTAAGAAACAATTACATTTTTGTTGCTAGGTTTTCATTTTTAAGATGCAGAAGAGAACAAAATATTCTTATCCAAGAGTTCAGAAAATGAGCTTCCAGAAGAAACTGAGCGTATCTGGACTCCGGCAGCATTTCTAAGGCTGGTAAACACTTGTCTCTCTCGGGCATTTACAGTGATACAAATGACCCTTTGTATCACTGTTTTGTGTTTTCTGTGTCTTCTTTTACTTTCAGAAGGTAACTTTACTTTCAGATATGTTCAGTAGCAATGACCAAAGGTCCAGGAGAACCCAAATTAACCTCTGTGCCACCCCTGTGACCTCCAGGCAGGTCCTGGGCTGGGCTGCTGGTGGCCAACATAGCCCTGGAGGCTGGACAGGAGTGTCCAGAGCACTCGGCAACATCTGCTGAGACATAATTGCGTTGACGAGAATCAGACATTATGACTAACGAGCCTCTCCAAAAGCCCTGCTTTCTGAGGGGCTGTGAAAACAAACAAGGGCAGCACTGCTGGCTTGTCACTGGGTTTTAGGCTGCTTTTAGCAGCGATGCTCGACAGCTCTGCAGAATGGGCCAGAATCTGCACTAAGAGCTGAGTGGCCCCTGCGCTCCAAATCGCCCTCTGTGTGTGTGCCACAGAGCTCTGTGAACTCCAGGAGGGTGGGAACACGGGCAGCCCACGATTTCCAGTGCCCAGAGCGCTCCATGTGGAGCTGGAACGCGGCATGGAGGTCACTGGCACCACACGCCCTCATTAGCAGGAGCTGCCAGTGCCAAAGGCCGGGGCACGAGGCCTCTGTTGGAAATGCTGGGTCTTAACTTTGGCAATCACATAAATAATTCAAGTGTTGGCACGGCCAGACCTCAGCTAAATGTGAACAACACAGTTCAGTCCTGGAACTGAGACACTCAGCTCTGGAACTGAGGATTTCAGCCCTGGAACTGAGACACTCAGCCCTGGAATTGAGGATTTCAGCCCCAGAATTGAGGATTTCAACCCCGGAACTGAGGATTTCAGCCCTGGAATTGAGGATTTCAATGCTGGAATTCAGGATTTCAGCCCTGGAACTGAGCTCCCTCAGCCCCGGAACTGAGGATTTCAGCCCTGGAACTGAGCCCCTCAGCTCTGGAACTGAGACACTCAGGTCTGGAACTGAGACACTCGGCTTTGGAATGAGCCCCTCAGCCTGGAATTGAACACCTCAGGTTTGGAATTGAACCCCTAAGCTTTGAACGGAGCCCCTCAGCCCTGGAATTGAGCCCCTCAGCCCTGGAACTGAGTATTTCAGCCCTGGATTTGCATATTTCAACCCTGGAATTAACACCCTGAGCTCTGAAATTCAGACACTCAAGCCTGGAGTTGAGCATTTCAGCCCTGGAATTGAGACCATCAGCTCTGGAATGAGCCCCTTAGCTCTGAAACTGAGCCACTCAGCCTGGAATTGAGAACCTCAGCCCTAGAATTGAGTCTTTCAGCCCTGGAAGTATTTCAGCCCTGGAATGAAGAACCTCAGTCCTGGAATTGAGTATCTCAGTCTTGGAATTGAGTATTTCAGCCCTGGAATTGAGTCCCTCAGCCCTGGAACTGAGTGTTTCAGCCCTGGAATTGAATATTTCAACTCTAGTATTGAGCCCCTCAGCCCTGGGGTTGAGCCCCTCTTTAACCATAGGCCATCCCAGATCTGTGTTCTGTTGAGATATTATCCAAATGCAGATTCCTGCCAGATTTAGACACACACTGCACAGGCCATATTTGCCCTCAAAGCCCTGAAATGCTGAAAAATCAGATGTGCAAATCAGAATTTCTTCCTGCTTTGCCACTCCTGCTCAACTGGTGGTACCAGGGGCCTGGTGGGGGAAGGATATTGGATATTTATTACTCAATACTCAGGGCTGTGCCTGTGATAAGCAAAGATTTATGTTATAATCTTTGAGATTCCAAATAATTTCCCAGGTTGCAGTGAATTTCTCACAGCTGGGTCAGCTCAGGGATGGGGCTGAGCTGAACATGCAAATATTTTGCACCTCTCCTGTGCTGGGGTCACCCTTTGGAATTTGTCTGTCCGAACAGTGATTCTGCATATAGAAGGTGCTTTTGCTCCATGGTATTTAAGCCTCCGAGGTAAAGGGGATAAAAATCCAACTGCTTATCCCTGCAGTGCCTTGTCAAAGCAGGAGTTGTGCATCTGGCTGATTACAAGCTTTTTAACTTGCTCTAAAAAACTGCAGTGCTTTCCTTCAACTTTTCACACAGCAGTGGTTGATATTCTTCAGCATCTTTCAGCTTCAACTCCTATTTGTTCAGTGAAGGCCAAAATCTGTGCATGCAACTGCTGGAAAATGTCATTTCCTGTTGTATCCCTCCTTAATTCTGCCCTACTGCATTTTCCATGATGTCTGTGTGTGTGAGTGGGAGAAATGCAGTTTCCCTCTGGATTTACTGGCAGCCAGGGGCTGCTGGAGCTGTTTGCAGCTCTCCCCTCCAGGTTCTTCCTTCCTCCAGGGTGGCACTGATGCTTCTAAAACCATCTGAGTGAAATTTCTGGTGATTCAGCAACTGCTGCACGTGGAGTTGAGCTGTACTCTGGGTTGGAAATTACTACATCCCTCCTACTCCTGAACCTGAGCTGCAGGTATTGTTAGAAAATAACCATTAGTGCTCATATTCATCCATATATACATTTATCTCTTGTAAAACCCTGTCATGAGGGGCCAAGTGTTTTTTCCCCAAGACTTTGTTCCCCAGAACCTGCTGGTGCAAATCAACATAATGCCCCAAACATGCTGCAAACACAAATGAGATTGATATGAAAGAGTTCAGTGAACAGCACTTTGAATGGAGTCCATAATGGGCTTTTTAATTAAATGAATATAGTCATTTCATCAAGGCAGTTCTCATTAGTGGGCCAATATTGAGCTGACCATTTCCTTCTAATTGCATTGTGTTTTTCTATAAGAGGCTCTGGTTTAGGGTTGATTTGAATGGATTGATATGTGATTGTGCCTTGACACCTGGTGCACACAGAAGAGGTGGAACACCTCTGCTTTCTAAATGAAGCTGTTGAATATTCAGTGGAACGAGGGAGAGTTGTTTACTGTAGCCCGGCTTGGCTGGGCATGGCCACACTGCCCTGCTGCAGTGTTTATATAACTCCAGATATTTACATTCCTTTGCCCAGTAGAGTGAATTTTATTAAATCCATTGTTTTCCCACTCAAAAGATGAGACCTGTTCTCTGGTGCATGTCAGAGACTTCAAGGGACTATGGATTTCCTACCAGAACTCAGAAAAAAAATTACCCTACTTTTCCATGTATTTTATAAAGGAGTTATACCTTTTCCTTTACTGATTAACAGAATCATAATTTTATCCTCAGAAAACTTAAATTTCTTCTTTTCCAGAGTCCTTCTGTCCTATTTTTTAATGCTCAAAGAGAAATACTGATTGTTCTTGGATCAAACCGGTGAAACTGCCAAGGAGTGACCCGAAAAAGAGGGTAAAGTCTTGGGAGACTGGGAATGTTCGAGGAACTCTGACTTCAGCACCCCAAAGTCAAATATAATTCTGAGTTTCCTCCTGCAGGCCCTGCCCTTCCACAAGAAAAGTAAATAATTCTGTCCCATTCCATCTGCTTTGGTGCTCCTGCTTTAATTGGGAAGCTCACTTTGGAAATTCAGTGGGAGCGGTGGACAAAGTTCTTGCAGAAGCTTGAATTTCTTATTTTTTTCACCCAAAGATAGGTGTGTTATCAACTCACCAGGGTCAAGCTTACTGTAATCCTCTGCTCCAAGATCCCATTTGAGCAAAACTCTTTTACCCAAGTTAACGGAACATTTTGTGAGGGATTTAATCCTGTTTGAGAAGCAGGGCTCTGATCCCAGGCACGGAATCACCCCAGGAACTTGGAGCAGTCTTTAAATGCTGGTTACATCTGGATTTCGGTGTTTTTGTTGTCAGGAGTCAAACACAATCAGCCTCCAGTGGGTGAGTGGTTCAAACAGTTAAAGCTCTGTTGTACCCACACAGCTGCACAAGTGCTTTTATAGGAAGAGCTAAAAATGTCAAAGCGCAATTTAAAAATGTTAATTAAGTTTCAATCTTTGTGGACAACATTGTTAATCACAGTGAGGGAGTAAAGCAGCAGCCCTTGGGTGTTCTCACTGTCACTTCCCATTGAGTTCCCACGTTCATTCCCACTCCTGTCACTTCGACTTACTCCAACCTGTCCATTAAAAATCACTTCATATTGGTTTGGTGAGCAGAAACTTCTGTTAAACATTCAGCAGCTGTTGGGAAGTTTAATCTTCGTCATTTTTCCTTTTTCTTTTCTGAGTTTTAATTATTACTGTGGCTCTGGTGATGCCCCAAAGGCTTCGTGCTTTGCAAGCATGAAGGTTTTAAACCAGGAACTGGTCTGGAGGAGGTGTCATTGTCCAGGAGAGATCTGGTGGTGTCTGATCCATGGACATGGTGCTGCTTTGGGGTTGGGAATGGCTGAAGAGCTGGTTTCATTTTGGGGTGCAGGTGGGTGCTGGTTTCACTCAGACTTGATCCCGGGAGCAAAGCTGTTCCAGCTGGGCTGAGAAACAAGAGCCAGGATGGGCCATCCTTCAGTGCTGGGCAGCTGGTGTGTGCTCCCCTCACCTGATTCCAGCTGGGAACAGCCTGAGGGTGTGAGGGAATGTGGGAATGGGAGGCAGCACAGCCCCGTCCCCTCACCACACCAGGTGTGCTTATTCCAGACACCCTCTGGAGGCTTTGGGCTGGCTGGGAGGAGATCCAGAAATGAAGGGTTGGAAATCAGGTACATCATCCACAGCTCCTCACAGTAATGGAGAAGTCGTTGTTCAGGTGGTGATTCTGCTCTTCCCTGCCTCAGGCACCTCCAGTCTAGGGAGGGCTCCTCTGGAACGGGGTGGGACCAGCAGCAGACTTGCCCTGGACTGGGAAGGGCTGGGCAGGGACTCTTTCCCCTGAATCTGTGCACAGAAGAGGGAAATTCAGCTGTTCCCTGGCTGCAGGAAAAGCAGGCTGGGATTCCATACCTCCTTCCTGCACAGGTTTGCCAGCCTGTCCCTGGGAAGGGTCTCTGTCTGTGGTGTCTTGGTGATCTCAGAGACAGGAGCGGGGGAGGAGGAGAGGAGAGTTTGGGGTTTAGCTTTTCCCTGGTATTTCAGTGTTCCTGACCCCTGTGCTGCTCTTCCAGTGCCACTGAAGGTGTCTCAGCCTCTCTTCACATGGGACAAGCTGGCACTACTGCTTCCCCATCCCTTCCCATTCCCTCAGGGATGTGGATCATTCTCCCATCCCTTCCCATTCCCTCAGGGATGTGGATCATTCTCCCATCCCTTCCCATTCCCTCAGGGATGTGGATCATTCTCCCATCCCTTCCCATTCCCTCAGGGATGTGGATCATTCTCCCATCCCTTCCCATTCCCTCATGGATGTGGATCATTTTCCCATCCCTCCCTGTGCCCTCAGGGATGTGGATCATTTTCCCATCCCTCCCTGTGCCCTCAAGGATGTGGATCATCTTTCCTTCACCATCAATCCCACACTGGCCATGGCTGTGCCTCCTCAGGCCTTGAGGGTGATGTTTAAAGCAGAGCTTTGCACTGTGCTAATGACTCTTGGATTATTTGGAATTCATTTCTCTTCGCTCATTCCATCCCCTCCCCAAGCCCTGAGCCGGGCCTGGATGAGTTTTTGACTCTGACTGAGGCATCTACTCTGTTTACTCACAGTGGTTTTGCCTCCTCATGCTCCCCCCTTTAATTATTTCCATTTCTCCGAGGCTGCATTCTTCCTCTCAGCTGTCAAGGCCTTGCAGAGGGTTTTATCCCACTAACTGGAATAACATTTCTTTTCCTCTCTTTATTGAAGTTGCTGCTTAAATCATACTGGCTTTGTTCTCCCCAAATAAAGGAGGATGCTAACAAGGCTTTCCAGGGCGCAGACATATCCTAAATGCATTTTGGAGATGTGCTTTTAAGCTGTCTGAAGGAGAAGCAGAAACTCTTGGAGGGAACACTGTGCTTAAAAAAATAAAACCACAACAAACAAACCAACCCAAAAAAAAAAACCAAAGAAACCAAAAAACAAAAAAACAAAAAACCAAACAAAAATAAAAACAAAACCAAAAACCACACACAAAAAAGCCCCACAAAAACCTCACGACCTTGGATTGTCCTTTATTACATCAGGCTCTGGTTTCTTTTTGTATTAAAAGGGGAAGAGTGGAAGAATTCCTGTTAGGAATTTCTGGCCCCCAGGAGGGCCAGAATTGACTTTGCAGACGTTCTGCCTCTCCAGAGCAGGCTTTGTTCCTCTCTCAAGTCTCTGTGGAAAGGGTTTGGATCCAGGTTTGGATCCAGGTTTAGATCCAGGTTTAAATGCAGTGGGACCAAAGCTGCAGCAAACCCCAGAACCTGCTGCTCCCATGGGATGCCCAGGAAATTCATTATTAAAATGCCTTCTTGCAACTCTTTGTTTTCCTCTTCTGAGGGCAGATTGTTGAAAGCTGTCTGGACAGGGGGCCTTTAATTAACAACTTTTGCCTCGATCTACTGCCTTCCACATCTGGGCCCTCCGAGCTGAATCAGCTTTAATTAAATGTTCTCCATGCCTCCAGAAGATGCCAAGACCTCACAGTGCAGATATTGAATATGGGATTTCCAAATTCCCACCTGATTGAGCTCCTGTGCCTGGAGTTGACAATTCTCAGTGGTTTGAATGTTGTTTGTCAATCTTGCTCTAAATTAAATTGTTGCCTCATGTGACACTCAGGCAATGGGCGGGGAGGGATCTCAAAAATGCCAGTTCTGATCCTTCTCACCCACTTTTTTCTTCTCTTTATACAACCATTGTTCAGTGAATGGAAAGAAAAGAAAACACAAGACTCAGGGAGAACAAACAGGGAATTCCTCTCAGCTTCTGAAAGTGCAGAATTAAGGAAACTACAAAATGCAGAGCTGGGAAATTCTGAGCCAGAAGTCAAAGGCTTCATGCAGATGCTACAACAAAGTTAAAGGATCTTTTATAGGAATCAAATGGAACAATTCCTTTGTGATGTTTCTGTTCAGCGAGGGTGGGAAGAGGGTTCCCTTCAGGCCATGGCCTTTCCTATCTCTCTCTAAAGGTCCCTAGGTGGGAAATAAATGAGAGTTTTGGCCTAATCAGAATTTTTAATCACAGTAGGTGCTTAGGAAAGTGGTATTTCATCCATTTGGAGCTTTCAGTGCCTGGAATTCCCCTGTAGCAGGCAGTGGGTGTCACAGGAGAATAAAGCTGTTTGCTTTGTACTTCTGATTAGGTGGAAATATAAATAATGTGGTGCCGAGAACACTTCAAATTGCATTGGAATGAAGTTATTTGCTATGAAATACTGAAATTGTGGAGAACGAAACCCTAAACATTTTGCTACGGTGTTTAAAAGGCATAAAGGAAATGGGGTGAGGAATTAAAATCACGAGATGAGGCACCAGATAATGTGGGACTGGGGGTGGGGCTGCTCCAGGAGAGGCTGCTCGGAATGGGGTGTTCTCCATGCCTCCTTGTACAGAAATGCTGCAAAACACAGCAAAAACAGGACTGGGGGCAGGCTGAGCTTCCTTAGGAACTTATAAATCCACAGGGATGCAGTGGAGGAGCCAAACCTGTGTCTGGGGGAATTGAAAGCAGACCCTGGGAATGAAGGGTATGATGTCCATCTCTGTCGTGCTCTGTGCTCCTTCTTGCAGCACCAGGAAACAGGAGAGGAGAGCTGAAGGCAGTGACCTCTTGAAACCTTCTGTAAATCACAGCTGGCCCTGGGGGCGTGGGGAGCAGGGAGGGCTTTGCCAAACTGGCACCTCTGGCATCTCCTCAGGTTTCCTCCTGGGGAGATTTTCAGCTCCCAGCAGTTTCACTGGTGTCCTGACAGGGCTTTCACTGGGTTTTCCCCAACCTAAATTGCTTTTTCTGAGGTATAATCACAGAATCCTGAATGGTTTGGGTTGGAAGGACATTAAAGGTCACCTAATTCCACCCCTGCCATGAGCAGGGACACCTCCCACTATCCCAGGGTGCTCCAAGTCCCGTCCAGCCTGGCCTGGGACAATTCCAGGGGTGGGGAATCCACAACTTCTCTGGGCAAAATGATGTAAAATAATTAGTAGGAATGCAAAATAATTAGTAGGACTGATGCTTTCTTGCAGCTCCTGGAAGCCTGGCTTTATTTAGGATGCATCCACCCTGCTGGTGGGAGCATCCCCAGGACAATCTGCTGTGCAGCAGCCCCACGTTATCAGGAACTTCATGGACCAAATACAAACATCACCCATTTTTTGTCCTCTTTACAACACAGAGATCCCTAAATTGGTATTTGTAGGTCACGGGTGGCTCGTGGAGAACTGGCTGTTCCCAAATGATCAGCTCCTCCTCCTTATTTTCCCCAACACCACCACATCCTCGGGGCTGTGTTTATCTCAGAGGTTTCTGAGTGCTCTGTGTGTAGCTCTGTCATCTGATCGTCCACGGGAGGAGGCTGTGAAAGGAGGAAAGGAACGGAATTGTTCCTACTGATACAACAGCCAGGTCCAGGAGGGGAAACTTTGCACTAAAAGTGTGCACCGTGCTTAGGAAAATTACTAAAAATGTGATTCTAATCCTCCTCAAAGATCAATCTCTTAATCTTTCTGACAGTGGAACTGACTAATCACCTGAATAGGATTTAAAGCCACTGAGACACAGACAAGACTTTAAGCCGGGAACAATTTGCAGGGGTTTTGTTTGGTTTGGCTGTTCTTGATTGTCCAGCAAAGCTTCCCCATTTCTTGATTCATCATTTCTTCCCCTGGAAGTAGAAATGAGAAAGGCAAAAAGCTGTTCTGGTGTTAATTACAAGTGCAACAGCTGGAAACCTGTTTAGGAGGTAAAAATCACTCCAGATTTGGGATCATGTGGCTCTTTGAGGTCTGTTTTTAGGGAAGTTTTGCATAACAAATACAAGTCTGGAACCTCGGGCTACTGCACTCAAGTCTCCTTCCACATTTGGGAGAAGAGTTTCCTGCTTGTAACACATTTAATCTGTTTCTGAGGAGATGATGAATTTTGAATTGTCATTATCTTCTTCTTTCTGGGTTTGTTTTGTTTCCCTCTTTTCAGCAGCAGAGCTGTGTTTGACCTGGGCTCTCTCGGTGGAAAACCTGCTGGAGCTCCACGTGGTGCACACAGCTGGACCTGTCTGGGATCCTCACCCAGTGAGGACTTGGTGTCACTGATCCCGTCCTTGGGAATGTTTCTGAAATGCTCCTGGATCCAAGGAATTAGTGCAGACTGTCCCATTTGTTTCCTTCCCACAGTTCAGGTGTTCTGAGCATGGCCCTGCTTGCAGGGATGCAGCTTTGGAGGGTCATTAAAACAGCTGGATAATGAGAGAAGGTTTATTTTCTGCTTGGATGTTTGGGATAATTTGGTTGGCCTCACGTAGCAAAGGCATTTCAGTACACACAAATTTGTAGTAAGTTTAAATATAACCCTTGATGCTGTGATGTTTTTTGCTTTTTATGTATACCCCCTCTGTATACTCTTTTTTACAGCTTTTATGTATTCTTAAGTGCTTTTAGCCCACATACTTCTAATTCCTCAGCTTTGATAAGCAGCATAGACCCAATATTCCTTAAGCCAGGAGACCAAACATCTCAGAAGCCTCAGATACCAAGGTCTTCTCTGGAACACATTTTGTAAACTGAGATAGGCCTGTCCAGGGGGAAAGTTCCTCGGGGAGTTCACTCAGCCTCTCATTGGGGAATCTTTGATAGATTTGCTAATTGGCAAGGCCTATAATGAGATACCCAAACTATTGTGGGTGTGCATTTGGATGTGCATTCCAGCGTGCTTCACCTGCATGGGGTGCACCAAGGATCCTTAAAATAAATACTGAGGTAAAATCCCTTTTTCCCCTTCTAACCATGTTTGGCTCTTGATTTTAAGACCAAGAAAAGGCGTCACCCTTAGAAAGATGGTTCTATTTAAAATATAAGAGATATCAAGAGATAAAGACGAGACATGAGTCACTTGCTGAAAATTACGTTGCAGATGAAGTACAGCTTTATAAACATCAATCTTAAAGTGACTCTGGGAGCCAGGTCGGAAATCCCCACCGTCATCATCTGTTTGATGTTCAGATGCTGAAGGAACAGCTCTGGATTTGTAGGGATTGGAGGAAGCACTGGGTGAGAAACTGGGAGCAAACTGAGCTGCGGCTGCCTGATCTTCCCAGGAAATGATGGTCCCACTCAGCACAAACCACAGGGAGAAATAAAACTGAATTTCAGGCCTGCCCTGGAAGTTTCCTCAGCTTGGAGTAGTTTTGGGGAGATTTATGAGAGCCCTGATGTCAGGAGGAGAATGTGCTGCAGATTTCCTTAGGGGATGGCAAGAGCTTGAAACAAATCTCCCTGCACAGGGAGGGCTCCTTTGACCCAAGCAGCTGAAAAAATGCTGCAGACTACTTTGGGGGACTCATTAAGCATCTTTTCTTTCATAGTTTGGGTAAAACATTTCCTCCAGAGTTGAATCTGCATCGTTCTGAGTTAAAGTTTTAAAATACGGCAGAGAGGGCCAGATGAACATGGAGCCACATTAAATCT
Source organism: Aleadryas rufinucha (assembly GCA_013397815.1). Classification (NCBI taxonomy): domain Eukaryota; kingdom Metazoa; phylum Chordata; class Aves; order Passeriformes; genus Aleadryas; species Aleadryas rufinucha. Next base: position 744,641 of record VZTH01013395.1, read on the forward strand.
GTGGCTGCTCTTAGCCCCAGGAGCTGAGGCACTGAGTGCCCTCAGCGTGGAATTTCTGCTCTTGGAGAGGCTGAAATCCTATTTCCAAGTAAGCAAATGAGTCTGCTGAGAGATGGACAGGGGACATGGGATTAGCAGGGACACGGGTGGGCAGAGATGACCACGCAATGGAGAGATGACAATTAGTGAGGGAAATATTCAGAGTTCATGGTTCTGGTGGCTCCTGTGCAAGTGCCCCGGTGCCTGTTGCAATCAACAATAGATGGTGCAGGTTGGAATGGATTTAAATAGTGCTTTATTCAGGCTGCTGCAGAGTAGTGATAACATTTTATCTCATTTCAGGCTGACTCAATGCATTTCAGTTGAAATAAACCCATTTTCAAAGAGCCACGCCCCCCTGGATAATTTATGTGTATATTTTTTGTAATTTTTTAATGTGGCAAACCCCACTGGGTGGTTGTTGACACCTGTTCCACCAGTTCCAGGAGGAAACTGGAAATACAGCTGTAGATGGTGGAAGTTCTCCCCTTCTTGCTCCTGCTTCCCACCCTTTGGACCTGCACAGTTTGTTGGAAGAGCAGATGGAAGACCCTGAATGGGAATTGCAGGTGTTGGCAGAGCAGGAATGACTCAGCTGGAGCTCTGAGAACTCCTGTTGTTGTTTGTTTTCCCCATTTTCATTCAAATTGAAGGGTGGAATTGCAATTTCTTTCCCTCTGTCCGTCTCCAAACCGGATGGATCTCCACAAAAATGTGTTTGCAAAGGTGGATCTCTGGCTCTAGGGCAAAGAAGAAATTGCAAAATTTACATGGTGAGGCCCTTTTATAATAGGAAAGAGTGGGAACAGGTTCCAAAAAATGCACACAGGCACCTAATGAAGCTTTTTAATGACTTTAAAAAATATCTCAGGTAATTTCAGATCTCCCACTGAAAGCACAAGGGAGCTGGACAATCCCAGTTGCATCGTGCCCTCAGAAATGGTGTCAGAATGTGACATTCCAGACACCAAACAGCTCTGTGAACTTGGCTGGGTCTCTCAAACATTATTCCTGAGGTGGTTTATTCAATTTTGTGTCATTCCTTTCTTGCCAGAGTAAATAACTCCCTGGGATTTTGGAAGGAGACTGAAAATACCTCAAGTTGAGTCTTTCTAGGGTGCCTGGGTGAATTTACCACACCTTCCCTCAGATACCTGGTACCTTTTTCTTCCCTCCAGTGCTCAGGCCCTCTCTGCAGTTCCTGTCAGCATTCCCAGCTGAACAGAATAATTTCCCTCCTCAGCTGACAGCAGCTGTCATTAGGAAAATTGCAGGGCCAACTCTGACAGGATTCACACAATGGGAGAACTTCAACTTCTCGCAGGCTCTGAGAAAGCCCAGGCTCTTCAGCACGTCTTGTCAGTCGGAACATGAGCTCATCTCCTCCCCGGGAGCCGTTGGCAGATGAGAAGATTATTTCTGACAGATCTGAAACAGCCCCGATGACATCCTCCAACAATAAAATCTCTGCCAGGGGCTGGGGGGAGAGGAGAAAATGCTCTAATGAAAAAATTGTGGTTAAGAAAAACAGGTGAGTGCTTAAATTGAAGGATTCTCAGCATTTGCCGCTCTTTGGAATTCCTTCACCTTCCCTGGGTTAAATATTCACTGTTGTTAATGATCCAGGGATTTACAGCTCTTTCCTGCAGGATGTTCCTCAGGTCTGAAGGCTCATTGGAGCTGGAGTTGGGTCCTTCCGTGCCCATCAGCAGGTGGTGTTTGGACATCAGGGATTAATGATGGCAGCAGCAGGAATTGTGGCAGTTTACCCCATAAAACAGATAACCCATTTCAACAGATTGTGTTTGGTTGAAAGGGATGATGAAGCACCTCATTCCAGCCCGTCCTTGCAACACAACCCCAGCCTGCAGGGAATTCCAGCTCTTGAGCTGCTTGTTCACAGTTTTGGGGATGCAGGTGGGGATTTTGGGGCAGTCTGGGCTGTGCTGGATACAGAAAAAACAGGGAATTAAAGGCTCACACAGACAGGACAAAGCAGAGTCAACATCTGTGTCTCACTCTGCCTTGGCAGCAGTGAAAATTTGGGATCCTTTCTAAAATAGGAATTAGTGCAACTGAACCAGTCTGGGTATTTATTTTAGACCAGTTAGAACCAGTACCAACCTGGTGGGAGCAGCTGATTGGGGCTGAGCCAGGCTGGAGAGCTTGGGGTGCTCACCTTGAGAAGGGAAGGATCCAGGGAGACCTCAGAGCCCCTTGCAGGGCCTAAAGGGGCTCCAGGAGAGCTGGAGAGGGACTGAGAACAAGGGATGGAGGGACAGGACACAGGGAATGGCTTCCCACTGGAAATGGGAGATTGGGGTGAGATATTGGGAAGGAATGAGGGTGGGGAGGGGCTGGGATGGAATTCCCAGAGCAGCTGTGGCTGCCCCTGGATCCCTGGAAGTGTCCAAGGCCAGGCTGGAGCAGCCTGGGACAGTGGGAGGTGTCCCTGCCCATGGCAGGGGTGGGGCTGGATGAGCTTTGAGGTCTTTCCAGCCCAAACCATTCTCCATTTCTATGCCAATTCTGTTTCTCACCCTCACAAAACGTTCTTAATGTATCCATTCCTTTTCTCAACTTTATTCTGTTTTTTTAAAAGAATAATTCATATTCAGCGCAGAATGGTTATAAAGTGCAAAACTCATCAATTATTCAGGTTATTTATGCAGATTTTAAAGTCAGAAACATTATGTGGCTTTTTCTCTTTTAAGAGAAATTGAAAAGAGATTTAAGAGGAGTAGAATATTTTCCTGAGCTGAGGTTGGAGTTCAGCTCTTTGGGATTGTTCTGTGTGTTTGAGTTGTTTGGGTTTGCTGTGTGTGTTTTCCAACCCCCTTTAGAGGTGTCAATAACAGGGTGACTCAAACAATCAGACAAAGCTGGAAGAGCACCAAAACCCACAGGATTTGGATAATCTGAGCATTCCTGGTGTCTGACCCAGTGGGCAGAGCACAAAACAGGGACACAGCAGCCAGCAGTTGAATTCCCAGCTTGGATTTTCCTTGATCAAATGACTTCATCCCCTCCTCTTTCTTTCCTTGTAAACCGTTAGTAATAATAATAATAATAATAATAATAATAATTTCCTGTTGTAAATGTGTTAAATGAGTTAATTTAACCAGCATTCCATCAGCTGATGCTGATATTTGGGTTCAATATTGATGAGGGCCAAGCCATTCCCTCCTGACAGGCTCTGCTCCCCAGTTTGTATCCAAACCCCTGCACTGGGCAGAGCACCAGCCCTTGCTGGAAACCTTCTGTATTTCAGCCCTCCAGGTGAGAAACCCCAGGTAACACAGGAAGAAAACCTTTCTTCTGGTGTTTTTTAGATGCCCATCATGGGACAGAACAGGGAACAACCTGAGCCTGGCTGGGGACAGGTGAAGCAAAGAATAAATCAGTGAGTACGGTCACAGAGACGGGAAATCCTTCCCTGCTCCCAAAGTTATAAATTGGCAGCTGGAAGGAACAATTCCTGTGGCTGTGAGTGCTGAGGGTGCTCAGCACTCGCAAGGACTGTTCATTATCCAACTGCTCTGGCCTTGAAGTGATTAAGATCCTGTTCTGTATTGAGCAAGTGTTGGAGCAACTGGAATTGCTCTGCCTTGGATAATTGTGTTTGTTTCTCCCGTTAAATTTACAGGTTCTTTTATGCCTTCTCCCCATGTGCTCGCAGATTTTCCAGGGCAATTTGCAAAATAACCCTGATTGCTCTTTCAAGCCCCTTTTCAGCTTGCTGTCTGCAAAAAAAATCCAATAAAAACCAGCTCCAAAATAGCATTTGGAGCTGATGGCTCATGGTGCTGCTCTCCCACATCTGTGTGGTTCCTGTCCTCTGCAGTCAGATCATTAGCTTGGAAAAATCTCTTTATCCGAGCGTTCCTTTGTGTTGGTGCATGACCAAAAAGTACCTTGATCATTTCATAGAGTGGTCATTTGCTAGATAATGCAAAAATGCTCATTTTTTGTATTTATTTGTTTATTTGTAAATAACCCCCGATACCTGTCTGATCCATCTGTGGATGTTAAGGCAGCGATGACTGCACACTCCAGTGTCCCTGCCCATCCCAAGAGAAAATTCCCAGAGAGAAATCCTGCTCCTCAGGATGCAGGCGGTGTTGCCGTGCACTCTGGCAGTCCCCTTGGCCCTGGGAGTGATGGATGGCACTACTTAGGCTGGATTGGATTTGGTTTAATTTCCGTGCACACCCATGATTCATCCTGGGCTCTGCTGCAGAGCCCCTGCAGTGTCTGAGGGATCCCAGAGTTTCATTCTGGCAGCCGGGGAATTGCCTGCTCTCGCTGTGCTGATGGTCCAGGGAAGTTTCAGAGGAGAGGGCAGGAAGGGGAGGAAATCAGGAGCATGTCTGAATGAAAATGTGGTAGGAAAATGAAACAGAGACAGAGTTTTGTGTAATTGAGAGCTTTGGTGAGGGCAGAAAGGAGCTCCAGGAACCTCCAGCACCCACCATGGCCAGGGCTGGGCACTGGATTCTTTAAAAGCAGCCTCCTGTGCTTCTCTGGAGAGGTTTTGCCCCATCCCTGGAAGTGTCCCAGGCCAGGTTGGAGCAATCTGGGATAGTGGAAGGTGTCCCTGCCCATGCCAGGGGTGGAACTGGGTGATTTTAAGATCCCATCCAACCCAAACCATTCCATGATTCTATTACTTCATTTGAAGGTTTCTTCTGTTTTGGTTTTTTTATTCTGTGTGTATGTTGTGGGCTTTTTGCTTCTTGATTTTAAACCAGATCACGTTTGGTGACCCACAAATGTCACTTGCCCCTTTTCTGCCTCCCTTCCTCCGTCCCTTCCCTCTCTAGCCCAAGCCTCCCTTTTGGTTTTTTTTTCTCCCCTTTTTTATCAGACTGACTCCAGACATTCCCAATTTTGCTTCTGCTGGGCTGGCAGGACAAGCCCAGCTCTGCAGCAGTTTGCAGGAGCAACGTGAATACAGTGACAAGAAATCAATCTTGCTAATAAAATTAGCTGAGTTTCGCTTACTCTTTTGCACAACTGGAGACCAACTCATCCCCACGAAGGCAGTTTTATGGCCTCATTTTTTAATGGAGTGTAAACCAGCATTAATCGTGTGAGGAGGGGCAGAGATTGGGAGCATAAATCCCCTAAACCTCCGCCAGGGCCCTGCACATCAACCCCACAGAGATTAGGGAAGTGAAAAGGGATTCTGTCCTGCACTTGTCAGTCAGCTCAAAGAGCAATTGGTGTAGTCAGTAAAAATATCCTGGAGGAACTGAGTTCCATGTCTGAAACTCCGCTGCCTCAGCAGCGTTGGTGTGACCACGCTCGGTGTTCACAGGTGTCATTCCAACCTCAATGATCCCGTGACTTGTGTTAATTATACCACCTGTAAGGCTCTGCTGAGGGATTTTGGTTATTTTTTAATACACTCTGCCTGTCTTGACTATCCAGATCAAGTCATCTCTTCATGATTTTCTCAGAGTTAAGTGTTGGAGAGGCTTCAAAGGTTGGCAAAGGTTGCACAGAGGAACTGTGACTGCCCCATCCCTGGATGTGCCCAAGGCCAGGCTTGGAGGGAATGAAGTGACAGGACACAGGGAATGGCCTTCAGCTGAAGGTGGGCAGGGTGAGATGGGATATTGGGAAGGAATTCTGAGGGTGAGGGCGGAGAGGGACTGGGATGGAATTCCCAGAGCAGCTGTGGCTGCCCCTGGATCCCTGGAAGTGACCAAGGCCAGGCTGGACAGGGCTTGGAGCACCCTGGGACACTGGGAGGTGTCCCTGCCCAAGGCAGGGGTGGCACTGGATGGGCTTTAAGGTCTTTTCCATCCCAAACCATTCAGTGATCCCAAGACTGCAGTGGCAGCAGGGAATGTGGTGCTGGGCAAGGACGCGCTGTGCTGGGAGCCAGGCTCGTGCAGACAGGAAGGAAAAGCGACTTTTGCCCATTTTATTGGTTGTTTAAAAGATCTGCAAAGAACAAGAGCATTACTGGGCTCCTTTTCCCTGATGGTGTTGGCAGCTCGCCCTTTACCTGGAGGGGCATAAGGCTGGAGGATTTATTGCTCCTGGAGTGATTTATGGGATACAGGGAGCGGGGTGATGGCCTCGCTTTGCTACTGACTCATCTGCTGACATTGAGAAATCCTCCTGGGCACTCAGACCAGCGCTGAGAACTCTCCCCTACTCCATAAAGGGATCCTGAGGCTTAATCCCACCACGGTTGGACAGCGCTGCTGGGTTTATATGGACAAGAAGGTAGGAAAAAAAATATGTCCTTGAGAGTTTTCCATCATTTCTGATCTCAAATGGGCAAGAGTGTGGAAAGTTTCTGTGGTTGCTGTGTGCTTCTGATCTGTGTTTGCCAAATCCTGCTTTTTACAGCTTCTCCGTGCACTCCCCAGTTTTTCCAGTTGCTGTCACGTCTCAGTGTGGGGGCTGATGGTTGAACAATTCTTTTTATTCTCCCTCGCACATTCTTGGAGATTTTTTGTGAGTTTTTGTGTGGTTTGTGTTTATTTTCTCTCTTCCAGAGCACGTGGCTCCAGGTTTGTTTAGGCTGACTCTCCCTTCTGGGGAGGTAAAAAAAATTCAATTCCAAAATAAATCCAAAATTTTGGACCCATTTGGACCCATTTGTCTCATTTAAAACCTGTTTAATTTCAGGAACTCTGCTTCATCTCCTGTTTGAACATTCTGCTTCAGCCTGGTCAGTGTCTGGCTTTAAATCTTCTCCTCACTGGGCTTTTCCTGGGCAACTTTCTGTACACAGGGAATAACATGAAAGGCAGCAAATCCTGATTTTCTTCATTTTAGGGTTTAGCTGCCAGGGCTGACAGCATCCTTCTGAGCCAGGCATGGAGTGGGTGCATTCTGGGGCCAATTAAGCATTTTCCACATAACCTGGATATTTTTTGTTAATTTTTGAAGCATCCTGATGTCACAGAAAACTCAGGTTGCAAATCACCGCTCTGAGGCAACAAAATGATGACTCAAAGGAGTTCTGGGCAATCTTTGTAGGGTTTGGGTTGAGGGAAATTTGGGTAAAACCCAAATTAAATCACAGCAGGGGTGAAGCGCTGGGGATGTCTATTTTAAATCTGCTCCATTTCACCTCTGGCAGTGTTCGGAGTTGCTGTCACTTGTCAGCCAATGTAAGATTTTTAATGGTTAAATGCTGCCTTTGTCCGTGGGGACAGGAATGAACTCCTTGACTCAAGAGGGTAATTAATTTTCCTGACAAGCTCTCTGAGTGCTCCATTGAGATTTTAGCCCTCCCATGGATGGGATCTGACAGTTTGCATTTGCCTTCTCCCACCTCCCCCTGCAAACCCAGGACTCGCTGAGTCAGGCTGAACAAATCCCCGGAACACCCCGCAATGAGATTGGGCTCTAATGTGCAATAAAAACTTTGCAAACGACTCCTTCAAACACTTCCAGAGGTTGGAAACGCATCTATAAATATCCACTTCATGCATAAAGTTCCCAAATCTTATTGGAAAAGGTCATTTATTCCAAAACCTGTCATTAAGCTCCGGAGCCAAGGAAATTGCAGGATAGTTTTGACGTGGCAAAGTTTGCAGCTGGAAGAAGTGGGAGAGAGGGAAGCCCTGGACAGGAACAGCAGTGTTGGTCCTTTGCTCCTCCTCTGCTCCCTGGATGCCTTTGGGATTTCATGTTTTTCCTTTTCCCTGCAATAAATCCTAAAACAGTGTTGGTGGTGGGTCCTTTGCAGATTTATCCCTCTGGGTAACCACCCACCCAACAGACCCTGCAGTCCTCAGGTGTGTCCAAGGTTTTTCTGGGCTGAATATTTCTGATTTTTCAGATTTTTTTATGTGTAGTTCCCCTTGAGCCATATCAGTTCACTGATGAATAAATTTGTGTGAAAATGGAGATGAAGAAATCTGAAAGTTTTGTTTCTAGTTCTGTTTTTAGCTCCTGGGGAATTCCTTACATTCTGTGTGCCCAATGGAGCCAGGCTGGGAGAGCTGGGGGTGCTCACCTGGAGAAGGGAAAGCTCCAGGGAGAGCTCAGAGCCCCTTGCAGGGCCTAAAGGGGCTCCAGAAGAGCTGGAGGGGGACTGGAGTGACAGGACAAGGAGGAATGGCTGTGAGATGAAGGCGGGCAGGGTTAGGTGGGATATTGGGAAGGAATTCCTCCCTGTGAGGGGGGGGAGGGGCTGGGATGGAATTCCCAGAGAAGCTGTGGCTGCCCCTGGATCCCTGGAAGTGTCCAAAGCCAGATTGGAGCACCCTGGCACAGTGGGAGGTGTCCCTGCTCATGGCAGGGGTGGCATTGGGTGGGATTTAAGGTCCCTCCCAACCCAAACCATTCCCGGATTCTGGGATTCCAAGTGCAGCTGAAGGAATGAGATGCCAGAGCCATGGATTTGATCAGGAACATTTTCTTCAGAACTCTTGGAATGAAGTTCTGTTCTGAGGGAGGCTGGGACGTGCTGGGTGAGGCAAACGAGGGTGGGGTTAATTATCCCCATGTGCTGTTCCAGATTTCAGACCTGTGTCCTGGTACAGAGGGCATGCAAGGATCGGGCTGAGAATGGCTTTTGGGATTTGCCAGATGCAATAAAAACTTTGAAAACAACTCCTTCAAACACTTCCAGAGGCTGGAAACGCATCTATAAATATCCACTTTATGCACAAAGTTAATGGCCTTTTAGTGCAGCAAATGTCAGTGACAGAGATCAAACCGTGGTTGTGGTAAAGTAAACACGGACAAGAAACGTGCAGCTCCTCCCCTCCAGTGCCACCCTCTGACAGCTCAGATCCATCGGTGCCTTTATTGCCACTTTCCATTCCCTTTGCTGCCTCCCCCACACTCTGCTCAGGAACTCTGCACTCATCAGAGCAAAGTGACTCAGGTTCATTTAATATTAATTTTAATATTAAAATCACCATTTTACTGCCTGGCACACTTTCCATATGGAGACAACAATCCTTGCTTTTCCTTATTCCTCTTCTGTCACTTTTTATTCTACACTTGTGGCTCTTTAATCTTCGATTTTTAAGGAAATGAATTGAATGTGACAATCCATGTGTGCTGAATTGGGAAGGAAGGAGCTCCATTTTCAGTGAGAGACTCAAGAATTTATAATCCCCGAATCCCAGAATAATTTGGGTTGGGAGAAACCTTCAAACCCATTTCATTCCACCCCATGCCATGGGCAGGGACACCTTCCCCTAGAGCCCCACCCAGTAAGTTTAACCTTAAACTAAAAGATAAAATCCGATTATTTTGAAAGGGGAGCTGAGCTTTGGGGGTGGGCAGGATGAGTCAATCCCTGTGCTCCAAGGAAGGGGATCTTGGGGGCTCATGTGCCCCCAAGATGGTAACGTATGAGTGGTCCCAGCCGAGCTGCTGGGATCACACGGAGCTGATTCCAGGGAGTTTCGCACCACAGGACTGCCAGGAGCTGCTGGGTGGAGGGCTGGGAGCGCTGGGGTTGCTGAGCTCTGGGATTCCTCTGCTGTTGCTGCTGTGAATGGTGGTGATACCAGGGATCATGGAATCATGGAATGGTTTGGGTTGGATGGGACCCCAAAACCCATCCAGTGCCACCCCTGCCATGGGCAGGGACACCTCCCACTGTCCCAGGCTGCTCCAACCCGGCCTTGGGCACTTCCAGGGATCCAGGGGCAGCCAGAGTCTCTCTGGACAAACACCACAGTCCTGTGGGTTGAGGCGCTGCTACAATTCCAACAAAAGCTGATTTAGTCAAAGAGAATTAAGTCGCAGTAATATTAATTGATAATTTTTCTCTCTCGGTGAGGCCTTGGAGCACGGGATACAACCTCACACCGTTGGCTGGAGGTTCAATTTCAGGCAGATCCTGTCGTGGTGCCTCTCTCAGGTCATCCAGGATGATTCTTGGAACAGCAGTGAATGAGATGAGGTGGAGAGTTGGGTCTTCTTGTCCTGCAGATGAATTCTGATCATGTGAAGCAAATGGTGAAAAGATCTTTATAGGAATTCCAGATCCCTGCCCATGTCACAGGGACACTTCACCACTTTTCAGAGAGGAAAAACATAATTTATAATGAACCAACCAGTGTGGACACCTGCTGAAATTCCTTAGGAGAAAAGTTCTATCTGTAGTTTACTGTTGCTCAAGCTGCAGATAAATCAGTATAAATTGCTTAGATTTACACGGGATTTGTGGATATCAGGGTGTTATGTACATAAAATTGGAATCTGTGCTGATGTTCTCAGTTTCCGTGCTCTGTGTTCCTGGAAACACGAAAAATCTTTTGGCTACAAGGCCTGAAACAAGTGCGGAGCTCGTTTGCTGAAAGTAGCAGGTGTTGTCTTGGTCTAGGATGTGCTTCCATCCCTGGGATGTGCTTCCACAGCTGGGATGAGCTTCCATCCCTGGGATGTGCTTCCATGGCTGGGATGTGCTTCCACAGCTGGGATGTGCTTCCACCCTGGGATGTGCTTCCACGGCTGGGATGTGCTTCCACAGCTGGGATGTGCTTCCATGCATTGCCTGGACTGGTTTTGCCTCCTGACTCACATTTGTGGCTGGAATGTCACTGCTCTGGGTCAAGGAATCAGCTCTGATGTGTCCCTGTCACATCCACAGATCTTGATGGCAAATGGATGGTGGGAATTGGAGTTAAAGGAGCAGGGCAGGGGTTTTGCTGGAAGTGCTGAGCTGTATTCCTGGGAAATGATGGATGGAAACACATTTCACTGCAGGAAGGCTTCACTCCACCATGCTGCTGACTCAGAGTGCTCTGTTACAAAGTGAGGCCAACAGCAATCAGCTTATTCATAAGTTAAATATTCTCTGGAGCCATAAATCTCTGCAGGTTAAAGTACCCGGGTTCCTCACACGAGACAGGTTTGAAATCCTTCCCAGCACCAGTGGATGGAGTTTGATGGAAAGGTCACTTGTCAGGATTGGGGATTGCTCCGAAGTGGGCAGGTGTTTTATCACGGACATTTTCTGTGCACTCCTGATTTACACCAAGAGGGAAAGCGGGAATGGGCAGGCTGGGAGGGAGGCAGCTGGGGAGGAGAATAAAAACAAAGTGCTGAAGGAATTGGGCAGGAAAGAGCCAGAGGATGGTGCAGAGTTAAGGAAGCTGTGTCAGCTCTGTTAAATTCCGAGTTCAACTCAATTCTGTTCCCACTGTCAGCTCAGGCCTTGGTGCTCAGGGAGCCAGAGGAAAATCCAGGAGGGAGACTGAGGTTCTGTCTGTCCTGTCCCTTCACTGCCAGCCTCCAGCACCTCATCCTGTCCATTAGGGCCAGCTCTGGGGCTCCACCACCTTCTGGAGCTCCACCACCCACTGGAGCTCCACCACTCACTGGGGCTCCACCACCCTTGGGGGCTCCACCACCTTCTGGAGCTCCACCACCCCCTGGAGCCCCACCACCCACTGGAGCTCCACCACCCTCTGGAGCTCCACCACCTTCTAGAGCTCCACCACCTTCTGGAGCTCCAGCACCCCCTGGAGCCCCACCACCCACTGGAGCTCCACCACCCTCTGGGGCTCCACCACCTTCTGGAGCTTCCAGCTGTGCCCCCGTCATTAACAGGGATCACAGATCTCCTGGAATCTCCACACCCAGCAGGCTTTCAGGGGCACATCCCCCAAGCCCGTTGCTCCCACGCCCCTTTACCAGGAATCTCTGTTCCCTGTGTGCTGGGACACCCCGAAACCCCGGGGTGCAAATCTTCTCTCCAGTGAGCAAATGAAGGTCTGGACGAGCCCTGCTGTTCCCACATTCCCCATTCCCAGCCACTCCTGAGGTTTTCCTCACCACACAATAGCAGCAGAACCATCTTCCCTACTGATATATCCAGTTCTTCTCCATAAATCCTCCAAAATATTCCCACTTCTGTGGATTGTTACTATTCCCCAGTGGCAGATTCCCTCTGCAGAGTTTTTAATGTAAAGAATCGGATGATTAAATATTTGACAAGTGCATTCAGCACTGAAATACTAATAAATTGCATTATCTCTGGGGGCAGAGGGTTATTTTTTTGTCATTTTAGCAGCAGAATAATGATGCTTTTGGAAGGTTACAGTTTTGCTGCCTGTAAGAGCAAGCAAGTCCTCCTTTCTTTTCAATAAGATTTTAATATAATTTGCAACCATTGTTAACTTGTCAAATTCTTCCCTCTCCCCTAAAAAAAAAACCTAGTCCTTTAAGAACTCAGTGTCTGCATATGAGCCTCGTGCTTTTCAAACTTGATTTTCTGTCATTGAGCAGAGGTGAATTCCAGATTCATTATGGCAAGAAAAAGAAATCTTTAAATTGATACTGAAGGAATCTCTGGTCCCACTCTTTAGTTTCTGACAGGAATCGGCTGATTTTCGAGTTCAAGATGTGAATCTCCTTTCTCACCCCGCCTCTGTCAGGTGATAGGTTGGTTTGTGTGTCCTGGGCAGGGTTTGGTGCTCCAGCTCTGAGCTCCGGGTGTGTGGGGCAGGACACAGCCCTGCCCTGGGGCAGACCTGGGGGCTCTGCAGGCTCCTTGTGATCCCAGCAGGGGCACATTCATTCCCATTCTGGAGCAGCTTCCAGGGAGTTCTGCAGGGCCTGGATCAGCCTCTGTCCACACCTGTGTCCCCATTCCTACCAGTGCAGCCCCTTGAGCAAATCCGGGGAGTTTTCCCTTACAGTGGCTGAAAAGTTAATTTGAAATTTCGAAATTTAAGTCGCAATTCCTTTGTCTTTTTGCAGCATTTTGGAGTGAAGGAGGAACTTCCCAGGCAGGAATTCAGCCCTGCTGATTATTCCAGTTTCCCAGGCCAAGGGACGTTCCCAGGAGCAGGAAATCTTTGGATGATTTAGGAACTTGGTCCCTCCTGCAAGTTCCTCTGCCCCGTACATTTTCCCTTGGCTAATCAGTTTGGGATGGGGAGGCAATATTTAAACAAGCAGAAAATCATTACATGATTTACAAAACACTGGAACCCCACGACGAGACCGTGAGGCTTCTTTTGGAGTAGAAAATGATTTAATTATTCCTCGCCCTTCCAAACATTCATCTTGGTAAAAATTAAAATGATTTTGCCAGGCAGAAAATTGGGCCTCATGTTAATATTTGCTGTAAATGAACAAATGGCAGAGCATCAGTGGGTTCCTCTGCTGGACTGAAAAAAAATGAAATATATTCTGGGGTGTCTTTAATGCACAGCAGTTTTTCAAGGCTAATCAGGACATTCTCTAAGCCTGCTTGGGCTTTATATTTTAATTTAAGCACGGCTGTGTCTGTGTCTGGTGGAATTATTCTCCCTTTCCCTCCTCTTTTGGCACTGGAATTGTTGTTGTAGTATTTGCGTTGGTGTCAGGGAGGTGTTGCCACTGTGGTTTATGTCACCAGAGAGGTGACACCGTGTGCTGCCCCCTGTTTTCCATGGAACCTGGGCACTGGGGTGGCTTTTCCTGGCTGTTTTCCTGGGATTCAGGGCGACTTTGGTGCTACAGGGACGGGAAATCCGTGCTCCTTTGCCAGCAGCTTGTCGTCAGAAACAACAGAGAGCAGTAACAAACCTCCAGCTCCCTAAAAACCAAACACCAGGTGGTTGTGCATGAAGGATTAATGGGGTTTGGGTTCTTTTTTAATGATAAACTGCATAAAATTCAGTGGGATCTGATCAGTCTGATCAGTGGTTTCTACTCTAAACCTGTGGGACGCCACTTTGCTGCCAGCCATGGGACAGAGAACAAGCAGGAATGTGCAGCATTCCCTAAGGACAGAATTGGTCTGTCAGGGGCCAAAATAAATCATCACAAACCTTTTGCACCTCGTCGTGTTTCCATTTTCCCTGCCTGAGCTGGCAGTGAGCGGTTGTTCCCTCGGTGGCCCCGAGTTCAGGCTGAGGACACCGGGATGATCAGCTGGCTCGCAGATTCCTTCATGTGCCTTCTAAAAGCCAGAAGGAACCTCCAGATAATCCAGTCTCGGCTCCTCTCTCCCTGAAATGTTTCCCTTGTTAACCCTGAGTTCTTTCCCGAGCCGGTTCTGACTTCTCACACCCCAGGATCCAATCGGTTGGTCCTTGTTTTTCCAGAAAGGAGGCAAAACACGGGTTAAAGGTTAAATTAGGGACACTCCACCCAACACAAGGTGTCCATGGAGCATTTCTGTGGGTGCCTTCCCCCTCCCACCCGGGGAGGCAGGAGGGGGATGAGGTTTCCAGCTGCCTGCACTGCTCTAATCCCCCCATTCCGGGTAATCCCCGGGAATGTTCAGTGAGGGAATCGCTCTGACCTGGCTCTGAGGCCCTCTGGAATGTGACAGACCCCAAGCACCCAGAGGGGAGAGCGGGGAGGGAGGGGAAGGCAAACGGGATTAAAGTGGGTGGTCCCATATGGCTTCCAGACCCTGGGCTGGAATCCCCTTAAGGAGATCCAGCTGCTCGCGCAGGAACGGGAGGAGGATTAAAACGGTTTCTGCTCCTTTTGACCCTGTTGCTACTGAAAATATTATGATGTAATACAAATAAATATATTTGTGCTGCAGTGAAATCTGCCAAACTCGAGTTTTCAGGCTGAATCTGATGGTACTCAAAGGAAAAGATGGAGACGGACCCTTCCCATGGAAAAGGGAGGGAGATTTTAACCTTTGCAAAGTATCCAGATTTAAACCAGGAATTTAAACTGCAACACTTCTCCAGCTTCAATTCAGATTCCTGGTTTAATGCCCCATCCCTGGAAGTGTTGGAAGGGCTTGAGCAAGCAGGGATAGGGGAAGGTTGACCCTGCCCGTGGTGGGGGTGGGACTGGGTGGGATTTAAGGTGCCTTCCAGCTGAACCATCCCAGGGTTCTGTGTTCTGTTTGGGGGAAGCGTGGCCCAGTTCCAGGCTGGGGTCTGAGGGATGAATCCACTCAGAGCTGAAGCACAGACTCAGAACCACCTGCACACGTTGCTGTCAGTTCCAGTTCTCTTTGTTTCCAGCCCTTAGTTACAATCACTTTGGTTTTTAATCAGGCCACAGCATTTGCCTAATTACAGGTCTGATAGATAACAATGACATTAATTAAACTTAACCAACACAGGGATTTAATGAGAATTCCACACGTGTCCTGCGCCATTCATCTCTCTGGACACAGCACAGCCAAATGTCTGGGGGGTTTTCCCTCATTTTCCCAAATCCCTCTTTGCTGGGATACCCTCAGAATTTTGCCCACACAGCCCCAGGCAGAGAGGGCTCGAGCTGTGCTTGAACGAGGGGAAAAATTGGGATTTTTTAGATCAGAACTTTATTTGTCCTCCTTGATTACGCTGCTGGATCAGCTCAGGCTCTTCAGGAACCTTTAAAATGCTTTTCCATAACCACACACCACATCCCACAGGGAATCTCCTCAGCTCAGCAGGTCCTGGGGACACCCCTGCAAGAGTAATTTAATTCTGAGATTTACAGGAGTTAAGAACTAGGAAATGGAGAATCCTCTTGTAACCAAATGTGAGATATGGGCAGCCCCATGCTTGCTGTATTTTCTGTTTGGGTTTATTGGAATGTGAAGAGACACAGGATTTATATTTATATTTATGTTTCTGTTCATATTCATATATATATATTTTTTATATAATTATATAGATTTTTATATAATTATATATATTTCTATATGTATAAAAGACAGGTTTTGAAGAGTGCATTATGTGCATTTCAAGTCATGAGTTTCCCAGGAAGTGGGAGGACGCTTAATTCTGCCCAAACCTCCCAAACCGCTGAGGCCAGCCCTGTTTTCCAGCATCAAACCCATGCTCCATCACAAACCCAGAGATTCCTGCTGCCGACACATCCAAATCCATCCCCCTGCAGACACAACATCCCCTCACAGACTCCCCAAAAATTGGTAATGCATTAAAAGCTTTGAGGTAATGAGCAGGGGGTTGCACAAAGCTGCTCTGGGCATCCTCTACCATGCTTTGATTCGTCACCAGAGCGGTGTTTGCAGGGGAAAATCCAACTTTTCCTCCATAAAATGATGTCCTTGTCTGACCAGGTGACTTGCCCAGTGGATGCTGGAAGGGCTGTGGATGTGTCCACCTGGATGTGTCCAGCTGGACTTGAGCAGCTTGACACCATCTCCCACAGGAAACTCCTGGAAAAGCTGTAGCCCACAGCTTGGACAGGGGCACTCTTCGCCTTCCTTTGAAGTGTTCCTGGCCATTATAATTAATCCTCTAGCCAGGACTGTTTGAGCTGCCTGCAAATTGTTCCCAGTGTTTGGAATTTAACCAATATTCCTATAAAATAATAGGAATGAATTAGTGTTTTGTTTCATTTTTGTATAGGTCAGGAATCCTTTTCCCCATTTTTCTGCCTTATTGATTTTTTAGCTCAGTAATAAATATAATCTTTGGTAGTGCCATAAAATTTGATTCCACTATGCCAGTTGATTCCCAACGAATTCAGTCCAAAGTTTTGGGGTTTTTTCCACGGTTGGGAATATTGAATTCCTAACAACAGAGTTGGTAATGGAAAAACTCGGTGTTGGTGATAGCAACACTGCTCACACACATGACAAATGTGTGATGTTTTCCCCTCAGCTGATTAATTCCACAAACACACTCTGAGAGGTTTCTGTGGGATTTTTTTTAAGGAAAACATATGGATTTTGCTCCTAACTCCCATCTGGCTGCACATCCTGGAGATAAAGCAGAGTGCAATGGTGAGAGAAGGAATTTGGGTTCCCCTGGCTCTTTTCTCCTCTGCAGGGTTTGTGTCCTTAGGCTGCAACCAAACTCCCCTCCTGGCTGGCCTCATGCAGATAAACCCACAGGTGTGACCCCCAAACCCACAGTTGTGACCCACTCAATCCCACAGCTGTGACCCACCCAATCCCACAGGGACACCTGGGCAGGGACACCTCCCACTGTCCCAGGCTGCTCCAGCCTGGCCTTGGATACTTCCAGGGATCCAGGGGCAGCCACAGCTGCTCTGGGAATTCCATCCCAGCCCCTCACCACCCTCATTCCTTCCCAATATCCCACTCAAATCTCCCCTTTCCCATTGGGAAGCCATTCCCTGTGTCCTGTCCCTCCATCCCTTGTCCCCAGTCCCTCTCCAGCTCTCCTGGAGCCCCTTTAGGCCCTGGGAGAGGCTCTGAGCTGTCCCTGGATCCTTCCCTTCTCCAGGCTGGACAGTCCCACCTCCCTCAGCCTCCAAGTTTCCCTGTGCCTGGAGTTTCCTTCACCTCTGGATTGAGCAGTGACCCCTTTCTTTTAAGGGTCTGTTGACCCTCATGATGACCTTTGTGAAAAACGAGCACAACTCTCTTGCTGCGAGGTAGAAGATGTTTATTGGTAGCAGCAAGCGTCCGAGGAAAGTCCAAAAGAAAAGCCGAGAGAAAGAAAAAAGGCAAAAAAAGAAACCGGGTCCGCAGCGATCAGACCCCGGGCCACCGCACGGCTGCCCTAGGACAGGGAGCTGTATGGTGCTGGGGTGAACTCCGGCTAGTCCGAGGCTCAAAGCAATTATAAAAGTCTCTCTTAGAGAGAGAAGAGGCCCGCTCCCAGCACCAGTTCTTCACCACCACTGATTGGAGGAGAAAGACTCAGAACTGCCTTGCGCAGCCCTTTTTATAAGGTTTGGTCTCCACCCCTGCCCGCCCCTGTCCTGCCCCCATGGTACCTGTGGATTTGTCCAGGTGTCTGATTGAGAGGACGCCTCTCACCAATGGCTCGTGCTGCTAGGGGNAGTTTATATATGACACCTTGCCAGGACTCAAGGCAGCAGTGGGAATGGCTCCTCTGCCAGGGTTTTATTGGATCAAACCCTAAAGCTGCCCCCTGGGAAGTCAGAGCATTTCTGGGATGCTCAGGTTCGCCTGCACTCCCATGGGATTGCTCCCAGCAGGAGAGAGCCCTGGACTGAGCTGTGTGTGAGGGTTTGGGGTGAGCAGCTCATGGCTGACAGGAGCACTTGCATCTCTCCAGGTGTTTTTTCTGTTACCACAGAGAACAGCGTTATTTGTTGCCCTGAAGACTTGGGGGTGTGTGAATTGCTGCCTTTGTGTGCAGTGAAGGCCGGGGTGACACTTGGAGCTGACACCTCGTCCGTGAGCCTGGAAATCAGGGAGCTGAGCTAAATCAGAAATGGCAGATTTGAGATTGAGGATGGGAAGTGTCCTGACCCTGCAGGATTAAGTGCAGTGTGCTGGACCCCGAGGAGGTGCCATTTCTGAACTCCTTTTCTTACTTGAGAGTTTTATTCAGGACTTTTGCGGTTTCTGTGGTGATCAGAGAGCACCGAGTCTGGCTCCTTGGAATATTTGCCTATGTTCTCCAATCCCATTATTTCCAGGCACCTTGACCTGAGCCTGACTGTTCCGACCTCAGGCACCCCGAACAGGTGATGATGTGCCAGCAGCAAGGACCCGGGGAAGCAGAAAATCCAAATCTGATCCAGAGATGACTCCAAGGCCAGCCTGGATGGGGCTTGGAGCAACCTGGTCTGGTGCAAAGAGTCCCTGCCCACGGCAGGGGTGGGATTGGGTGGGATTGAAGGTCCCTTCCAACCCAAAGCATTCCATGATTCCAGTGACAAGGCTGGGAGAGCAGTTGAGTGTTGGCAATTTGCCCTTTTTTTCCATATCTCCATGTTGGACTACACTATGTGGTGGTGGTGATAGAGAGATAATCCCTGAAGGCCGGAGAGAGAGAGAGAGCCTCTTTCCTTGGCCCAGAGGTGACCCTGGGACTGGATCCAGGGCACCGGGGATGGGTGGAGAGAGGATTGTGGTTTGTGGGCAGGGCGGGACCTGTGAGAGGTGATGGTTGTAGTTTGTGACCTTACAGGGCATTGTTTACCTGTTACCATCATAGGTAATGTCTGTGCACTGCCCCAGGTGATTGGGGACACTGTGGTGAACATCTTTCCTGTTTATATGATGTTATATCCTGTTGTGTGGGGGTATTTAGGGAATTCTGGCTGTGCAATAAACGACTTTGAACCTCCAGCTTGTGTGCGGAGTTCATGCCCATGAGTGATTACTGCATCTCCAGGTCTGAGCTCCAGAGTAGCCATCCCATGGGGATGAATTCCACGTGTCTGTGTCCTTCCCAAAGTTCCTGGTTGTTTATTTTATTCCCTTGTCAGAACGATCACAGCGAGTGCCTCTGCCGGGGCTCCAGCAGCGACGGCAGCACTGATAACAGACTATTTTAAGCTGCTCCTAACAAGAGCCTGTGAAACTGCAAGGTTGTGTGAAAGAGAGCGAGGGAGCCTCACGGAGCTGTGCAGTGAATTATTAACTGCTGCTCCTGGCCCAACATGACAAATAAAATTCTATTGCACAAAGATGCTCCGTGTGTCAGGCATCGATTTGGGGAGATGTCGAACAAGTGGCTCCTGGAGAAGCTCACAATCTTTCTTAATTTGTCTGCCTGATCAGTGAACTTGAATGGAGGAGGAGCCCCCAAACAAAATTAGCATTTTCCTTCTGTCATTAGCTGTGCTTTCTTAATAAAAGACTTGGAAGCCCTGCTGATGTAAATGGATAAAGTAGACACATGCAAATTTCAGATATATTTATTTCAGTTCCCTGCTAACATCACCGAAGCACTGTGAATCAGCTCCAGACATGCAGAACACATCCTCCTCTCTGTGCTGGTGGGGTTTGGCTCATCTGGGGCTTTGTTTGGGTTGAAACTGAGATCTCTCTCCCTGGCACTGCTGTGATTCCCTTGGTCTTTGCCTGGCAAACGCTCCTTGTTTGTGTCCACTCACAGCAATTAGTCGGGATAATCTCAGACAGGAAGGGGAGAGCAATTGGAAACTGTAGGAGCTGAGTTTTAATTCTGCAAGGTTTGAGCGCTGGCTGGGGATCAGAACCCAGAGAGAGGGAAGAGGAGGGACCAGATCAGCCAAAAAGCTTTGCTGCTCCCTGGGGTGAACAGGGATTCCCAGGGACCCAGCTGCCTCCAGGAACATCCTCTGGCTGTCAGTAAGATGAGCAATGGATGTTCATTCCTGGTATGGGTTGGCTCCTGGAGCCCTGGAGGTTTTTGGCAGCAGGAAAATGGCAGCACCATTATCATAACAGTATTTATAGTTACAGCATTTATAGTTACAGCATTTATCCTGAGTATGTTTGTTTATTTATTTAGAATCCCTGAAGGGTTTGGGTTGGAAGGGATATTAAAGCCCATCCAGTGCCACCCCTGCCAGGGGCAGGGACACCTCCCACTGTCCCAGGCTGCTCCAAGCCCCGTCCAACCTGGCCTGGGGAAACTTTGCTGCCCTTGGCACCTTTTAACCCTTTAATGTGACAAAACACATTTACAAATGGGGTATAACCCCACTTTTCCCTGAACACAGCTCTGTCACCTGCACTGCTCATGATGCCACAGCCTGTCAGGCCTGGAGGACTCTTTGGAGCAGCCACACAAAGGAAATCTTCAGACACCTTAAATTTGGAGGCATTTTATCCCCCAGAGGCACGAGGCATCTCATCATCAATGCTCCGCGTGCAGACAGCTCCGGAGTTTCTCACTCCAGACATGGGAGGCACGGGGACTTTTCACACTCGTTTGGGAGATGAGAGGCTGGGTGAAGGAGGAAGATTAATTGCTTTACAGGGAGCAGTGCAGTCCTTGAGCTTGCAGTGGTACAGCAGGGCTGGAATCAGCCGGAAAGGCTGGCACTCCATCACCGTCACATCCCATTGTTCATGCCTCTCCTGTGCTCGCAGGGAGAGAACGCAATTCCCGCCTCTGGAGCATCTGCATTGTTTGTAAGGAGTGGAATGAATTAAAAGCAGAGTGTGCCTTTGGCTCTTCATGTTCATGCTGTCACAGATTTCTTAATTATGGCGACTTGAAATCTGTTTTAAACTTTATTCTCCTCCGTGTTAGAGTTTCAGGATGAAACTACGGGGTTTAGGTACTGGCATGGTGTTGACAAGTTTTTATATTCATTATCCTGAATTTCTGCTGTGATTTGATGGACAGACAGGGATTTGGGGAGGGGAGGATAAAAGATAATATTTTCCATTGTGACTTATGGCCAAATTTGTAAACACTGAAGGATCTTGTGCGGAACGAGATGGGGATGAATTGATTTCTAGTGCAGATCCACTGTTAGAGACCTGAGCAGCTCAGGGTGGAAATGCAGTCTGGATGTTCCAGGGCAGCTGGCAGCTGGGATGCAGGGGAAGGACCTGCACCTGGAGTGGGGCCGGCACCAGGAACTCCAGGGGCAGCTCCCTGTGAGCAGTGGAGTCACCACATTGTCCCCAGGAGTTCCTCCCAGCACGGGCAGGGAGCTCTCAGCTGAGGGCAGGACAGTGGGACCAAGGCTTGGGGGATTTGGGGTTCCAAGAACCATAAACTGACAGGAAATGAGCTGGGAAGTGCCTGAAAAGTTGGTCACAGCCACTGGCAGGAGCTAAAGCCTGGAGAGTCCTTCCAGCAGCTCCATCCAATTTCGGGAGACCCTGAACCATCACTCAGGGCAGTGCTCAGGCACGTTCTGCTCAGAGAAGCCCTTCACTGGATTTTCCTTCATCTGCTGCAGTGCTTTCCCCCAGTCCGCTTTATTCCCTGCTCTGGAATGGCCCATCCAGGGCATGTTTTTTCCCAGGCAAAACCAGCACCTGGAGAACAGCGCTCTGACCTCTGCGTGCCCAGAAATGTGATTATTGTGGGCCTCAGAGGAGCTCCCGGGCTCTGCACAGGGGAGTGAGAGGGGAAAAAGGCCCTGGGAGCAATTTCCCTGCAGGTTCCATCGCAGCATGTGCTGGGGAGGTGCTCACGTGCCCTGCTCACAGTACTGGGGGAAGTGCTGATCATTCCTCTCCCTTGGAGCAAACCAGTTGTAACTTCCTCACTCCTGGGGTTTGGGGTTTCTGAGGGTGATGGGAGGGTGTGTGAGCTCTGCCATCCCTTTTCTGTGAGCTTTTCCTCCAGATAAGCTGCAAAACACTGCAGTAGATGGGCAGAAATATCAGAGGAATGTGAAAATGTACCTTTTTAGTCTTCCAGAAGTCTCAAAATGCTGAGGTGAAATACATGAGCTCCCAAAAAATCACCCAAAATTCCTGACTGCTTCACCCTCGATTTTCTCTGCAAGCTGCTCATCACGTCCAGCAGCACTGGTGGCCCAAAGACGGGAATTAAACCTCTGGGAATTGCAGTCCAGAGGGAACTGAGGGCCCTGGGCACCTCACGCGGAGCCAGCAGCGGGAATTTGGGTCTCCTACAGGGGAACACCCTCACTTTAACCTGGTTCAGAAGAAATGGGAGCTCCAGCTCCTTCCTGCCAAGCTTTTCCCGGCAGTCAGCGTCTGTGTGATTGGGGTCAGGATTAGAGCTGGGTTCTGCTTCAGGCCCTTCATTCCATGGAACAGAGAAATCACGGGGATGGAGGGAAAGGAATTAAAAAGCAAACACGGAGAGAAAAAAAAACAACCAAAAACTGAAGAGAAAGTGCTGTTTAAAAAGCGTAAGAACTGGTAAAGCTGAAATGTGCTTAAATAACTTAACTTTTCCTCCCCTAAGAAACAAAATGTTCCTCCCATAAGAAACAAACAGGAAGATCTGGCTCAGCTTTAGGCAGGTCCCACCTTCAGACAGGACCCACCTCTAGACAGGACCCAGCTTTGCTCCAGTGCTAAAAATGAGAAATTTCAGTCTTGGTGGTTAAGCTCAGTCCTGTCTGATCCTATAGCCCTTCAGAAGCTGCACTAGCTCCTAAAATCCCAGCCCCAGGTCTGCCTAAAGGATCAGTTCAAGATGTTGCAGTTCCTGCCAAAGTGGATAAACTCCTGTTGAAGGCATCAAACGTTGGTGCTTCCCAAAGATTCCTCCTTGCCTGGCTGTTCCCTGTCCATCCATCCTGGGTATTTATATTCATTGCTATTCCTGGCTGATTTTACATAATCTCACAGAGCCTTTTTATTTTCCTGTGAAAGGAGATTACTCTGGATAGCAACAACTGACGCCAGCACAGATCAAATGCCTGAAAATAGTTCCCAGAAATGTTGGGAATGATGCTTGTAGGGACCATGGAGCAAGTTCTTCTGCATTTACAGCTGATCTGTAACTCTGGATAATCTCCCCCAAAAGCGGTTCTGGTTTAAGACTTTGTGATTTGGCATTGTTTTTTCACATTTCCCATTGTTTTCAAACGCTGTGGGGCCCTCACACTGGGAAAGGTCTTCACAGAATGTTTGAGAAATAGTTTGGGTGTGACATACCTGTGTCAGGAACATGAAATTACGTTTGAAGAGTAGAATTGTTAAATAAAAAGATGAATTTGGGGTGGTTTCTTGCCTTCCTGAAGCTCAGAGTTCCACTGCTTAGCCCAGACATGTAAATTGTTGCTCATTATTGAAAAGCCCAACCTGCAGGTTGGCCTTCAGAAGGGTATAGATCATCGTAATTAGATGAAATGAGGAGAGGAAAGTGCTAGGGTTGAGTTCTGGGCAAATGCAGCCCTGAAATTCACAATATCAATGGAGTTCTCTGTGCTTTTCAAACCATAGAATGGCTGGGCCGTCCTGCAGGGTCAGACTGGGAGGCATGAGCAGCATTACAGATCCATAGGTACAGATTTATTTATATCTCTATTTATTTATATATATTCATTCTCCAGGACAGGTTTCAGCCTCACTAAAACTTACGGAATTCTCTGTTATTCCATCAACATCCCTGGGAGAACTGACACAGAATCAGATGGGATTAAAGCACCAATCTGTCCAACCAAAAGGGATCCAATGAGAGCACCAAAAAGCACCTTGGATCAGGAATTTTCAGGGCTTGTTTACCTGGGATCAGGAATTTTCCAGGGTTGTTTGCAGGCAACTTCTGGGCTGTAGAAAAACGGGAGTGAAGAGCTTTTAGGGTGGAATTTCATAGTGTTCAACCCAATTTTAACAGGAAGCTGCTGGGGGCTTTCCCTGCTGTTGAGGGGCAGAGGAAAAGGGATTTTGTGTTGCCCACAATGGAATTTTTTTCATTGCAGTCGGGCTGGATTAATAAATTGCAGCCATGCCAGGAGGTGCTTCTGACGTGACAGAGGTTTGTGGTCTTGTGGGAATATTCATGTTGGAAAATGAAAAGCACTTCTCATTTTGTAGGACTTTTCCTGGGTTTTTTTGGTCTTTTGTAGGTCTTCTTCTTTCTACAAGGCATGAAATGAACGTGTGGCCCCAGTGAAGTGCTTTATGGAGCAGTGATGGTCACTGGCATCCCAGAGCTGGGCTGGAGTTGTTATTCTGCCCATACACCACCCCAAATTGATAATCTGCATTATGTAACCACCTCCACATTAACTTGGGGGAATATTTGTCTTGTACAGAAGCAGCTCGTCCGTGGACGGCAGAAACAAATGTGTTTCCTCAATTTTCCATGTTCAAAACGAAAAAAAACACCCAAAAAACCCACACACCTCCCTCTGCCCAAGAGCTGAGATCAGATTTAATTTAGAGCAAATACTTGAACTTTAATTACGAGCATTCATCCAGGACATTGCAGAGTGAGTCCTAATAATTAAGAAAAAATAATTAAAAATTAATAAAGGAAATATGGAAGACATTGTAGGCACCTTTTTTTTCCCCTGTACAATTAATAAACCTGCTCTGAATGACCTGAAAGAGGGGAATAATTATCTCAGCCAGGTAATTGTGAGTGAGTGAGGGAAAGGCTGTGGAGGTGTCTGCCTGGATTTTAGGAAAGGAATGATTTCCATCTTTCTCCTGGAGTGTGTGCAGGTGGGCAAGGAGGCAAAGGGCACCTGGGTTGTGTCACCCCAGTGTGGCCCCAGGACCAGGGCTCAGTTTTGGGCCGCTCACCCTGAAACATGGAGGGGCCGGAGCATGTCCAGGGAAGGGAACGGAGCTGGGGAAGGGGCTGGAGCACCAGGAGTGGCTGAGGGAGCTGGGGAAGGGGGTCAGGAGAAAAGGAGGCTCAGGGGGGACCTTGTGGCTCTGCACAACTCCCTGACAGGAGGGGGCAGCCGGGGTGGGGTTGGGCTCTGCTCCCAGGGAACAGGAGGAGAGGGAACGGCCTCAGGCTGTGCCAGGGGAGGCTCAGGGTGGATATTTTGAAAACTCCTTCCCAAAAAAGGAAGGATAGCTGCCCAGGGCAGGGGTGAGTGCCCGTCCCTGGGGGATGTCACAGTGGATGTGGCACTTGGGGACACGGGTGGCCTTGGCAGTGCTGGGGGAATGGTTGGACTAAATGATCTTTTCCAGCCTAAACAGCTCCATGATTTCCTCAGCCTTTTGTCACTCCCCACTCTGTGTTTCAGCCTCTCTTTTAGTCCTGCTCTCCTCGTGTAAACAAGTCTGAGGGGGCTCAGCAAAACCAACGCTGAGTTACGGCTGAGTCACGTCCTGCCCATGGTATTGTTCCTTTTTGTGTTTGGTGCTCCCTTGTAATGTGATGCCTGTTCTTGGTCTTAAAATCAAGAACCAAACACAGTTAGAAGGGAACACGGGGGTTTTCCCTCGGTATTTATTTTGAGGATCCTTGGTGCACCCCATGCAGGTGGAGCACGCTGGAATGCACATCCAAATGCACACCCACAATAGTTCAGGTACAACATCATAGGCTTTACCAATGAACAAATCTATCAAAGATTCCCCAATGAGAGGCTGAGCGAACCCCCCTCCCCGAGGAACTTTCCCCCCCTGGACAGGCCTATCTCAGTTTACAACATGTGTTCCAGAGAAGACCTCGGTGTCTGAGGCTTCTGAGATGTTTGGTCTAACAGAATATTGGGTCTGTGCTGGTTATCAAACCTGAAGATTAGAACTATGTGGGCTACAAGGCCCTTAAGAATACATAAAAGCTATATAAAAGAGTATATAAAATGGGGTATATAAAAAGCAAAAAAAATCATCATGGCATCAATGAATATTCAGTTCTGAGGGAGCACAGGCCTCCCCAAGGTTTTGGGGCAGGAGCCTGACCCAAACCCGACAGAACTGAGCCCAGTTCTGGCTGCTGGTGTCAGGGAGAGCTTCGTTAGGCCAGACTGCAGCAGGAATTGAGCTCGTTGGACTCGGTGAACTTTGCTCATGTACAGTGAGATGTTGATGAATTTCCTCATGGTGACAATCCTGGGAATGGTGGAATGAGGGAGAGCCCTGGGGTTAACCAGGAGAGGAGCTCATTCCCACTCCCTGGGAGATTTTGGGACACAAAACGTGGCTGGGGAGAGATTTCTCCTTTCTCTCACTCAACGAGAACAGCAAAGAACCAAATTCCAGGGAGAGCTGCAGGCTCTGCATCCTGAAAGGGTCTGTCCCTGGGGAGTCAGGACAGCGGGAATTGGGTATTTATTGAGGTGTTTATTGAGGTGTTTATTGAGGTGTTATTTGGGTTTCCCAGAGGAGCTGTGGCTGCCCCACCCCTGGAAATGTCCCAGGACAGGCTGGACAGGGCTTGGAGCGCCCTGGGACAGTGGGAGGTGTCCTGCCACGACAGGGGTGGGACAGGATGGGATTTAAGGGATTCTGTGACTTCATGATTAACCAGCATCCTGCTGCCACTCAGACCCTGTCCTGGGGATGTCAAACCATTACACAACCATGGCCTGGCTCTGTGCATCTCACAAATACTTCCTTCAATTATTTTTGTTTCTATTCTATCATTACACCTGTTCAATGAACTCCAGGGTCAGAGGAGAGGATATTGGGGATGACTTTTTATCAGTTTCATGGTTTCCATGTCCCAGAATGATCCTGTTTGATCCTTTTTCCAGACCCAATTATAATAAGCAATGAAAAAGCTCCTTCACTGGGCACTTTTAACTCTTTGGCACTGTTTATTTTGCAATTTAGTGGCAGTTTGTGCGGCAGAAACTGGGGGTAGCTGGGACTCGCTGAATTTGACGGATTCCCATGGAATAAGGTAATTCCTGCGGGGTTGTTGCTGTGGGATGTGAAGACTGAACACCTGTAAGAGGCTGTGGCGTGGAAGGCTGCACACACCAGGCTGGGACTAACAAATGAGTGCTCTGACAGCCCTTTTGCCACAACAGATGGGCTTGGAGGGCGCAGCTGGATGGCACCAGCCGAGCTGCTGGTGTCAGTACAGGGGATAATTCCTGCAAGGAAATACCCACCCACTGCATTCTGCAAGCCCCAGATCACCTCACCCATGCAGTCCTTGTCAAACAGATCGCTTTATTTCCTTCTTGCCTGGTGACTCCTCTTTATTTATTCAAAAGCCTGCAAAGCAACATGGAATTCACTGCAGCAGTGATTCCAGAGGTTCCCAGTGCGCTGTGCCAAAACTCCAGATTGCGGGATAATTACAGAGAATTATATTGTTTCAGGAGAGGGACGTCAAAGGGTTCTTAAAATGATCAATGATGACTTTTAAGATTAAACTCTGGCTCTTTCCATCATTTCTGTGAGACGTTTTAAGGACATAATCTTTATCTTTCTGTCTGGTTTTACACCCCTGCACTCAAGGTGTGACCTGGGGGTGGCCAAACCCTCCTGGTGCTCAAGGCAGCTGTGACCTGGTGGCTTTTACAGGTGCTGAGAGTTACTCAGAGTTACTCAAACTCCTCAGAATTACTCAGATTACTCAAAATTACCCAAATTACTCAAAGTTATCCAAATTATTCAAATTTTCCTTACTCAGAGTCACCCAAATTTTCCTTCTTTAGCAGAAATGTGGCACCTTCCCACCTGGTTCTTTGGGAGCTGATGCAAATATTGGTGTTGTCCTTGGCTGGAGCCAAGCTGGAGCTCTCAGAACACAGTTGTGACCCAGTGCAAATCCATTAAAGTTTGGATTTCTAAAAATTCAGTGAAAAATGGGATTTTTCAATGCAGACTCTGCAGCTGTCACCACACTGAGCCGGTTCAGCCATAGCTGTTCTAGTCTGGAATTTCCAACAGATCCAGAATTCAGAGTTCAGTACCCAAAACAATGTGACAACAGTGAAATCATCTTTACTTTGTCCATAAAACATAAAACCAAATTCAAAATGATTCCCTGCCCATGGCAGGGGTTGGATCCAGATGAGCTTTAAGGTCCTTTCCTACCCAAACCATTCTGGATTTTAATTCCAAAGCCAGTCCCAGATGTCACGTGTTCCGTCTGGAAAGCAAAGCCATTTTTCTGTGCCTCCCATCTGCTGTAGGGAACAACAGCAGAACCTCTCCTTCTCCCAGCTTTTGGTTGGGATATTGAATTCATTATATTAATTCAATAATTTGTGCCAATGAACTGGTGGGTGGTGAACCCCAGCTGTGTGAGAGGATCTGCTGCTGTGTTCCCCACTGCAGAGGAGTGGACACAGGAATGTCCTGGTGGCTCAGCCTCTCCTCCCCTTTCTTTGGCATCTCCAAAAGGCCTGGAAAGCAAATTCAGCAGGAGCTGGGAGCGTTGACAACTCGAAAGTCTATTTTTATAAATACACATGATATATTCTTCCAAATGGGATAGTTAGGCATGGAAAAAAAAAAATGTGCTACAAAATTTACTGAGCCTTTTTATTTAGTGGAGCATGACCCTAAATCTGTCGTTTTTCATGGCAAATGAATCTGGATCCTCAGCAGCGCCCCTGGGTGAGCACAAAGCTTTGTTGTTCTTGCTCCTGGCATTCTGGGGGAGTTGCTGTTTGTTTTGATGTTGAAAATTCTGGCGAATTGTTTGCATCCCCAAGTGGGGGTGGGATTTTTAAGCACAGTAAAAAGGAAATCTTTGCCATACAGCACCTTGGGCTGCCGGGAGATGAGTGTCGCTATTCCTAATTAATGTATTGAGAAACAACATGAAGTGGCTCGTCTCTGATTGTTCATTAAGTCACTGGCAAAAGCTTGGAATACAATCAGGAGATGTTGAATTTGTATCCATTGCCCTTCCAGCAGCTCCTTCTGTTTGTTTATTTCTTTATTTTTAAGGGGGTCTTTCAAGTATCTGCGAAAATCGGTTCATTTGGGGCTCAGCAGCACTGACACTGTGGCACCTGAGATAAACATGCACCTGCACATAAACATTTGCAGATTTTGGGAGATCAATCGGCCTCAGTCACCAGTGGGGATCCAAGATTTGCTGTTCCTCGAGCTGTTCCCTTCATTTCAGACCGGAGGAAATCAGGGCCTTGCTCCACCTCAGCCCCAGCTCAGGGAAAGGCTTTGGTTGAAAGGGAAAATCTCTTGGCAGATCAATATTTTTATGTGCCAAGAGGGATTTCCTTAAAATATACAGCTGTCCTTGTAATGTTTGCTGGATTTTTTTTGGAGAAACAAGTGGGATGGGATGAGCTGGAATAGGAAATCTCCTGGCCTGTAAAACTGCTGGAGTTACCAGGGAGCCCCTGGAACGTCTGTGCAGGGAAGTGATTCTGTAAAAGAATTAGGAAATGGCTCAGTGTGTGAGGAATCCTACAGATTCCTTGGAATATTACCTATATTTGTATTTTCCAGCTTTAAAGGTGGGACAGAGCCTGTCTTTGAGTGGCTGCAGCGTCATGGGGTCCCTCTCACTGGAATTAGTGCTGGGTCGTTGTTGCTTTGCACCAGTGGAGGTTTCATGGGTTGGATTTCTCCTCGTTTCTCCAGGTTCTGGCAGAGCTCACAATCCCAAAGGAGCTCTTTGTTCACTGAGTCCTTGGGATGCATCCCAAGGTTTAGAAAGTACTTGGAAACCTTCAGAGAAAAGGCAGCACGTGGCAATTGTTAATAAGGGGATGTCTGGCAATTGTTAATTAGGGGATGTTAAGTTCTGCACACGGTTTATTATCTGGGAAGGAATTCCTGGCTGTGAGGGAGGGGAGGGGCTGGGATGGAATTCCCAGAGCAGCTGTGGCTGCCCCTGGATCCCTAGAAGTGTCCAAGGCCAGGTTGGAGCACCCTGGGACAGTGGGAGGTGTCCCTGCCCATGGCAGGGGTGGCACTGGATGGGCTCTAACCAACCCAAACCATTCCAGGATTTTATTCCTGCTGCAGGATCCAGAGGAAGCAGCATTCCTGGCTTTCATGGCCAGTCTCAAACCAGAAGCACCAAAGTTTGACATTTGAGCAATAAAATCAGACTTTTTTTTATTGTTTTCCTGTGCCCAAGCCCTGATCCCAAGAGGGTGGGCAGACATTCCATTCAGGAATGTCCCGTGCCTGGAAAGGTATTGGAATTGCTCATTAGTGCTGTTCTATTTGCTGATTCACCTCTGGGTTAATGCTGGGCAGCAGCCCTTACTCAGAGCCAGGGCATGAATTGCTCAGATCGTGAATTACTCCGTGGAGCAGCTCCCAGCAGTGTGGATTTCAAAGGAGGCTGGAAGGAAGAAAAGAGAGAGAGAAAGGGGAAAAAATAGAACAGAATTTTCCCTCTGTCCTTTTCCAGCTGACTGGGAATGGGCTGCAGCAGTCCCAGGGCATGACACAGCATCCATTAATTCTGGAGCAGCACTCCACACATGGCTAATGATCCACAGCATGGATTCATTTCCTTTGGCTGCAGCAGCTCCGTCCTGGCCATTAGAATGATGGATTTGTCTTGATCCCGAGGCTTCCATTTGAAAGTCAAAGCTCGTGGGGGAAGAATCCTCTAGCTCCATTGGCTCCTCCAGGAAAATTCTGGCCACCCAATGGGCAGCAAGCAGGGAAAGGGGCTCAGGAGGGACAAGCCCATGGAGTCTTTACCTGGGTGCAGGTGAAAGTGCCAGATTTTGTTCAGCAGGAGTCCTGGAAAGGGGACAGGAGATAAAGAAGGCGAAGTTCCATGGGCTGTCATGGTGTTCCTGTTCCAGTTTCCACTTGGCCCGTTCAGAACTGACCCAGAGCATTAATGGGAGGGAATTCAAATAAAAGTCAGATTCTGTGGGATAAAATAACTTTGGGAGTGCTCGTGTGGCAGCCCAAGCTTTAAATTGAATATTACATTAAGCTGGAGCTGCCTCTGTGAATGCCAAGTGCTCTGTTTGTTTGGAATAAATCTGCTCAGGAGCTCCTTATTTTTTTTTCTCCCTCCCTTTCTGTGGTACCTGTGCACAGAGCTGACCCTTGGAATGGTTAAATAGGAAATATCTGCTCCTTTACCCTGCATCACATCCAGGGAGTGTCCCAGGACCTCCTGGAGACCCCAGATGATTGTTCTCATTATCCATCAGTGCCATTGAGGCGTTTATTAACTTACAATCCAACAAATCACAACCAAACTCAACACAAAGGTTCTGGGAGTTTTGATTCCAGGGATTTGCCAGGACAGGGGGTTGGGTGTGTCCCGTCATGGACACAGGGTGGACAGGCTGTCCTGAAGATCTGTGGCTGCCCCTGGATCCCTGGAAGTGTCCAAGGCCAGGCTGGATGTTTGGAACATCCTGGGACAGTGGGAGGTGTCCCTGTTCCTGGCAGGGGTGGGATGCGATCATATTTAAGGTTTTTTCCCAAGCCAAACCATTCCCTGATTCTCCAGAGGTGTGTGGGTCACCTGTCCTGTCCTGTCCTGCCCTGTCCCAAGCCCTGTGGGACTTCCCTGCCCAGGGAAGATCCCACGGAGAGCTCAGTTCCCAGAGGATAAATGCACACACCTGGCTGCTCACCCCTCCATGAAAAATCAGATTAAACTTAAATTCGTGGCCAGGATTCCTGAGTTCCATTTGCTGCCCTGAAAATTGCTTTTCAGAGTAACTTTAGGGAAGCTGGGTAGGTTCTGTCTGGGAGGTTGTAGGGGATGAGTTGTGTTTATTGCCCCGTTTCTCTCAGTGCTTTAATTCGATGCAGTTTTATGGCCCTTTTTATGAAGGCAAACACATTAAAGAACATCCTCAGCCTCTAAACCATGCCTGGGCCGAAAACTGCTGTCCTGAGTTAATACTGAAAATACTTAAAATAATCAATTCATTTAGGCCCAGTCTCGATCAGTGTCTGTCTCTAGAGATGAACAGCCAGGATGCGACAGAGCCCTGGAGAAAACAGCAAAACTCTGACCCAGCCCCGCCATTCCAGGGAAGGTTTGAACCAGGGCAGGGTCTGGATTGGTGCTAAACCCCAACCCACTGGAGAGAGGAAGCACAAACAGCAAAAGCAGGGAGCTGAAGCTCAGGTTGCAATTTTCTCCTGTCTCATTGCCTGGTTACAGAAATAATTAGGGTTTAATTCTTCTTTTTTTTTTTAATTCTTTTTTTTAATGGGAAATCGAGGCTGTGAGGAGATGACTCATTTTGCCAGTGGTAAATGGAATCTATTTCATGGACAGACTGTGGGCCAGGCACTGACCTGGAGGGAGAACATTCCACACCTGTGGAGCTTGTCCAGCTCCCGCCAGCAGCAGGACAAAGCCGAGCCATTGCCTGGAAGGTGAAGGACTAGAAATTGTACTGGGGAAAAAACCTTATCTGAGACCTTATCCAGGAAATCTGGACCTTCAGCTGGCTGGGGATGTGAGTTTCCTCTGTGTAAGCATTTCCAGATCGAGCAGATGATGGATGGAGGACGGACTTT
This sequence comes from Aleadryas rufinucha, assembly GCA_013397815.1. Taxonomy (NCBI): domain Eukaryota; kingdom Metazoa; phylum Chordata; class Aves; order Passeriformes; genus Aleadryas; species Aleadryas rufinucha. The sequence continues at coordinate 777,060 of VZTH01013395.1, forward strand.
TATTTCTGGTTGGGGCTTTTAGTTCCAATTTTTAATTTTAGGGTGTTTTCTTTTCCTCTCCCCCTTCTTCTTCTTTCCTTTCCCCCTTCTTCTTCTTCTTCTTTTCCCCCCTTCTTTTCCTTTCCCCGCTTATGCCTCCTCTTTTCTCCCTTCTTCTTTCCTTTTCTCCCTTTTTCTTCCCCTTTTCCCCTTCTTTCTTCCCTTGCCCGTTTTTCTTCTTCTCTCTTTTCCCTCTTCTTCTCTTTTCCCCCTTCCTCTTCTTCCTTCTCTTTTCTCCCTATTTTTCTCCTTCCCTCTCTTTCCTCCCCCCTTCTCCTTCTCCTCCCTTTCCCTGTTTTTTTCCATGGAGCACCTGGAGCAGCTGCTCTGGCTGGGAGGAGAATTGGCAGCTCCAGTGTGGGGGCTTTGCTTTGGAGTCACTGATTCCCTTCCCTGCCGGAGCCTGAATCCTTCCTGGATCCATTGGCAGAGCAGGGATTCCTCCAGAGGGAAAAATGACATTTTTAGGGAAAGGGCAGATTCCCCAGGAAGGGGCTGGAAGCTGCTCCGCCCGTGGGAAGGTTTTTCCCCCTTCCAGTGTGGAGTTTTTGATGTTTTTTCCCCCATTTTTCCTGCTGACCCTTGGAAAAGCCAAGCAGCAGCTTTGGCTGGGGGAGCTGAGCTGCAAAACTCAGCTGACCTCTTAAAAATGTGTCCTTTCTTTGGGCAGAAAGGAGCAGATTCCGATTATTCCCAACCCTACAGGATCCAGATCCCCCGAGCTGTTATTTTTGTTCTAACAAGACCAGATTATCATGTTTTTAATGCTGTTCTTACACTTCTAATCCGTATTTCTTTAAAAAAAACCAAAACATGTAATTTTTTTTCATGAAACAGAGGGAATGACTAAATATCCCCAGTTTGACTTAATCTGACCTTGGTAGAACCAAAATTTTAAATTCCCCCACAAGTATTTGGATGTGACAAGTGCCTGCAAGGCTCCTCCTGAGTCCCAGCTGCCTTTCTGGAGACACAGAAGAAGTTTAGGAGGAATAGTTTTGATTATCTGAAGTGCTGAGTCCCACTCTGGGTCACTCTCTGTGTAAATATTTGCATGAAAACTCCTTCTGAATATCTGCAACCTCCCAGTTTTAAGGGGTTCCAGCTTCCAGCTCCACAGAAATCCAGGGAAGATGTTCTGTGAATAAAAATTTTGGCAGGCTCCAAAATGAAAAACCAAAAAGAAAAAGGGGTGTGTAGATGGGGATAGAGGACATGAAATCATTGGAGCATTAAAAAACTATTCTTTTCCAAGGGAATTATTTGGTCTAAAATGGAAAAGCAAATCCAATGCTTAATTTCCCTCTCCTATTAGTGCATCAACTCCCTTTGCAGCTGTTTATTTCCCAAGAATAAAAATGAATGATGTCTTCGAATACCAGATGGGGACATAAAGTATCTTATTAATTAGAAAAGTCACTATTAATTGAATAATACAAATGATTAATAATTGTCCAGCTTTCCAAATTAGAATTCCTATTCCAGCTCATTGATTTTGCTCTGTGGTGGGTTTTTGTTGGGGTTTTTTTAAGTGCCCACCTCGAATCATTAAAATTAAAATTAACATTGTCATTATTAACTTGTAGCTATTAGAGCTGCTGCTAATGCTTGTTTTTTATATTCCCTGAAAATACTTCAGGCAGCGTTGCTGTCTAGACATTATCATTTTCTATTCCATCCCAAATTGTTCCCAGTGTGGTTTCTGGTTGGAACATCACAGTGGAAGAAATACCATGAAATGAAACAGAAATTTATCCGTGGAATCTTGTCAGAGCAGAATTCACTCAGCTGGCATAGACAGCGTGGATTTGCCTCTAAATTACATTTTCTTTCTTACTTTTTGTGACCATAAAGCTCTGGCACGTCCAGCATTGGTTGAATTCAGGCATTTGGGTTCTTTTTATGAGGAAAAAAAAGGCAAAAAGAAATATCTTGACCGCAATCAGAGCACTGAGACGAAATTCTGAGTGCTTTCCATGCTGATTGGGATTATTTTAGTCCTTTTTATGCCCTTTCTGAGGTCTCTGGTTGTTGCACATGAGCTGAACAAGGAGGAGACTCCTTTACTGCAGTGTCCACAGGAGAACCCTGAGTTCCTTCAGCTGGGGGAAAACATCCCAGAAAAAACAATCCATGGATTCTGCAAACAGTGTTTTCTGTTTTGCCACCAGAAGCCAGGCTTGGGGCAGTGGGATGATTGTGGGGTTTGGTTTGGTGGGTTTGAGTTTGTTGTTTAGGTGCTGTGTCCATCCCTGAACACGATCCTGGGGCTTTCCTGTGACCACAGGAGATTTTTTGGATCAATGCTCCATGGGCAGCAAAGGCTCTGCAGCTCCTTTCCTCCAGGCAGGGCTGTGGAGGGTGGGCAGAGCCAATTGTGCTTGGGTTTTAGCAGCATCCAGACAATTTGTTTCCTCCTTTCTGTTCTTTAGGTCGTCCTTAGGGACGCTCCAGACATGTGCAGGTCATTTGGTTTGGTAGCAAACCCCTTAAAATGGCAAAAAATTCCAAAAAAATTGCAAAAAAACCCCATTGTAGGAAATATGAGAGGAAGCAGGCAATGTCTTCCCATAATTATCTGTTTGTCAGACCCATCCATCCCTCTTTTCTTTATCCCTCTGCCCCTAAATGCAGAGCATTTCCAGCTCCATTGTTTTTAAAGCCACAAAAGGCAGGGAAGACTTGGATTTTGTGGGTGTTGTCTCCTGAGGATGCTTCAAAACCCAAGTTCTTGCAGTTTACAGCCTGGGTTTGGAGGGTTTGGAAGGGTTTGACCAGGCTAGACAGGGCTTGGAGCATCCTGGGACAGTGGGAGGTGTCCCTGCCCATGGCAGGGGTGGCACTGAACGGGGCTGTGAGGTCCTTCCAACCCAAACCATGCCAGGATTCCATGATTAAGGATGGAAAAGAGCTCCAAGATCATCCAGTCCAACTCTCAATAATAATTTTAAAACCAGAGCAGCTCCCTGAAGGGGTGGATGGGAGGAATGAAGAACTGAGGAAGGAGCTGATGATTTTCCCTGGTTTTAGGCTGTGAATAAACTCCTCCCTACATACCCTAAATCCATCAGTGGAGAGGAATTTGCACTTCCAGAGGCTCATTTAAGCTTTCAGTGGATTTCCTGAGTCTCTGAAGTGTTTGTGTCTTCTTTAACTTAATCCTCATCCCAGCCAATGGAGAAGTTTGGGGTGACAAAGCAGAATTTGGGGAGTTTAAGACAGCTGGATTTAAATGCACTGAGCTCCTCATCCAGAGTGTCCTGCAAACATTGAGGCAGCCTCAGGATTTTGGGAAGGACAAGCAGGATCCAGTGTATGCAGCTCTTGAAATGGAAGCTGGCCTTAAAACCCTGTAAAAACACAGAAATAAATCTCCCTGATTTATTTAAAGTGTGAAGAGGTCAGAATTTAAGTGTCTCTTTAACCAGAAAAACAAACAAGCAAACAAGCAGGGCCCCATTGCAGGTGGATTTAACATGCCTGTGGACAAGGGAATTTTTAATAGCTAATCTTCCCCTGCCAGCTCATGGGAAATATCAATCTATTAGGCAGGATTCGAGTGTTGAATTTTTAATGCACTTTTAGTGATTAAAGTGTTCTTTTCCTCCACTGCTTGAAAGAGATCACAGTGGCTTTAAAGAGCAGTTTAAAGTCAGAACAACAATGGGGAATTAATAACTGGAGTTGTCCATATTTCTCTGCAGGAGGGAAGGGCTGGGCCTATTTTGCACACAGGCCTTGCATTCAGAGCACTGGGGACAAGAGAAAATCTCTCATTTTGGGAGCAGCAATGAGCCAGAGCTGCTGGAGAAGGATCCTGTGGCTTTGCTGGCTCAGAGCGAGTGGTTGGCCATGGATGGGAGCTGGGAGGGGTGGCCTGGAGAATGGAGACGCGCACAGCATTAATGAGCATTAATTGTTCGTGCCAGTGGACGTGGAGGGATGGAGTCTCGGTGTCACTGGGGGGAAAATGGGAATGTGCCGGCCCACCGATGGCAGGGAAACCGGAATTTGCAGGGACAGAGGCCCAAATCCTTCCAGGAGCTGATTCCTGACTGCTATTGCAGCTACAGCAGGAAGGTTCAACAGTGCTGACTGTGCTGGATCTCGCCACTGGTGCATTCTCTTCCTTTACCTTCCTCTTAAAGGCAAAAATCCCCACTTGGCCCGAAATCCCTTTGCAAACCAGAGCCTGGCTCTCCAACCCCACTTGCCTTATAAAAATAAGGAAAACCACCCTGAACCCTGCCTGTTCTACTTGAGTTATGCAAGCACAGAGACATTTGCTGCGTCCCTGTGCCCCAGTCCTGCCCCAGAGCATTTCCAGCTTGCTTTATGCTCAGCTGTCTGCAGCCCTCCTCCAAAACCTCTGCATGATGCAGCCAAATCCCCATTTTAAAAGTGCTTTCAGAGCCCCAGCCGCCCTAAATTTGTGTTTTAAAAAGCTTTGGAGTCAGTGCTGGAACTTGCCTCCTCTCACTTTATTCTGCTTTGGGGTTGCTAATGGATGTGTCATTGTAGTGCTGGCTGGCCCAGGGCAGTAATGAATTACTGGATTTAATTGTGGGCTTTGGGGCCTGTTCTGGAGGTAATAAATAAACAGCAGCCTGAGAGTTCTGCAATCAGGGGAGAAGCTCCAGGCAGGCACATGGATCTGGGATCACAGCTGAGAGGCTCAAGAATCGGTGCCAAACCTCCTCTGCCCGCATTGATCACGTAGGAAAGGCCCAGGCAGTGAACTGGGAGAGGGGAATTTGGTTAATGAAACATTCCTGAAGCCTCTGCACCTGGGAATCTTGCAGGGATCCTCAGTGCTGGCCTCTTGGTCAGAAGATTCTCAAATAGATTTTCCTCCACATGGTTCAGTTCAAATGAAGGTAAAGCAGGGTAAAACTCGGGGTGTCTGTAAGAATTGTCAGGTATTTAAACTAAAAGAAGTTGAAATCTGAGCCCTTTCCCAGTCCAAGTGTTCAGTGGATCCTTTGTCTCTCCCTGCTGTCCAGTGACACTTCCACTTTGCCTCCCTGAATAATTGGATCCAACCTGATCCAGCTGGAGTGCACAGGTGAAGGGAATGTTCGTGTCTAGGAAATCAATAGTGGTATTTACCACATGAATTAGGGTCTACCTGGCCTCACTGAGGATCTTCCTAAACCCTCTGAAATTGGTGAGGAAATTCTCTGTTTGCTCCATGGTTTAATGAATTAGATAAAGAGAGGACAAGTAGATTTATCAGACAGAATGAAGAAAATTATACTGCAAAATATAATAAAATCTTGGAATGGCTTGGGTTGGAAGGGCCCTTAAGGATTATCCAGTCCCACCCCCTGCCATGGGACACCTTCCAGTATCCCAGGGAGCTCCAGCCTGGCCTTGGACAATTCCAGGGATGGGGAATCCACAACTTCTCTGGGCACTTGAGGTGCTTTGGTTTATTCTGTTGAGCAGAGGGCACAACCTTCAGACCCAGCAGAAAACACAGGGATGGAAAGGGATCTTCCATCCCCAGAATTCCTTCTCATTTCCAAGTGAAACTGGAAGGGTTTTCTTCTGGCATGTGCTGGGGCAAGGAGGGAGCTCCAGAGCCCCAGGGTCGAACCAAGGTGAGCTGGGTTTGAATTCCTGTGGTTCCCTGCTCCTTCCATGGATGTGGCTTCTGCCAGAACTGGGAATGAGGAACCAGTTTGCTCACCTGGAGCTCAACACCAGCAATGGTGACACAGCTGCAGTTTATAAACTGCTTTTGTCATTCAGTGCTTTAAAACAAGCAAAGATCAAGCAAGCAGCACTTCAATCCGAGCCTTTTTCTGGTCTCCATTGGTATCACTACAAAAATTCCAGCTCCCTGGTAATTGAAATGTCACTCTGGGGCCTTGCCCTGCCAGTCAGGAGGAACTGGAGAGGCAGGGAAAGGTGATTTCCTCAGCCTCAAGGAATTATTTCCCCTGGGGGATTCCCCGTGTCCTGCAGAGGCTGCAAGGTGACCTCAGGGAATGTATCTCATGAGCATTTGGATGATTCCTCATTCCTTAAAGACCATTTATGAGTCCCTGGGCCCTAAGGGCCCCAGTGCAGCTGATGCCACCCAGGGGACAGTGGTTCACGGGATTTGTTTGTGGCAGAGCAAAAAATTGAATGGCTGTTTGCCCAAATCCATGTGTTTTGGAGAGCTGCTCCTAAAAACTGAAATAATTGGAGTAAAACCATCCCCTACAGAAGTTTCTGGTTACAGGATTTCTGACCAACTGCAATTCAGCTCCTTTCTGTAAAGGCATTGAAATTATTCTTGCGCAGGGTGGGCAGGAACATGGAGTCCTTGGTTTGGAGTGTTAACTAAGCAGGAAAACCTCTGGAATTAAACTGGCAGATTCCCACAGTTTGTTTTATTCCATGTCTGCAAGACTTCCTTCCTTTTTCCCCAAACCACTTCTTCTCAGAGCTTTTCCTGACAGCACAGAGGCAAGAAATGATGTTTTGCAAGATATTAACCATTAACTTCCTTTGATTTTTTTTTTTCTGAACTACTTAAATCCTCATGTCTGTAAGATTTGCTCTGAGATATTTGGAGAGTGATATTTGATTTTTCTGTGGCTCTCTGCTGCCTGGGGAGGATGGGAATGCAGTGCTCAATCCCACACTCACTGTAAGCTCTCATTGGCTTGGTTTAAACCAGGGCTGAGGAATATTTGGGGAGCAGACATGGTGCACAGAGCCTGGATTCTGACAGCAGGAATTCCAGAGAGGTTTTAGAGTACTACCAGGTATTTATCCCTAAAAATCCCACTTTAACCACAGTTCCCTGCCCAGTTGGGCCCAGTCACTGTGCTCAGGAGAGGTGGGAGGTGCTGTGGTTTGAGAGGAACAGGTGAAAATCCCATGTTTTAATGGAATTCTGGGATGAACAGTTGTCCCAAGGATGTGCTGCCGGACACAGAAAAAACCTCCTGAATTTCTGCACTGCCCTGGTCAATTTGGGAAAGCTGAAACTCCCAAGAAATGAGAATTTTTAGCATTAAAGAAGTCAAACTTTAACAAGTATTCCAAGGCCTGTAGCAGCAGTGATTTAATTGCAGCTTCTTATCCCAGGGTTTTTCAGGTGGAATCTGGTGCACAGGGCTGGCCCATGGGGGTTTCTGTTGTTTCACTCAAGCTGAGTTGTTCTGATGCCAAAGGAAACCAGGGCAGTTCCTCTTTCCCTCTCTGGCCTGCACAGGGATGCACAAAATCCTTGTGGAATGAAAACTGTACTCCCCAAACCTGCAATCCACCAGAATAAAACTCCAGCATGTCACTTCATCATTTACATTGGTGCTTCCTTGTGCCAAGGAGCTGCACTGGGATTTCTGGGGGCTGTGTTCAGACAGGGAGGGGATGGAGCAGAGGCAGCAGCCCAGCTGGAGAGGCTGGAATGGAGCTGGAGATCTCCCAGGCTGTCAGGGAAGATCCAGTGTTCTGCTTACTCCATCCTGCATTCAACAAAAAAACAATCCAATGGGGTAATTGTCAGCTCTTTCCCTGAGCCAAAAGTTTGGGAATGCTGTTGGGAGGGAATTCTTTTCCAGCCTGACTTTCCTCTAAATGGTGCAGCCCAAATTGCACATCTGCAGGAGACTGGGGAGCTGGAGGAGCACAAGGTTGGGCTGGTTTGGGAATTCCCTCCATTATCCCTTTTCCTGATCATTTGTCCATCGCTATGGTATTGTCCTCCATTGGATCCCAGCACTTGGAAGCTCAGGCAGGGCTTGGTGGGGAATAAGAACCAAAAATCCATGTGAGAAAATGATAATTGTAATGACCAGGCCACAGAACCCCCCTCACTGCCTGGGCTTTGATCTTTTCCTGGGAATTCCGGCTGTTAAAGCCAATAAAAGAAGTGTGCACATGGATGAGGAGATGGAAATAGGGGTGATCCACGTGATCCAGTGAGGGGCATCCCTGCCATGGCAGGAGTTGGAGCTGGAGGAGCTTTGAGGTCATTTCCACCCCAAATCATTCCATGGTTCTGGTTCCTGCTCCTACACTGGGATATGTTATACTGGAGATGATTTTTGATAATTTTTAACCTAGTTCAGCTTCCAGATGGGATTTTCCAGAACAAAACAGCAGAGGAGCTGCAGCTGTCCCTGGATCCTCCCTGGAATTGTCCAAGGCCAGGCAGGATGGGGCTTGGAGCACCCTGGGACAGGGGAAGCTGTCCCTGCCCATGGCAGGGGTGGCATTGGATGGGATTTAAGGTCCTTCCAGCCCAAACCACTCCATAATTCTGTGAAAACTAATTTTTGAAAGTAACCCTGGCACACAACACATTCTTTTATTGAGATTTGTCTTTTGGATTGGCAGCTGGCAGGTGCCTAAAAATGAAATTTTCATCTCTCTACTTACACGAGTATTCCTTGAAAATGTCACTGCTGCCTGGGATTGGTGGCTGTTCCATTCATTTTCTTCATTACAGAGGGATTTCCATTCCCAAAATTGACCAAATCACTCTTGTCTCTTTGACAAGACTTTGTTTTTCTCCCACTTTGTACCTACTGGCTCATATCTCCCCAGCTGGCAGATTTTGAACCTTTATTTATCCCCTCTCTTCTCCAGCCTCACACCTTATTCCATACGTTTATTATCTTTTCCATCCCCAAGCTGTGACTAATTTTGAGGGAGATCAGGCAGCTGCCTGGGAATCAGCTGCTTGGCAGCAACCTGGTGCTGGAGGAGTCCCTGGGTTAACTCACAATTGCTGCTGAAGGATTCTGGAGAGCACATAAAAACATCCTCTCCCAGCAGTGCCAATCCCAGCCTTGTCAGAATTACCAGCTATTATTGGATTGACTGAAAAATAGTGAATTAAAAGAAAAAAAAATCCTAATGTTCTGTGTATTTATTTGCTTTTTTTAGTTGTTTTTAATGCCAGGACAAGCTGAATTTTACATGTTTAATGAAACTCTGGATTCTTATTTAATGAAAGGCTTAAAATTAGGAATATTTTCAGTTTAATCTTGGGAATTTATCAGTGAAAGGATCAGATTTGCTTTCTGAGGGTGCCTTAGGAAATTAAGGTCCTGAATTAGGAATGGGGGATCAGATGGAACGAATCCCAGTCCCATCCCTGTTATATTCCTGCTATTTCTCCCTCAGCTCTGACTCCTTTAGTTCTGTGCTCCCCACATCGGACCTAAACCACTGAGGTAAAACCAGATCCCAAATCTCCTTTTTGGGGTCCAAATTCCTATTAAAAGTCAGATTATTCCTGCTCTCCCAAGGGAATTGGGAGCACAGTGCCAATCCACACATTTTGGGGTAGAGACGATCCATAGCAAGCAAGGCAGCACTCCAAATTACAGTTCCTGACATTTCTCTTTAAGGAGTTGAGAAATTGTTAAAAAAAAAACAAAGTAAAGCATGAATTCCATGCAGTTTATTCCTTTTATTACTTCAGCTTTTCCAAGGGAAGCTGCACAGGCATGGAAATAATTTGTGTTTGGTTTTTGCCTGCTCACCCAACGGCTCAAACAGGCAGCAGCCAAAGCAGAGCTCTCTCTGTCTGTAAACAACCCCTGAAATATTTTGATGGAAGAAGAGCATGAAGGGTTATCATTAGCTGGGTTTGTGTCGGGGAATTATAAAAATCACACGTGAATCTGCAGCAAAATAAAGAGATTTCCTGTTGGATGGTGCTGGATCAGAGGCCCCGGATTCCTGCAGGCCGCAGGGATGTTCCCGGCATGGACTGACAGCTTGTTTTTCCCAAGGCACTAACAGGCTGTAGGCACCCATTGTATAAAATCCTGTTAATTTTAGCTTAGTGCTGTGTTAACTCGTTTGTGTTGCCACGGGACATGGCATTTTCTGGGCATTTTTTCATGGCAACATTAGGATTTAACAGGATGAAAGGCCTCGGAGTCACAGAACTGAAGAGGGATTTCTTTTGGAAGCAACCTCTGGAGGTAATTTCAGAGCTCAGGGTTCCACAGGGCCTTGTCCAGTCCAAGTCTGAAGGATGAAGATTCCCCAAACTTTCTGGGCCATGTTTTGGTTTTTAACAACTCACTTGGTTCATTTTTATATATTTTTAAAGTAAGTGCAATCAGAATTTCTCTCCTTGCCTGTTGTCTCTGTGTCCTATTGTATATTCCTGGGGTGAGTCTGGCTCCATAGTCCCAGACTTTTGCAGGGAATAGAAAAAGGTTGGGCTCCTGTAACTTCCTCCTCTTCGCCCTAAACAAACCTGAGACACTTCTCCCCTTCCTCAGCCCTTTCCCACCTGTACATTGGATATTAGGAACAACTTCTTCACTGGAGAGTGGTTAAACATTGGGACAGGATCTCCAGGGAAGTCGTGGAGCCACTGGAAATGTTCAAAACAGGAGCAGAAACGGCACTTTTAGTTTTTGTGGGCATGGTGGGGTTCGGTCAAGGGTTGGACCTGATGATCTTGGAGGCCTTTTCCAACATTAATGATTCCATAATTCCATATCCAGCGAGGAGGGAGGTCCAGCTCTGCCTGATGGATCCCTGGGCCAGGACTGGAAGCTTTGGATGGGTTCTAATTCCTCTCTGCTTTCCATGGGTTGTGTCCCGCTCCGGTAACAAATCGCTCACTAAAGGACCTGCCTGGCAGAGCTGCTCCAGGATGGGAATTCAGAGTTCCACGTCGTACAGAGATGAAAGAATCTTCCTCAGGGTGTTTAGAATCACAAAATTAAGGTTGGAAAAGATCTCCAAGACCATCAAGTCCAGCCTTTGATCCATCACCACCTTGTCAGGGGTTTAATGGTGTCACAAGTCCAGCAGAAAACTTTCTGACTATGCAGGGGACCCAACATCTCTGCAGTTCCTCCATGGCCTGGAGCTGTGCCAGGGGGATTTAGGGTGGATTTTGGGAAAGGTTCTTCCTCCAGAGGGTGCTGGGCACTGCCCAGGCTCCCCAAGGAATGGGCACTGCCCTGAGGCTGCCAGAGCTCCAAGAGCTTTGGACAGCACTCCCAGGGATGCACAGGGTCTCCACAATCCCGTCCAACCCAAACCATTCTGGGATCCTATGGAAGCTGGCCAGGCATTCCTGACCGAGGACAATTCCGTACAACTCTGCAGAGCACCACGGAGATTCCAACAATCCAAGAAGCCAAACCCCATTCCGTGTGAGCTGGCAATGGGAACCAGCACCTCCTCTCCCTGTGCTGAAGGCAGTGAAGATCCAGCCCTGCAGGACCCCATTGTCACATGGAACATCTGTGAGCAGCTCCCAAACCCAGTAACTGCTCGGGATTTGCTTTGCTCTTGCACCTCTGGTGGTTTGAAGCTGCTGGAGAAACATCAAAGATAAACACAAAAACCTAAAGCTTGATTAAGCGCATGAAAAGCTGCTGTTAAATTGGGCCTCTGGCTTTCCTTGTGAATCCTTTTTATTTTCCCACTTGCCTTTGCTTTCATTTCTTTTTCTCTTTTCACTTCAGCAGGAAGCTCATTTGCGCAGGGAATGTGACCTGGGGTTGATCATAAGGAATGCAAAGGGTTCCTTCACTCCTTCAGACCTCTCTGTGGACTTCTTACAAATCTGTTGAGGATAAATCACTCCAGACACTTTTTTCAAGGAAAATTAGCTCAGATCCTTAACCCAGGATCATCTCAAAAAGTGTGTTGAGGTCTCAGGAGGTTGAATCTCTTACACACTTTGGATATGACTGATGTTATCTTTATTTACAAGGGTGAGAAACGAAAAAGCCCTCAGTGAAATAAAAGGTTTCCTGTGGATGTATCTGAGGCAAAAATTACAATTAAATAGGTGGAAAATTACCTGAGCCAACTCCCTGTGCTGGGATGTAATTCAGAAATAAGTGTTAGGAACGTGAGTCAATGGGAAAGGATCAGGAGACTCCGAAGGGAATCTGTACAAAGGATCAAATTCACCTCTGAAGCAGCTCCAAGGAATCTCAGCTCTCTCTGAGCAGCAGATGCACTGCCAGGGTGATGGGAAAGGTGTTTATCTAATCTTTGCACTCACAGATTATTGTTTATATGGGAGGAATGCTGAGGTGTCCTGGGACTGGGGCCCTGTTGTGTGGAGCGATGTACAGGCCCTGCTCTGAGCAGACCAGAGATAAGGAGTGGTATCAGTCAGAGAAGTGATGGATCCCACAAGAAACAAGTGGATAAATCCTGGTTTAGCATTTTAATTCAATGTGGGCATGGCTTCGGCAAACTGGAGTCTGTCCCTGTGTTCTGGAACTGTCCCCATGTCCTGGAGCCTGTCCTTGGGTGCTGGAGCCTGTCCCTGTGTGCTGGAGCTGTTCCTGTGTCCTGGAGCCTGTCCCTGGGTGCTGGAGTCTGTCCCTTGGTCCTGTCTCTGTGTCCTGGAGCCTGTCCTTGGGTGCTGGAGCCTGTCCCTTGGTCCTGTCCCTGGCTGCTGAAGCCTGTCCCTGTGTCCTGGAGCCTGTCCCTGGCTGCTGGAGCTGTCCCTGTGTCCTGGAGCCTGTCCCTGGGTCCTGGAGCCTGTCCCTGAGTGCTGGAGCCTGTCCCTGGGTGCTGGACTGGGCTGGCAGGAGCAGAGTTAACTCCTGGTTATCACTGGAGAGGAGAGGCCTGACCTCAGGACACCTCAGGTAGTGGTGCTCCCTCCCTGCCAGGGACCTGTTTGTGTGCATCGACTCCTGTCCCCATCCCTGGAGGTGTCCAAGGAAGGTCTGGACGTGGCACTCGGTGTTCTGGGCTGGGTGATGAGGCAGAGAGAGGTCACAGGTTGGACTCCATGGTCTGGAAGGGCTTTTCCAGCCTCAGGGATTCTGGGATTCTGTGAATAGATCTCCTTCCCTCTGCTGTCACTTGTCTCCCTGTCCAGCCCCTCTGCAGACTGGGGTTACTCCAGTGGAAGGTGTCCCTGCCCATGGCGGGGGTTGGAACTGGATGGTTTCAAGGTCCCTTTCAACCCAAATTCCGTGATTCCGTGATTCTCTTGAGACAGACCCTGTGGCCTTTGCCCAGTGGATCCATGGCAGCCCCTCTCCCAGCAGCCAAGGGCAGCAGGATGCATCAAAAGGAGAGTTCCTGGATTTAATTTAATGCTGGACCAGAGTTCCCCATGGCTGTGGCTGTGGACAGGTTGGTTTTAATTAAAAACCCCACGCATGAAACCGCCAAAACTTCAGTGGGAGCTGTGGAGTTTGGAGCAGTTGGAAAAACTGCTAATCCTGAGGTGCCTAAAGGAGGCAGTGATGAAGAGAGGAGCCAAATTTGGGGTTTAAAGAGCTTGATTGATGCACACCCCTGGTTCCAGAAACCCCTGAGCCCTTCATTAGAAAGGAAAATATTTCTGCTGCTGGATCCTTCCAGAGCAGTGTGAGCTGTCATTTCCAGAGCTGAGTGGGAGGTTTGGGGATGGCAGAGAGGGAGGACAGGGCTCCAAGCAAAAGCTTTTCCCTTTGCTAATGGTAATCTGATGGACGGGAGAGTGAGTCTGGAATGGGATTTTGCTGCAGATTGTGATTGGGAAAATTGTTTGCCAAGTGTTCAGGAACTGCCTGTGAGAGCTGCATGAAACTCTGTGGTAACTGAGCAAGACAGAAGAAAACACAGCTGGGATCATCCCATGGATCTCTGTGTGAATGGAGAGGGGGAAAGGCAAAGGAGGGACTTCAGCTCTTCCCAAGTTCAAGCACAAACACGTGGAGGCCTTCCAGGAAGAAATCTACGGAAGCAGCAAATTATGCCCCGGGATGTGTGCTGGAGCTGCCATTTTGCATGGAACAGTGGGATTTGCTGGAGGAAAGGTGCAAACATGGACTAAATTTCATTATTTTCTTTCATTGCCTAAAGAATTTGTGGCTACCCCACCCCTGGAAGTGTCCAAGGCTGGGCTTAGAGCAGCCTGGGACAGTGGGAGGTGTCCCTGCCCATGGCAGGTGGGGCCCTGGATGGGATTTAAGGTCCCTTCCAACCCAAACCATTCTGGGATTCTGTCCTGATTCCCTGATCCATTAAAACCCAGTTTCTGAGACTCTGACATTCCTTTACATTCCATAAGGGGATATGTGGGAGCAGTACCAGCCTCTTCCTGGAAACTGCTTCTCTACTTGCTTGTCTTTGAAGTGCCCTGCAAAACCAGCGCTGCTGAGGCTAGGAGGGACCTCTGGAGATGTTCTGCTCCAGCCCTCCAGCTCCAGGCAGGGTCACCTCAGGTTGGGGTTGAGTATTTTTAAGGACAGAGACTCAGCAGCCTCTCTGGGCAGCCCCAGTGCTTGAGCACCCTCAGTGGAAAGACCTTTTGGGGTGTTCAGTGGAATGTCTCCTCTTTCAGCTCACGCCTCGTGTCCCTGGCTCGAGGAGGAGCTGGGGCAGAGCCAGAGGGTCACTCAGTACCAGGAGGGACACGTTGGATCCCTCACACTTTGAGTTTGTCATTAATCACGTCCCCATAAAACTTCCCAGACAGCACATCCTGGAAGGTCACCCTGAGTAAATCAGTCCTGGTGCACAGCAGAGCTGAGGAGTTACGGCTCAAGGCCACTCAGATAAATCCCAGCCTGGGCCTGATGGGGTTTAAAGGAATTTGGGAATGTTTAAAAGGCACCCCGTGCATAAACTGGTTTTTAATTTGTTTGTGCATCTTGAATAATTAATAAAGCACAACAGGAAGGCTGGAGATTCATAAACTCCAGGCTCAGCCAGGCCTGCAGGGGACTTCTTCCCAAAACCTGGACTAAGGTGAGATCATTTCTTACATCCCAGTGGTAAAACAAGTTATTTTTCACACCTCTTTAGCATGGCTTTAATTACCCCGAGTCTAGAGGAGTCCTGGTTTTACACACTCCCATTTCTCCTCTGTTGGGAGAGGAAAAGATAACAGAATTAAACCTGGAGTAAAGCTGTTGAAGATGCAGCCTTATTGAGCTAGTAGTGGTGCTGTTTGGTTGTTGCTGATTGGGTTTTAATTCATGATAAATTAGTAATCAATTTAATTAGAGGAGCACAGCAGGGTGTGGGGGTTGAGCCGAGGGGCTGCCTGGGCCCATTTGAAAACAATCCGTGATTTAAACAGTCTCTGGTCCACACTAAAAACACCTGGCTGGGAGAAGGGAAGGGTTTCATCCCTGAATTCCCAGTGCAGAATGAGGCCGGAAGGACAAAGCCCGAAATTTTGTTTGCCCTAAAACATTTATGGTCTTTAAGTTGCCTCGTTTCTGTCTGTCCCTTCAAAAGCATCCTAAATAAGGTGTTAAACTGAGCCATTTGAATGGATTGAGCTGAAAGTTTTATCCCAGAAGTCTTGGGCTAAGTTTAAGTCACATTTTCTAAATTTTGGCCAAGGGAACCCTCACATGTTACAGTTATTTCTGCAGCAGAAATGCCGAGAAATGTCATTATAGACCAGATTTGTTGTTTACTTCAGGCCTGTTGACTTCCTCAAAGCCATCCCGAGGCTGATGTAGGTTCAGTGCTGCAGCGCGTGGCGATGGTGAGTTGCCGCAGCTCTCTCAGAAGGGTCCCCAGCCAGGAGAAGCCACTTCGGCGCAGAGGGCTATCTGAGGGCGCAGCCACACACACACACAGCCCGATGTTGCGGGGCACACGAACACACTCACGCTATGAAGAGTACAGCGGCGGCAGGCAATGAAGGAGGCAGGAGGGCTTCCCCGCTTGCGTGTCCTGCAGCAGCTTTATTCCGGCGTGCAGCTCGTAACAAAGGCACGGTGCACGGGAGCAGGGACGGCGACGAACCGGCGATCTCCCCACGTGTTCCCCCTTAAGTACAGGGGGTTGCGAGGGGCACGGACATGGGGCGGTACATAGGTGGGGCTAGGGAGGGACTGAGGGGTAGGAGCCAATGGGGGTATGATTCAAAAGGAAACTTCCAGATATGGGACATAAGGGTGGAGAATATGGGGACCGATCCCTGGCTGCTGAGGACTAGGGGGCTGCTGCAAGCTTGAAGCCATCCCACCAGCGAGACTTCTTCGCTGTGGGCTTTGCTGGACCCTTCTCAGTATCCCTGCAGGATACAACAGTTCAGTGCTTTAATTACACAGCAGAATTAAAGAATAAACTGCTCTGACAGTTGTTCTTACACAGAACACAAAGATTAGGATGGGCAAAATATTATTTCTGAGAGATATATATGTTATATATATACACATATATATATATAAAATATATTGGTGAGAAAAATGTGAGAGGTTTTAGGTAGCCAGGGCAAACTTGAGGCCTGCACTGCCTTCAGGCATCCTGAGCAATGACATTCCTGGGGGTCACTGTGGAGAATTTGGGCCTGATAAACAAGGAAAATGGACAAAAAATGCATTTTAGGTACTATTCAGAGGTTCCTGCCTTGATAGAAGGCTGCAAGGGTCTCATGCCAGTCTGCTTGGTGTTGGAGTGAATTCAATTAACTTCAAAAAGCAAAATACATGGGAAACTTCAAAGTGATATCTCCAAAGTCACCTTGAAGTTAGGAAAGTCTTGACTTGTTTCTCGCTGTGTAAAACTGGAGAGAAGGTAAAAATTCACTGCACAGTTCTCTCACGTGTTGGGTATCCAGATCCCCCTTCAGAGAAACAGAGATTATGTTCAGTTTTCTTATTATTTTCCACATCCTTTTGGTTAAACTTTGTGGAAGCGATGGGTATTGGCTGGCTCTTCATCCCACCAGCCCCAGATGCCTCAGACTGGGAATTTGGTGATGATAAATTGGGTGAAACTCCAAGAAAATCAACACATGGCTTTTCCTTTCCATCTTCATCAATAAGGAAAAGGGGAGGAAATTGTGGCAACCTGAGTAGGAAGTGTTGAGGCTGACAAAAAGTGTCTTTATTTGGGGCATAATTGTGTGGGGCTGAGCAAAGGGAAGGTGAGAGGAGCCTGCCCCCACCAGGAATTCGGGAAGGGCAGTTTTATAGGGTGTTCTGTCAGGATTTTTGTCTGGCATGACCCTCTGCTTGGAATAAAGCCCCATGGTGTCAGGAGCTGTGGGATATTTCCTTGGGCTCCATCACGTCCTTGGCCTTAAATGTAAATGAAATTTCCAAAACCTGCTCCCTGGCCTGAAATGGTTCATAGGTTAAATGGGCATCTTTTCTCGTGGGTTTTTTGAAGGTTTTGGTGCAGCTGGATCTGCACCTCGAGCTGTGCTCTGGTTCCCTGAGCTGCTCCTGGCTCGTGGATGGATTCACCGCCAGTTGTCACTTCAAGGACTCTTTTTCTCATGCAGTGAAACCTGGATCGGCTCTTCATGACTCAAACACATTGTGTTTGATCATGGCCACTAAAGGAAATCCATGTTCTGATCCTGCTGCAATAAGGAAAGGGTTTTTTCCTGTTCAGGTCTTGGCTCTGTTGTGGAGTGGGGGCATTTTCTGAACAAGAACCCAGAGCTGAGTGGATCATGGGGAGGAATTCCTGCTCTGCTTTGGGGATTAATTCCTCAATTCAGCTGAAATTTTTAGGACTGAATTAAAGAAAGGGGAAAAAAAATAAAAAAACAAGAATCCATGAATTATGGGCTTAAAAACTGATACTGCATTGAATCAAAGATATTTCCATCCTTTCTGCTGATGGCAGTGGCACAGGATCAATTAATAGAACATAAGGCCTTTGTTTATAAAGCTCCAATTTCTTCCCGTCCGGAATTGTTCATAATACAGAGTTTATTTTTAAACTCCGACTTTCAAAGGAGCCTGACAGTTGTCAGTCTCAGATAAATTAAAATTATCCTGACACCTCATGATTTCCACCCTGCACCTCCCTCATTATCTCGATGAATTGAGGGCTCACTTACAGGAGTTTTGAAGATGACGAAAGTGAGGTGCAGAGGGAGAGAAATTTCCAAGCTTCCAGGTGTTTGGAGGGTTGTAGCTACATAAATCCCAACACTTCCCAAGGGAATAACATGGAAATAGCTGTGAACATAAGGGGCCAGGTGAGGGATCCAAATCAAAGCTTTGGGCACAAAAAACCAACTTTGGTCCCTCAGCTCAGGTGGCTGATGGAGAGACTGAGCTGCTTCTCCCATGCAAATGCCATATTAACACCCTTTAAATGCATTGGGATTTGCCAGCATAAATTCATGCCTTTGAAATGGCAAAGGAAAACTGTGCAAGTGTGGATGAGGAGAAACTTCTGTTAACATTAGGAACTGGGAAAGAAAGCTATTAATAGATCCAGCCAGTGATGCTAAACAGAGGGATAAATGTGAATTCAAGCTACTGCTTTTAAGTGGAAGGAGCCAGTATGGAAAATAAATCCCAAATTTCCACCGGGACACTGTTCAGATTAGCCCTGATCTTCGCAAATGAGCAGGAGGTGGGGAAGGAAATCGGGTTTTTTTGTTTGAATAAACATCAGAGACAGCCTGACCTCCAGCACAACCCCAAAACGCCATCCTGGGAATGAATAGCAGGAAAACCCTCGTGGGATAGTGATGCCATGATGCTTTTTTGCTTTTTATATATATACCCTCTATATACTCTTTTGTATAACTTTCATGTATTCCTAAGGGCCTTTTAGCCCACATACTTCTAATTCCTCAGGTTTGATAACCAGCACAGATCCAATATTCCTTAAGCCAGGAGACCAAACATCTCAGAAGCCTCAGACACCGAGGGCTTCTCTGGAACACATTTTGTAAACTGAGATAGGCCTGGCCAGGGGGGGAAAGTTCCTCGGGGAGGGGGGTTCACTCAGCCTCTCATTGGGGAATCTTTGATAGATTTGTTCATTGGTAAAGCCTATGATGTTATACCCGAACTATTGTGGGTGTGCATTTCGGGGGTGCTCACAGGAGTGCATTTTGGGGAGCATTTGGGTGTGCATTCCAGCGTGCTCCACCTGCACGGGGTGCACCAAGGATTCTTAAAATAAATACCGAGGTAAAACCCCTTTTTTCCCCTCTAACCGTGTTTGGCTCTTGATTTTAAGACCAAGAAAAGGCATCATAGGAGGTGGGAATGCTGAGCCAAGGGAATGGGGGCTCTGGGGATGGAAGGGGTGCAGGGGTGCTCTCCTGGGCGAGCCCTGCACTGCCGTGCAGAGCAGCTCCACGTTGATTAACTGCGTTGCATAATTTATGCTCCTCCTTATTTAATCACTCTGGAGTTGCGGTGCTCGCTGGCAGTTGCTAGATTGCTTTATTAAATTTAGGCTGTGTTGAAGGAAATTTATTTTTGTGTATTCCTCCTTCATAATTTTTTTTTCCCCCTTAAATGCTGTCACATAAATTAGGGCGTTATCGATGAATCTGCATGAGGAGCTTTGCTATTTAGTTCTGGGGCCAGAATCCCTTAAATCATGTATGACACCTGTATTAGAACTTACTTCTCACTATTCTTCCCCGTGATGGATTTACTTCCCCAGCTTCCTTCTCATTTCTGTCAGACAAAGGCGTTCAGGCTGGGCAGCAAGGGAGGGGGAAAAAAGGAAATCTGGATTTTGTCTCTTTACTCAGAAAGGTGAAGTAGCAAGACATGAAACAGATCTGCTCAATCACATCGTGACATCAAATACTGACATCTTTTTATTTCCCATTCCCAGAGGAGTGGTAGGGCCAGGGGAGGAGAAAGGTGCTTTGTGTGTGTGTGTTGTACAAAGGGTTAAGTCCAGAAGAGGATTAAATATAATCATGGAATGGGTTGGGTTGGAAAGGAAACAAAAAGTCACCAAATTCCACCCCCTGCCATGGGCAGGGACCCCTCCCACTGCCCCAGGGTGCTCCAACCTGGCCTGGGACACTTCCAGGGATTCAGGGGCAGCCACAGCTGCTCTGGGAATTCCATCCCAGCCCCTCCCCACCCTCACAGGGAGGAATTCCTTCCCAATATCCCCTCCAACCCTGCCCTGTGGCAGTGGGAAGCCATTCCCCCTTGTCCAGGCCCTTATCCAAAGGGGCTTCCTGTAAGGAGGAGGAAACTCTCACAGTCAAAGTGTTAATGAAGAACTCAGAAAATATAAATTCTTTCCTCTCTTTTTAGTTACTCTCTTATGTCATTTAGTCCCAAAACCTCACGAATGCAGTGAGGTCAAGAAGATGAATTTTAGAGAAATGTTGCCATTGATAAAAATTCCATTGGATAAAGGGCGTCTGCCTGAACTTTCCTGCTGCTCAAGGCTGGAACCTGCTCTGTAAATCCACAGAGTTTCTCCTTTGCAAAGTTTCAGCTGATACCGTTCCTTGTTACACAGACTTTACATGGCACGTTGATTAGTTTAAACAGTAAGAAATTACCACACATACATTTGTGACTGCAGAAATCAAAGTTAAAACACCCCAACACCACCACTCAGGTCCAGACACATCTGAACATCTGAAAAGTCAACCTGTGTTTGATTTTTGAGGACAAACAACTCTTTAAAAGCCAAGTATTCACTAGGAAATAGCATTTTTCTTCATAAAATACACATCAATCCTAATTTAAATGCAAGCAGAAAATATTTCCCTGAAAAGTCTTCACCAGAAGCAAAATATTTCCAGAATTGGTGTCTATTTATCAATAAGTGCTGATGTGGACATAATACAGGGTTGGATTGAATTTCCTCCTTGTTATTTGTCTGCAGGTCCTTGATTTATGAATTTATCCACACGTGTATGGAGCCATCCTTCAGCTGCTTGAAAACTACCACATGGAAGTGTTTTTAATGGAAAATTGTTCTCCCAGTTATTCATCTCATTGCTGAGATCTGCTTCCAGTTGTAAAATTAGATTTCCCCCAATAATTCTTTTCAGGCAGCTGTCAACATCCTCCTGATTCTGCTTTTCTCTGCCAAATTTACATTCTTCCTTAGCAAAATAAATCTCCCATGGGTTACAGGATTTTTTTTTTATCTCCAAAGCTATCCCTCGGATATACATGAGTGCATGGCTGTATCGCTGTAAATCCTACAAAAAGGGGGGAAAAGCAGTGGAAATTAGAGCTTTTTAATGAGAAAATTAACTCTACACTGGTTACTTAAGGCTTTTTTCTTCCCCATCTGTTTTATTAAGCATCTGAAGTGGAACAGGCCTAATCTTCCCAGATTAAAGTTCCACAAATCTGAGGTGGAGTACATGCAAATATTCTTTTGTAGTCTTGCTAAAATACTGTAATCCTCAGAAAAAGGGGGAATTAGGCTTGTAATAAGGAGATTCTGTGTCCTGCTGTAGTTTAGGATGCCCAAAGGAGCTGTGGCTGCCCCTGGATCCCTGGAAGTGTCCAAGGCCAGGTTGGAGCAGCCTGGGACAGTGGGAGGTGTCCCTGCCCATGGCAGGGGCGGCACTGGATGGGATTTGAGGTCTCTTCCAACCCAAACCATTCTGGAATGCTATGATTTATAACAAAACTCTTCCTGTGAACTCCCCAAAAACTGAGCATTGGCATCAGGACTCTCAGACCTGGTGAGGAATCTGCTGTGATGGGATGCTTGACCTCAGCTGAGTGATTCTTGTGCTCCCTTGGAAAACCGATGTACAAACTTTATGGATGGACTGTTTGGAATGGTTATTTTAGAGAATCAGAATCCCAGAATGGTTTGGGTTGGAAGGGACATTAAAGCCCATCCAGTGCAACTCCTGCCATGGGCAAGGACACCTCCCACTGTCNGATGGGATCCAGGCCCTGATTCCACACTGAAATTCCATGCTGATTTTTTTCCACTATTCCTTTTAAGACTGGACTTTAAAAGTCCAATTCTTGCATAGTGATTTTGAGAGAAGCAATCCAAGTGTTCCCTTTTCTACTCCCTCTGTCCTGGTGCTCCAGCAGAGCCTGGTCACTGCCCTTTCCCCATCCAGACGTAGGTGGGTGTCAGGATGAGGGCAGGATTTGGGCTTCTTCTGGGAAGAAGCTGCTGGGAAGCTCTGTAATTTGGTTATTGCCTCTCTGACTATCAGAACACACTGGGCTGGCTGGTTTTTTCCTGCCAGAGCTGCAAACAGCTCCCTGTACCTCATCCCTCCCTTCCCTCCGTGCCCACTCCTTACATAAACCCTGCCCCAAACACACTCCCGACAAAATTGCCTCCCAAATTACTGCGGCAGCATCACGGAAAGTTTCATTTCTGACTTGTGCTAATTCCATGAGGAACAAAGAGTGTCAGATCCCACTGCACTCCCCCAGCAGAGTGTTCTGTGCTGGGGTCTGGGAGCAGCAGCAGTGACAGGTACACTGTGACACGTTAATAGTGCCTGATAAATCACTGTCACCAGCTCCCAGGGCACTGTGCAGAGCAGGGAACAGATTTCTCTGCTGTCCTGCTCTTTCTCGTCATTTCCTGCCTGGCATTGCCGTCCTTGTGCAGGGTTATACCCGCCCAGCTCAGGATGTGGTGCTTCCCAGATGCTCCAAGCAGGGGTTGGCCACTAATAATTCATTTTGGAGCAAGGGAAGAGCAGGGATTTGGAAAATATCATGGCTTTCACACTTCCCTTGTGATCACCGGATCCCTGAGGATGGGAAAGCCCTCCCAGATCATCGAGTCCAACCTGTGACCCACCCTCACCTTGTCAACTCCGAGCACTGAGTGCCACATCCAGCTGTTCCTTGGGCACCTCCAGGTGAGGCCTTTTCTTGGTCTTA
>VZTH01013396.1:0-52783 GCA_013397815.1 Aleadryas rufinucha
GCATCACCCCAGTTTGCACTTTCTCACACTTATTTTCTTTGCAGGGCTCATACAGGAATTTGAAGATTTGTTTTGTGGTGATTCATTTAAAGAGCTGGTACTTTAGAGAAGGATCATTAGCTTAATTGCTTGTGATAAGATTCCTTTGTTTCTGGGTATATTCTTGCTAGATAAATGGGCCAGCTTATCATGTGTTTATTTTGAAAGCTATGGACAGAGCAGGCTGGTGGAGGAGAGTCTCCAAAGTCAGAGTCTAGGCTAGAAAATTATTGAATTAATATCCCTCTGGAAAGCAAAGCAGACCAAATTAAAGTGAGGAAAGAAAAGAGCATTCTAAGGAGCTGAGACAGAAAAAAATAACAGCAGAGGACAAGTCTTAGTCATTGATCTCCCGCTGGAGCCCTCAAAGGAAGACAGTAACAGAGAAACAGAGCCTTCCATTGTATTCAGTCCTGAAATGAAACAAAACAAGAATATGGGTCCCACCCTCCTCCCATTAATGCTGGCAGGCCCCAGAAGAATAATTTGCATTCCAGCTAAGCCCTTGTTGCTTTCATATCTGACTTGCAAAACGGTTTCTCACAAAAAATGCTGGAACAGGCACGGAGAGCTGAGCCCACCTGGTGCTTGTATTAACCTAGAAAGGAGCTTGATGTCTTTGAGCTGCCCCAGAGCAGCATCACAGGCAAATCCAAAGTCATCTTAAGCTAAAACACCTTTCACAAACTTATGGGGTGGTGGCAAACAAGGCTGTTTAAACTCTCTGTTCCCTGTTCACAAATGTCACCAACTTCTTGTCCCCACACCTGTGCTGTGTAGGGACATTTTCTGTGAGGCTTTGGAGCACAGAAAGGGATTGTGCTGCCATGCCAAGTATATTGAGCACTCATTGCAGGTAATTAATGTTTTTGATCAAAGTACATAAAGGTTGGGACTGTTTTTCATCGTGAGAAAAAAGCAGCTAGAAGCATTAGATAATCCACATACTCATGGAATTAACTTTGTCACTAATTGTAGTAATTGGCACTGACATTCTGTTGTGGTGCTGAGGATAGGCAGAGAGTGGGAGAGTCATGCTGGGTAATTTTAGAGATGGAAATTTCTGTAACTCTATATCCAGGTTGGATGGGGCTCTGAGCAACCTGGGACAGTGGAAGGTGTCCCTGCCCATGGCAGGGGGTTGGAATGAGATGGTCTTTAAGGTCCCTCACAGCCCAAATCATTCCATGATTCTATGCTGTGCACACCTTCAGGGTAATGTGTGTTATAATGCATGCAATATTCATATTAGTATAATTGCATTAGTCACCTATTATCTCATTTTTATATTTGCTCACTGCTTTGAAGATGTTCATTATATTGTCTATTACCTGATCCACGCCTTCACTTATTTACTGTTTTGAAGGATAAATACCAGGATTTAAGGATATTTAAGTGTTTAAGGATAAATCCCAGATTTTCCCTGGGATGATTCTATATAAGGGATACCTGTTTAGAAAAACAGGTTGCAGCTGCCTTGCTGCCAGTGAGCAAAAGCCATAATTCTTTGTGAAAGAAAAATTGAACTAGTGGAAGAAAATTTAAACTACCTGCCTCTGTGTTCCTCTGCAGGCTGGGCTAGTGAGTGTCAGTCCCTCTGCCTGAATGTTTAGCAGAGAGCTAAATCTCCATTGCCCTCATGCTATTCGTGCAGAGGGATCCAATCCAGACTGGATTCCAGGGTTGTTCCAACAGGGAATATTTGGCTGCTACACACAGTTGGTTAACTCAAATGTACAGAGTGAGTTCTTGGAAGGAAATCACTTATTTAGCACAGCAGCCAATTAATGATCAGCACTCAGTCCTCATCCAAAAGAGATCCCCACACACCCTTAGCATGAGTACATTTCCTTCACGATGGTCTCATCTTCTGATTCTGGTCCTGAATCTTTTAGATCTTGCGCCTGTCAGTGAGACAATGGAAAATGTATGATTGGAGCCTTTCCTTGCAAAAACAAACAAACAAACAAAAACAAAAACAAAACCTCAACAAACAAACAAAAAAAAACCACAGAAAAGCTTCCACAAATGTCTTCTCTGAACAAAAAGAGGTAACACATTCTCCCCAGTGACATCTGTGCTTCTTAAAGAATGTGGGCCAGGGAGAGAGTTGATGCACTGAACCCCTGCACACACAGGGGTTAACTCTAAGCTCACTCCCTGGTTCTCTCCAAGACAAACCTGCTTGAGAGGGATGAGCTCTAAGCAGTGTAACTTTGGCCAGTTTTTGTCTCTGGCCATGGAGCTCAGGAGCAGTCCATAGTTTATATTTAGTGATGTTNTCCAAAAGAGATCCCCACACACCCTTAGCATGAGTACATTTCCTTCATGATGATCTCATCTTCTGATTCTGGTCCTGAATCTTTTAGATCTTGCGCCTGTCAGTGAGACAATGGAAAATGTATGATTGGAGCCTTTCCTTGCAAAAACAAACAAACAAACAAAAACAAAAACAAAACCTCAACAAACAAACAAAAAAAAACCACAGAAAAGCTTCCACAAATGTCTTCTCTGAACAAAAAGAGGTAACACATTCTCCCCAGTGACATCTGTGCTTCTTAAAGAATGTGGGCCAGGGAGAGAGTTGATGCACTGAACCCCTGCACACACAGGGGTTAACTCTAAGCTCACTCCCTGGTTCTCTCCAAGACAAACCTGCTTGAGAGGGATGAGCTCTAAGCAGTGTAACTTTGGCCAGTTTTTGTCTCTGGCCATGGAGCTCAGGAGCAGTCCATAGTTTATATTTAGTGATGTTCGTCCTGAGTGCGACCTTTTGGCACCTCCTTTCCTTTTTCACTTCCCATTTCTAGAAAAAACAGATTTTTTTTTTAAAAACCTCAACCCTTTGAAAAAGGTGATGCAAGTCTGAAATCCTGATCCTGGCTGTGGTGGCATTTGTTGCATTGTGTTGAAGCAAAACTAATGATTTACAGTGAAAAGGGTGTAGGTACGAAAAAAGGCAACCTGAGATGAAGTAAAGTTCTCTTTCACAGTCATTACCTAAATCATATCAAAGAAAATGATCAACATACAGGAGTCACTGGCAAAAAATTGCTCCATTGAAAGGTCTTAAACTACTTTTTTTTTTTTTTTTCCTGAGAGAACAGACTATTGAAAAACAAAACCTGTTTACATGAAAAGAAAATCTCCCTGAGAAGTAGACTGATTTCACTGGAATTATCATGGAAAACTTATCATAACACTTCATCCCAAAATACTGTCAAGTAAGTTTTACTTTGCCCTTATAATTATGTATTTTAGATAAAATTGCCATTTTACACAGTTGGGAAATCAAAGTGTTTAAATTTGGATAAGAGTCAAAACCAAACTGTTCAGCCTTAAGGCAACCAGAACTTTCCTTCTGACTGAAAATTTTTTTGAGAACATTTCATTTCAGTAGCTTTTTGGAGAATGGTGACATTTTGAGTCTCGAGGTTAAGGTTCAGAGTCTTGAAAC
The DNA here is from genome assembly GCA_013397815.1 of Aleadryas rufinucha. Classification (NCBI taxonomy): domain Eukaryota; kingdom Metazoa; phylum Chordata; class Aves; order Passeriformes; genus Aleadryas; species Aleadryas rufinucha. The sequence continues at coordinate 3,497 of VZTH01013396.1, forward strand.
AACACAATGATTCCCATGGCTCTCACACCTACTACTACTTTTGTTAATGCTGAGCCCAAATAATTTTCAAAATTTTGTGGCTCACTTCTGTGGACTAAGGCTGGGAAGGGGAAAAAGTGAATTTCAAAATACCCTTCTTAAAAACATCCTGAAATACCTGTAGCAAAAAGGTGCTTATTGAATGAATTCTTTGTTCCAATATCTGTAGGTGAAATATAATAATTTATCACAAGGGTTGATATAGAGCATCAGAGCTGTGGTTATTGAAGTTACACTGTTACTGTTGGCAACAATCCCTGGCTCAGTGCTCTTGAATTCTACCCTGGAACCCACAGCTAATTTCTTTATTTTCATCTGTGGTCTATGATTAACGTGGGTATTTGTTCTCTGCCGGTGGGGTATTTTAATGTGTTCCTGCAGCAGCTGTTGTGTCGGTGATGCTGCTTCATGGAGAGCTGGAATTTCTTCTCTGGAGTAATTTTCTCTTCGTTTTCCTGTCCAGACTTATGGGGACTACACAGCTTTATTCCCTGACAGAGCAAACTAAGGCAAATGCACAGCACAGAAGAAAGTAAAGTGGCTAATGAAGTCACAGAAACAGCATGGTGTAATTAGTATAGATCAGGATTACCAGGGCTTTTCTAATTCTGTCTCTCGAGCCAGTTTGGCTGCTCTTGTCGGAGCTATCTCTCTGTACAATGCTACTGCCTGAGGTAGTGACATCCTCTGATGATGTTGTGCTTTTGGTTTCGTGCCCTGCCCAAATGCCAAACACACCTCCCCTCTTCCAAACTCCTCTCCTGCACAGAAAGCTTCTCCCTGTTTTTGCAACCCTGATTTCCAGAGCATTTTGACAAATCCATGAGATGCCTGTTTGGAAGCCTCCAAGATTCCAGGCTAGACTGTGACCTGTGGGCATTGATTTATTTCAGCTGCATGTATCTCTGATTCTTTATCTGTTCTGTTTGCCCTGGTGTTTTGTACTTGATTCCTCTTCTGTTTGCTCTTTTCAGGATAATCCAATGCAAGGCTGGGAAGGAAAATGTGGGTTTTGTTTAACCAGAGCTAGTTAGAGCCCAACGTCACCTTTGTGGCTCAGCACCATGCCTCGTCAGTCCTCCACAAAAGGAACTATGCTTTGCCAACTGTAAACAGCAATAGTTTCTAGGAAACCCATTTGGCCAGCCTGGAGCTTCTCGTTTGATGACACATGTTTATTTAAAACTTTAAGCTCCTGTAGAAACACGGGTCTTCAGCATTCCCTGTTCTTCTGTGCAAATTTTCAAGCTATATAACACATCAAAAAGTATCTCGACAAGAACTTGAAATTCACTAAATCTAGGAGGCAAATAGAGGTACCTTTGGACCTTGTTTCTTTCCTTTTTATTTCTCCATATTTTTTTCCCCCCCCAAGAAAAAATAATGACTTTTCTTAGCGTGGTTGGGCTGAGCTTTGGATCTTCTTTTAACCAGATCTTCAGTGTGGATGATGTGGGAGCAGGGACACTGTTGGAACATGATGTGCTGTTTAGGTCTCTAGTCAAGAAAATTTATACTCTTTGAACACCCAGTGCTAATACCATCTGATTTCCTTATATCTGATTAAATTTTAATCAGAAACACTTTTGTTTCCTCTGAAACATTTTAAACCCTCATGGCCAATAAGTTTTGAGCACACATTTAAAGCCAAACACTTTGAATGTTTTGGGACTGCAGGGACTTATCACATCTGTGCTGTTTGAAATCTCACCAGATTAGAAATGCATGAACTGGTTGAAAATAGGAGAGTTGTTGGGAAAAAACCCCACATTCTCTCTGGCTCTGAAATTACAAAAGGTAGCTCTTCTGGAAGCAGTTATGGACAAGGCAGAATCTCATGATTTATGATAAATGAGAGAGCAAACATAAGATAAAAGCCTGAGACAGCCCTGAGTTAATGTATAATAGTCTGATACAGAAACAAACCCAGTGATTTCCGCTGAATAATGCAGCTGTGCATTGCTCAGGGGGGCTGAGCCCTCTGAAATCAGGGTCACACACTGAGGAATTGAAGAGAAAATTCAGTGATAGGGCACTTTTTACACAAGCGTGGTTGTAAATAATGTAGAATGGCAGCTGGAAATGTCACTGACCCACAGCTGGTATTAAAATTATAACAAAAATATTAATAATAATAGTGAAAATGAAGAAAATTACAATAATACCACCACCATCACCACCACCAACAATAATCTTGAGCAATTGTAGAAGGCAGGAGGGTTTGAATGTCTGAAATCCATACTGTCACCACACTTTGTGACACTGCAGGTACATCCTGCTTCTAAGTAAGGTTGTTTTGTTCACCAGCATTTCCTTATGGGAACAGGTTGGTTACACAGCCCCTTTTGTGTTATTCTAAGATGATGAAACACATTTTGATTTTTACCAATGAGAGTTGTGTGAACTTGCAGACATTCTTACACACATGGCAAGTACAGTTCCTACCTAAAACCCCTCTTTTTCTTTCACTCCCAACACCCACAGAGCAATGCACATCCTCACTGACAGCACTGACACGTTTTTGGAAGTTCTTGGATATTTGAGTTTGGTACTACAGCAGGATAAAATAAGTTAAAACCAGTATTATCCTCTTCCTCCAAACTGTGATTTCCACAAGAAATTCCATCTCTGACTTCTAAAAGGACAAGTGAGAATCTGGAAGTGTTTGGGGATGGCTGGCAGGAGGGAAAATTAGAAAACTGAGTGCCTCAGAAGAGGTTGTTTATTTTTCAGCTGTCACTAGCATTTCTCCCCAGCATTTGATGCTTCTGATTCAAGTTGGCTGAGGGGCTTAGAAGCCCACAGGAATTTTGTTTTCCTCCACATTGTATTCTTTGATTTAGTAAAAGATACTGCCTTCACCAATTCAGCTGCCCTCTGTATTTCTTTTAGCTTCATCCTTCTTTTTTTGTTTGTTTTGAGAAGTTAAACCCTTGGTAAACACAGGCTTTTAACTATGTATTCTTAAGCAGATGGAAATTAGTGTCTAAAGAGGAGGTTTTTTTTAAGTCCTGAGTCTTTGATCATCCCAAAAGAATGCCAAGGTTTTTGCAAGTGAACTTTATGTCATTTAATCTTGTTATTTCCTTGTGTATCTTCACCTTCTAACTCCGGGTGAAACCTGAGTGTCCTCAGCATCTTTCAAAAATAAATGTAAGAAGTAAGTGATCATTTCAATCTTGAGTTTATAGGTTGGTGAGATGAGTCACAGGGCACTTAAAATATTTGAGAAGGGTCACCAGTTTCATACTGGGAAGTCTCTTACCTGCAAGGCATGTGGCAAAACTTGTTCTGTGTTTACCAGAAAGCAGCTTTTACTGTAAAGTATGAGACAAGATGAATTAAAAATGAGTTTGGTTCTGGGGCATTGTCAAGGGTGAAAGAAGAGAAACTGTGGAATTGAGGCTGCCTAAGAGAGGAGCTTATCTGAACCTCAGCCCTGGTGACAGGCTCTAATGCAACATCCAGCCCCTCTGCTGTATCTACTTCCTGAAAAAAAAGGAGAATTTTGAGGTTTTTTTCCTAATGTTATATGTCATTTGCTGTATGTTAGTAAAAATGGGCTTATACTCCTAAATGTGAGCTTGATTTCTTCTTATGCTTCATAAGAGACTTCTCCCTTTATACAAGTTAAGTGCCATTGCACACTAAAAACCAGTGATGCTTCTAAGACACTAAAAATTTGACTTAATAGAATTTGCAGCCAATTTTCCATGGCTGTCATTTAACAGAAAATCCTGGTTAAGAAAGTAGGGAGTGGCATATCCCACCCAGTCCTCCACAGTTTGCAAGGGGATCAAAGGTTATTTGTACCTGAGTAGGACCTGCAGAGGTCAGGGAAGGGGCTTAGGGTCAAACACTCCCCTGGTTTGGGGAATTATACCTCCATAGCTCCCAATTGAGCATGAATTTGAGACTGGTTTTGGTCTTAGCCAGTCCAAGACAGAGAAGTCTGAAGGCAGTGGGCTCCTAAGTAAAAGGAAAATGTGATTTCCAATTATTTATGCAAGAGGAAACAGCTTGTGTTTATTCTTTAAGAATTCCAGTTAGATTTGTAAACAAGTGATTGCTAAGAAAAGACCTGACTGTGTCAGGAGTTTATACATCAAACAAGGCACAAAGCTGAAATTGCTGCCTCACACCAGAGGACAATACCCTTAAGTTCATTTCAAGGAATATTTTTCTTTGTCTTACTTCCCTGTTAGAGTAAAACTGAAATTAAACCAATTTTAGAAAGCAACTGCTGAAGCAAAATCTGGAATTTATGTAGTTATAGATGTGCCAGGTCTTGCAGATCTATAAAAAACTTGAAAAAGAATTAGGTAAATAATGACCTTCCTTCTTCAGGCCTTTCTATGCCCCACTCCACCCCATCCCACCCTACTCAAGACAACATTCCTCTCACATAGTGTGATTGGAAAAAAAAATCTCACTGAAAATGAGTTAATGAAGACTTTTACCACTATAAACCTCAGGCAGGGCAGGGTATTAAAAATATGACAAAATGTAAATGTTTAAGTCACTGAGGAGCCCCAGGCACACAGAGGCAGGTTTGACATCACTGAGCTAAAGTTGTGACCCAAATTTGGTGACCAGCAGGGACTGTTCATGGCAGCTGCCTGTAGTTAGGAGGAGTTTACCTGCTAAAGAAAATGGGGATAAACTCAGTTAAGAATGATGGGCCTGGTCATCCAGTGTTTTCCACCTGCTTCAAACAAATGAAGCAATGGAGATTTACAACCACTCCAGCCTCTTTACAGTATTGCAGAACCAATGACTGGTGTCTGTTTGGAGCATTTCTAGCAATTTGTTGTTCTAATACAATAAAAATGCAAGTTAGGACTGAATATTTAAACATTTGCTCCTAAGTAATTAAAAATACAGGAAAATATAGGGGAAAAAAAAGGTGTATCTACTGATTAGGGCAAGACTTTTGGACTCAAGGCTCCTCAGTTCTGGATCTTAGCCACGCATTGCCCAGGCCCAAGGCTGTTAAAATATTTTACTTATTGAGTACCCTGAACAAAAGGGTGTTCAGGTGTGAGGCACTGCTCACTGAATTCTCCCTGCCTTTGACTCGCCTTTGGATCACACTCAGACCTTGCTCCATTAAAGAAAAGCAAGCATGCTTCAACAGAAAACTTTGGAATTCATGACGGAGCAGGTCAGGTGTGAGATTTTCATTACATTGGCTGCGGTCCCAGCGTGCGTGAGGGACTTGCAGAGGCTGGGACGTAACACCCGCAGCCTCGCCCCTGTTTAAATCACCACAGTGTTCCATCCAAAATGTCACTCTCACGCACGGGACGAGCCCTGCAAGGAGGGGAAGGCTCAACATGGGCACTCGGAGTTACCTCTGGTGTTTCATCCTCTCTCTTGTTCTCTGTAAGTAAAAATCTTATTTGATTATTTACCATTGCCGTGCACTTAGAGGATGCCCTTGAGAAACACTCGAAATGACAATCAGGGCAGGGGGGCTGCTAAAGATAAATATAAAATGCAGTAACATGCAATATTTACAGGGTTGTGGGGGTTTTTTCTCGTTTAGCTTGAATGCATTGGATTTCAGGTATTTTAGTAGGGATATAAAGCTGTAAGTAGGTAAAAGAATGAGAATAAAACATTTAGAAAACTCATCTAAAAGAAGAAACATGCAGCATCTGACCAGATTTTATGACTTCTTTTATCCCTAAGCTTAGTTGTGAATGATGCATTTTGCCAATTTTTCTCCTCTGAAAGACTCTTTAGGAAAAGACACATAAAAAAGCATGGATTAGGTTGTACTAATTGTGCTGTGTTCTCACTGCACTGCAAGAGATTTTTAAAACTACATCTAGAAATTCAGAGGGCTGCATTATTTTATTCTTAATGTCTGGTTTCATGTTGTTCAGTGCAGATGAACACAAGTGTCTTGACTGATCAATACCCATTGCTAAAAATCTGAGAGAAACAAGCACAGGGTCTTACAATCCAAGCTGTATTTGGATGAAAAAAAAAAATACCAGTCTGTAAGAAAAATTTTGCAAAATGTGTATTGTTACATTACAAATTGTTATGTAGATACCAAACAATATGAATATAAAACCTTCATTTTACAGATGAGTAGAGTCAAAAGTAGTTAATTAAAATGTTAACTAACAAAAAGTTAGTTAATTAAGAGTTTGATAGAACTACTCCAGTACACCCTGTCTGAGAATCCTCTACGTTTCATACAGTAAAACCCCAAAATCCAGGATAATAATTAAGAGTTGCTAAGGAGTAAAATTGAGATAATGCAGAAGAATAAGTTCCTGTTTTTAGCAGGAACAAAGCCACTCTTCAAAATCAAAGTTGAATTACCCGATCAAGTAAATTAAATAAGCCCAAATTAGCCTGATTATTTAATCACAATGGAAAAAGGATTTGATTTTCCTTTTAAGGAAACTTTAGGAGTGTTAGAAATGTTGTCACTCTCACACTTGGGAACTACAGGAGTTACAATTTATTTGTAGTTAGAAATAGAGGTAAACATGGAAGGCAATGAATTTTCTCCGAAGATTATTATGATTTAGAACATCAACAGAAAGATATCCCCAGAAAAATTGTTCTCTTCTGCCTGACAGAAAGGAATTAGGAAAGGAATAAATGCCTTGCAAAATAAAGAAATTGAAACAATAATATATATGCAAACAGGAAAGGAGAAAACTATGCTGAAAAACGCATTTTGTTAATTTTTAATTTTCCTGTTAAATCTCTAGGAATTTTAGTTTAGAGCAATCATGGGATCATAGAATTATTTAGGATGGAAAAGACCTTTAGGATCATCGAGTTCAACCTTAAACTTAACACTGCTGAGTCCACTACTACAACCAGTCCTAACTGTAAAGGAAATCACATTTAAAGGAAGAAAAGAACTTTAAAAATTGAAAAAAATATGTGGACTAGGAATAGAAAGGTAATATAAATCTCTACATTTATAAAGAAAAAAAGTACCACCAAGAAATTGGCAAGATCTCCTCAAATTTATGCAAATGGAAAAGGAAGTAACAGAAATTTCATGGTAGTTGAGGAATAGCTACAAAAGTGTGAAACTGGAAATGAGGAAGGAAAGGAATAACAATGAAGATGAGAACATTAAGTGAATTTTTCACAGAAGGACAAAGTTATATTTGGTAGACTATTAAAGTACTTCACAGAATTACAGGGCAACAATCCATAATCCACATTTCTGAAATTCTGACAGGTACCGAGACTGTAACAGCGTTAGAGGGAAGAGACACAACGACTGCCACGCCTGAGAGCCATGTAGATGTCTTGAGGAGCACAAACAACAGCAGAACTGGCCCATCTGAAAACAGCTCAAATGCCTCTACGGCAGAGCCCAGCACCCAGACAGCCCACTCCCTCCTGGGCACAACCTTGCTGTCCACCTCCATGGTGTGGATGGTTGGTGGAGATGAGAGGATGGACCCTACACCCAGGACACCAGCATGGGAGGGGGGCTCACTGGGGGTGTCTGCCAGGAGCAGTGCAGTGAGCCCAGCATTCCCAACAACAGGGCCTGGCACCACGACCCCCAGCATGGGCACAGAAAGTGGCACTGCTTCCTCCCCATCCCTCAGCTCGGCAGTGACGAGCCANGGGCTCCTCAGCTGTGACTCCCACCCCACAGCGAAGCAGCACCAGCAGCACCACTGAGATGCCCTCGGCCACCGCATCCCACCCACCCACGGCACTCGTGTTCTCCTCTCCGTCCTCCACTGCTGGCATTACGAGTGCTCTGCTCTCTGCTGTGGCAGCAGAGGCCATGACACAGGGCCCAGCTACCCCCGGGCCTGTGGCTTCCACCTCCGGCACCTCTCCCGCCTCAGGGACCATCGAGAACAGACTTTCATCCACTCTGGGCAGCAGCATGGAGACATCGACAGCTCAGCTCACCTCCACACCCCTCACACGGGGACAAGCCATGGTGGAGGTGACGGCCACTTCATCTCCCATGGGGAGCCCCTTNTTGGGGATGTCGTCCAGGAGTGGTGCAGTGAGCCCAGCGTTCCCAACAACAGGGCCTGGCACCACGACCCCCAGCACGGGCACAGAGAGTGGCACTGCTTCCTCCCTGTCCCTCAGCTCGGCCAGCACTAATCCAGCAGCTTCTGCCTCCAGCACCTCTCCTGCCTCCGGTATCACCAAGTCCAGCCATTCACCCACGCTGGGCAGCAGCACGGAGACACCGGCACCTCGACACACCTCCACGCTCCTCACACAGGGACAGACCACTGTGGAGGTGACGGGCACTTCATCTCCCATGGGGAGCCCCTTGTCTTCCACAACCACGGCCTCTGTAGGCAGCGGTGCCACGACTCCTCCTGGAGAAGGGGAAAGTTCCACCATGAACCAGGGGAGCAGAACAACAACTGAGCCCAGTGTCGAGACCTCCCATTCCCTCCCTTCCACAACCTTGGCGACCCCATCCACGACGAACCGTAGTGTATCAACATCTGTTAATCCTTCTTTCACTGGAACTTGCTGTGAGTATTTTAACACATTATACTAAATTTATTTTGCTCTATTTTTGGAAGAATTGAGTACAATTTTCTTTTATTATTGTTATTTTTGGTTGGAATTTGAGCTTTTTACAACGTCTTTTTTGAGTTGGGAATTTAATCTAGGAATATGAATCCCTGCATCTACCTAATTTCTGAAAAGCTGCAGTTCCTGTCTGCAGTTGTTTTTGAAATGGCACACCTTGTGTTAGGCAGTGCTATTGGGGTAAAATGCTATGAAGTTATGCTGCACAGGCCAAGTTATGCCAGTGGAAAGCTTAACTGATTTTTATTTAAGTCTTGAAATTTCTTTTTTTAAAATAGTAGAGGCAGTTCCTTCATTGGGAGAATCCAGTTAAATTTATTTTTGCTAACTCAATTCTTATTTGTTTCAATACTCATTATTTTCTAGTGTATATTTAACTTTTTGCCAAAGGACTATCTGCCCATATTCAAAGAATATGCAGTAATGAATCTTTCATCACTTTTTAATGGATAAAAAAAGTAAAGCAAAGATGGCAAAGAGAGGAATGCAGTCTTTTGTACTCTGCACCCAAGAAAACAAAAAGGAAGAAAAAAAAAGGAAGTATGACTTCAATTGAAAGTCCAGAATAGTATTCTTCTAGTTCTACAAATCCAGCTGGTTAGTCCTTCCCTGATCTGGAGTCACAGTGTTCATGGAATGCAGTAGGAGATACACACATGCACAGTAAGGTGCAACTTGGTCTTTGGCAATGGCTTAATGGCCAAGGACAGCCTGGTGACGAGTGGCTCCTCAGGGGTCACTGCTGGGACTGGCGCTGTTTAACGTCTTTGTGGGTGACATGGACAGCGGGACTGAGGGCACTCTCAGCAAATTTGCTGATGACACCACACTGTGTGGTGCAGTTGACACTCTGGAGGGAAGGGATGGCATCCAGAGGGACCTGGACAGGCTTCAGAGGTGGACTCCATGTGAACCTCATGGAGTCCAGTGAGGCCGAGTGCAAGGTCCTGCACGTGGGTCAGGGCAGTGCCAAGCACAACCACAGGCTGGGCACAAACAGACTGAGACCAGCTCTGAAGAGAAAAACTTGGGGGTGTTGGTGGATGAAAAGTTTGTCATGGCTTGGCCACGTGCCCTCACAGCCCAGAAAGCCAAAGGTGTCCTGGACTGCACCAAAAGCACTGTGGGCAGCAGGGGACGGGGGGATTCTGGCCCTCCACCCCACTCAGGTGAGGCTCCACCTGGAGTGCTGCCTCCAGCCCTGGGGTCCCCAACATGTGGAGAAGGACGTGGAGCTGCTGGAGGATGTCCAGAGGAGGTCACAAAGATGCTCAGAGGGCTGGGACATCCAAGCTATGGAGACAGGCTGAGAGAGTTGGTGTTCAGCCTGGAGAAGGCTCTGGGGAGACTTTAAAACCCTTCCAGTACCTAGAGGGGACCTACAAGAGGGACTTTGTACAGGGGCACGTAGTGACAGGACAAATGGGAATGGCTTTTAACTGAAAGAGGGTAGGGTTGGAGTGAGTAATAGGAAGGAATTCTTCCCTGTGAGGGTGGTGAGGCCCTGGCACAGGTTGTCCAGAGAGGTTGTGGATGCCTCACCCCTGGAAGTGCTCAAGGCCAGGTTGGACAGTGCTCGGAGTAACCTGCTCTAGTCGAAGGTGTNGCGGTGCCACGACTCCTCCTGGAGAAGGGGAAAGTTCCACCATGAACCAGGGGAGCAGAACAACAACTGACCTCAATGTCGAGACCTCCCATTCCCTCCCTTCCACAACCTTGGCGACCCCATCCACGACGAACCGTAGTGTATCAACATCTGTTAATCCTTCTTTCACTGGAACTTGCTGTGAGTATTTTAACACATTATACTAAATTTATTTTGCTCTATTTTTGGAAGAATTGAGTACAATTTTCTTTTATTATTGTTATTTTTGGTTGGAATTTGAGCTTTTTACAACGTCTTTTTTGAGTTGGGAATTTAATCTAGGAATATGAATCCCTGCATCTACCTAATTTCTGAAAAGCTGCAGTTCCTGTCTGCAGTTGTTTTTGAAATGGCACACCTTGTGTTAGGCAGTGCTATTGGGGTAAAATGCTATGAAGTTATGCTGCACAGGCCAAGTTATGCCAGTGGAAAGCTTAACTGATTTTTATTTAAGTCTTGAAATTTCTTTTTTTAAAATAGTAGAGGCAGTTCCTTCATTGGGAGAATCCAGTTAAATTTATTTTTGCTAACTCAATTCTTATTTGTTTCAATACTCATTATTTTCTAGTGTATATTTAACTTTTTGCCAAAGGACTATCTGCCCATATTCAAAGAATATGCAGTAATGAATCTTTCATCACTTTTTAATGGATAAAAAAAGTAAAGCAAAGATGGCAAATAGGGGAATGCAGTCTTTTGTACTCTGCACCCAAAAAAACAAAAAGGAAGAAAAAAAAAGGAAGTATGACTTCAATGTTAAGTCCAGAATAGTATTCTTCTAGTTCTACAAATCCAGCTGGTTAGTCCTTCCCTGATCTGGAGTCACAGTGTTCATGGAATGCAGTAGGAGATACACACATGCACAGTAAGGTGCAACTTGGTCTTTGGCAATGGCTTAATGGCCAAGGACAGCCTGGTGACGAGTGGCTCCTCAGGGGTCACTGCTGGGACTGGCGCTGTTTAACGTCTTTGTGGGTGACATGGACAGCGGGACTGAGGGCACTCTCAGCAAATTTGCTGATGACACCACACTGTGTGGTGCAGTTGACACTCTGGAGGGAAGGGATGGCATCCAGAGGGAGCTGGACAGGCTTCAGAGGTGGCCCCGTGTGAACCTCATGGAGTCCAGTGAGGCCGAGTGCAAGGTCCTGCACGTGGGTCAGGGCAGTGCCAAGCACAACCACAGGCTGGGCACAAACAGACTGAGACCAGCTCTGAAGAGAAAAACTTGGGGGTGTTGGTGGATGAAAAGTTTGTCATGGCTTGGGCACGTGCCCTCACAGCCCAGAAAGCCAAAGGTGTCCTGGACTGCACCAAAAGCACTGTGGGCAGCAGGGGACGGGGGGATTCTGGCCCTCCACCCCACTCAGGTGAGGCTCCACCTGGAGTGCTGCCTCCAGCCCTGGGGTCCCCAACATGTGGAGAAGGACGTGGAGCTGCTGGAGGATGTCCAGAGGAGGTCACAAAGATGCTCAGAGGGCTGGGACATCCAAGCTATGGAGACAGGCTGAGAGAGTTGGTGTTCAGCCTGGAGAAGGCTCTGGGGAGACTTTAAAACCCTTCCAGTACCTAGAGGGGACCTACAAGAGGGACTTTGTACAGGGGCACGTAGTGACAGGACAAATGGGAATGGCTTTTAACTGAAAGAGGGTAGGGTTGGAGTGAGTAATAGGAAGGAATTCTTCCCTGTGAGGGTGGTGAGGCCCTGGCACAGGTTGTCCAGAGAGGTTGTGGATGCCTCACCCCTGGAAGTGCTCAAGGCCAGGTTGGACAGTGCTCGGAGCAACCTGCTCTAGTCGAAGGTGTCCCTGCCCATGGCAGGGGTTTGGAACCAGGTGATCTTTAAGGTCCCTTCCAACCCATTCTGTGATTTTGTGATATGATTCTGTGTTTCATATCTTTATAAAAACCTTGCAGAGACTTCAGTATTTCCCTAGGCTGTCAGTTTTCCATTAATACTTTGTTCCTTAAAGACACACAGACTATAGCTACATATTTCACAAGAATTTCCTTTTTGCTTTTCAGCTCCTGCCACTTTGTCCATCCAGCTGGAGAACGTGACCAGTACAATGATACAGTTCAGCTGGAAGCCTCAAGGTGGCACAGCAGACAGTCCTTACACAGTGAGACTGCTGGAAAAATCGGGAGAGATGGAGAAGAGAATCCTAAATGAAACAAGCACTGCATTTGAAAATCTGCTTTCTGGTCATCAATACCAAATATCTGTGGATGTTTTAACTTGCTCTAAGAATGTCAGTACATCCTTGACAGTTCAGACAGGTATTTCCTCTGGAATTATTTCTTTTTCTATTAGCAAACTAGCACATTCATGGCCTGAACATGAAGCCCTTTTACACTGAGCACCTACCTGGACATGAATAAGCCATATACTGAAATGAGCAGGCAAAAGGAGGCCAAACTTCCAGAAATTTAAAGTCAGACTGCAACTTTTCCACGGGGCTAAGGTCCAGAGCCTCACTAGTCCTCCTACCAAATTCAAAACTTTACTGAGCTAAACCACAGTGGTTCAACATTCTAGTTTCTCCCAGCTCCATACACTTTAATTCCCAAGCCTTACCTAGCTGAGAAACCATTTTTAAACAATAACTTCATTTTGTCTGGTTATTCTGTCTTTCATATCTCCACAGCTGCTGAAGTCTACAGTGGAACCACCAGGATTACCAATGAAGCTTTCAACCCTGCATATCAGAACAAGTCAAGTAGAGAATTTATGGAGTTTGAAACTAAGTTTATTATGGAGGTATTTTGTTTAGAAATTCTAAACTAAAATTTTATTTTCTGCTGAGCTCTTCCTAATGTAAATAATCATGAGGATCTGGGTATGAATATCTTAAATGTGGGTTGGAGAGACAGTGTGATGGTTAGAAATGAAGAAGTGCTTACTTTTCATTTATGTTGTTGTCCTCTGAGGCCCTGATTTAAATGAAATTCTGTCTAGAAGTTATACTATGAGAGATGCTTTTAACTGAATTATGACCAGCATATTTCTGTACAAATTCTATGTGTTAAAGAAGAAAAATAGATAATGACTTAAACCTTTTACTTTGCAGATAACAAAACATCTGCCACAGAAGATACAAGAATTAAAAAATGGAACAAAAATGCGTATTGTAATTAATAGCATCAGGGAAGGCAGTGTGATTGTGCTCTTTGACATTGTGTTGGATGCTGAACAAAATATAACAAAACCAGAGGTTTCGGATGCTTTTACAGAGGCCCTTAACAGGAGTACAGTATTTGAAGTTGATCTTAAAAAGACTGTTGTAGAAGGTATGAATTTGTTCATCCCTGTGAATTCAAGTGTATTTTTCACTGATGGTAACATCCAGTGAAATGGGATTTGGCTGGGGAAAGGCAAATGGTATTTGGTTTATCGCTTTTTCTGATACTGACTTAAATCTTTGTTCTTCTTCTGTTTTGTTTAACTCCACTGTAGCAAGGAATAGCTGTCAGCCAGATTTAAATGACTGTGACCAAAATGCTGCCTGCACTGCTGAAGGAGCCACTTATTCCTGTCAATGCAACAAAGGATTCATCGATAAGAGTCCCCAGGTTCCAGGGAGAGTTTGTCAGCAGGATCTACCTTCAGGTAACTGCTTTATATAAGTTAAAAAACCCAATCCAAACCCAAAACCTAAACTGAAATCAAATCAAACCTTAAAAAAATGTCATATAAGGTGTTTTCCCTCCCCTGAACCTTCTTAGGTAATATCTTATTATGATTAAGTACACTGGCCTTAGAGGGATTGGATTTTATGTGGTACCACAGTTAAATATTTAAGCAAACAATAGAAAAATGTTTCCTGGGCTTGTTTTTCGAAAGTTGTTTATGAAAATAAAAAGCATTAACTTGGTGAACTTCAAAATAAATTCTACTCACGGCCTCCAAATTTCTGTTTCACAGAACAGACAACTCCAGTCCCTCCAACCACCAGCACCAATACAACTGGAACAGGACAGACAACTCCAGTCCCACCAGACACCAACACCACCAACACAACTGGAACAGGACAGACAACTCCAGTCCCACCAGACACCAACACCACCAATACAACTGGAACAGGATCAACAACTCCAGTCCCTCCAGACACCAACACCACCAACACAACTGGAACAGGATCAACAACTCCAGTCCCTCCAGACACCAACACCACCAACACAACTGGAACAGGATCAACAACTACAGTCCCTCCGAACACCAACACCACCAACACAACTGGAACAGGATCAACAACTACAGTCCCTCCAAACACCAACACCACCAACACAACTGGAACAGGATCAACAACTACAGTCCCTCCAGACACCAACACCACCAACACAACTGGAACAGGATCAACAACTCCAGTCCCTCCGAACACCAACACCACCAACACAACTGGAACAGGATCAACAACTACAGTCCCTCCAGACACCAACACCAGAAATACAACTGGAACAGGATCAACGACTCCAGTCCCTCCAAACACCAACACCACAAATACAACTGGAACAGGACAGACAACTACAGTCCCTCCAGACACCAATACAACTGGATTTACAGGATCTACATCTTATTCTGTTTTCACTACCACATTTACGTCAGCACCTTGCAGTAAGTAAATATTTGATACTGAATAGTAGAATGAATATTATCCAATCAGACACAATATTCTTGTTCATTGTTCGTATCAGCTGTGAGGTAAAATCCCTCAGTAAAATTTCAGAAAGGGAAGCCTGATAAAATCACTGAAAATACATAATTATGTAAATATCAATCAAGGCAGTTTCTACACCTTGGTAAAGATCTCCTGGACCCAGTAAATATTCACTGGTTTATGCCTGCAGGCATAAACCACTGTGATAGGTGATTTTTCTTAAACCAATTATGAAGCATATTTAATAAATGTCTCTCTACTGCTCTGAACTTAGGATTTCCTGGTGGTATATTAGTAATCCATCCTCCTGAGGATATCAGGATGAATGAAATATCAGTCCACCTCAGAATGCTCATGTTTTTCTCACCCAGCCTCATCAATTCTCTGTTATCTTAAAGCAACATTGTACAATTCTGACCATTTACCACACCTTCCCTGCAGTTAGAAAGGCTAGGAGCAAGTAGAATGTCACCCATTTGTGTTTTGGAGCCATCAAAAAAATGGCTCCAAACCATTAATGTATGGTTTCTCTCTATAGAGCAAATGGTTCACTTCTGCTCTTGTGGGAGAATGAGGTGAAAAACTGAAATCAGCTCAAATAAAACACACAAGAGTTTATATTGGTTTCATTTGTATTTTTTCTTCAATATTAAATGTGTAGAATTGCAGAAGTGACATGAACTGCTCTCAGCTGTATTAAACTTCCTCACTTTGCAGTGCCAGTGTCCGTCGAAGTTCAGAATGTCACTGCAGAAGAAATACAGCTCAGCTGGACTGGTGGCAGCAAAGGCAGCCTCTACAGCATCTCTGTCATGGATGGAAACCAGGAAATAAATAAAACAACTACAAAAGAGACAAAAGCTGTGTTTAAACACCTGCTTCCTGGCCACGTGTACACCATTTCTGTGGCAGTGTCATCTTGTGCTGAGAATTATCAGACTTCAGTCACTGTCCGAACAGGTACCTCCTCCATCACCCTGGCATTTCTTTTTAATTAATATAAACTCACAGTATCTTGTTGCAATATGATCTGGATTTGATCTCACAGACTCTTATTCCTGCAAGTCATTTTTATTTATCTGACTCATCCCCTTACTTGGATAGGACTGCTTGGATTAAACAGGAGTTTGCAAGAGTAAGAGCTCGCTCTGTAAAGTTTCTGATCATGCTTTATTATCGAGCCAGATAATTCTGTACAGAAGTCAGGCTATTTTGGTTGTAAATTTACCAGAAAATATTCTGGTAGTGTGAAGTTTAGGTTCTATGTGCTCTTGTGAATGCAGGCAGTCCTTAATTGTCATTGTTAACTCTTTAATTTCATTATAGGCTATAGACATAAGGACAAACTGTTTGATTGTGTGTCTGTACTAAAACTGATTCTCAAGGGACATGGCACATAATATCCCTCTACAGCAAAGTTTCTCCTTTAAAGCTCCCCATTGCCATCTCCCCCTTACCCAATTCCTTTAGACAAATTTTTTTCCAATAAAAGAGTTACCACTTGGCTTTTCTATCATTGGAAGACATCTAAAAGTCAGCCTGTCAAAGGAAGCCACTGGGTTATTTTGGCATGATCCACTTTTGATAAAACTGTGTTGCACTTTATCATTCTTTTCCAGTGGCTGAGAAAGTGCTCACGATTTCTTTTTATATAACTTGAAAGATTTAACTTGGCTTTTGGCAACTGTTACTTTCTTCCAGCATTTCTTGACCTCTAAAATATAACTGTCCTTGTTGCAATCCTTTTTTTGAGTACTCTAGTGGATTATTGTCTAATTATTCTCAAAACTCTTCTAGGGCAATTATTCTGGCAGTTGACTGTGGGGGTTCCTTCTAATGGACTGACCCTCCATCTTAGTCTTTAGGACCACAAAGCCAAGGAATTCTCATCATAATTTCCACTGAAATATTTCAATTCTTCAGTCCACTGGCTTTCATTTATTAGTTTCTCTACTGAAAAAAAAAAAGTTTCCTTTTGTAATCTGGAGCCATCTGCCCCACGAGAAAAGTGTTTGTAAGCTAATTAAAAAGAGCAATAAAGACCAAGTCATCCATATTTCATGGGAAGTTAAAGATTATGTTCAATTTTATGAGGAGAACTGGAGCTACAACCACATAAAACCTGCTATACCACGCTTTAATGGGCTTTAATCCATTATAAATAATTCAGATTAGCCAGTCCAGACAAGCATACAGAGGTTTTGAGACTCCATGATGTATATTTTTTCCAAAAGAAATTGCAGGTGACTTTCACTTCCGAAAACTTCATCCAGCTTACCTGAGTTGTACGAGCACGTAACAGCACAACCTATATCTTTAGCTCTCCTAAGAAAACAGAGTTCTCAATGCTATTTCAGTGAGTTCTCAAATACCACCTACCCACCCACCACCTGCCTCTCTTTTGATATGCTCTAATTTTATAATTTGCAATTCTAAGTCCTCACTGGGCCAAAGGAACTGCTGCTTAGGTGACTCCGTGGCCATAATTAAAGACTTTCGCCTATTCCATAATTTTCTTATTAGCAGTAATAATGCATGCACAGAAGTGATTACGTTGATTTTTGAATTTATTTTGCAGATCCTGCTTCCTGTTTCGTAACAACTGAGTTTTGTTCAGCAGAAAGTACTGGCTGTTCTGACTTAAAAGACATTGTATGCTCCAGTAAGTTTATAGAACCTTAACATTTGTTTATCCATAACTACGGGGTATTATTTCACAATATAGTATCTTCCAAGAGTATTTTGCCATCTGCTTTATTATGTCAGTTCACACAGCATCTGAAGTTCACACTTCTTTGGTGAAGAAGCTGCCTCCATCAAACTCCAGTGTCAGCTTCCAGCTCTATTTTAGTCTGGACTTTTCTATGTAAAGCTTTCTTCTTTTGGCTCTGGGCTCATCCACCTACTCAGGAGGATTTAAACACACTCAGAGCCTTGCAGAGTCTAACAGACTGATGTTGCCTCTGCTGGAATCAGTGGGAGAGTGGCTGTTGAATTAGGGAGTGGGATGCACCCTGAATAATACAGGAATGGTGAGCAAGTTGTGAACATTGTGATGGCTGACAAAAACTTGGAGAGATTCAGCTCCAAAGGTTCCAAAGTGAGTGCATTAGACACAAATGATGTACTTTATTATTATTATTATTATTATTATTATTACTTGATTAGTTTCTGATTTTATCAATTCTTATTATAAATACATGAGATAACAAAGTCCAAAGACCAGTTATGGAGTGACATCCTGGGAATCACCTCATTGTTTCTTCGTTTTTTACTTTTTTTCCAGAAAACCAAGCACTTGCCTGCAGAGTTTTGTTCAAAAACCAGACCTTTAATAATTCACTCTACAACTCAGAGAGTGAAGGCTACAAAACAATGGTTGAAAGGATCAAAAAAGACGTAAGTTGATGCAATCTTCTTTGTCAACATGAATGAACTACAGAAAGGCTTGTGATTAGCAACCTCAGTCTCCCACATTCATTGTTAAATCAAGACTGTGACAGGTGACAAAGACAAAACAGTATAGGAAGCACAAAACCTGCCAAGGACAGACAGCTTGTTGTCCAATGAGGAGGTCTATATTCCCTAAGACATCCTCAAATAGAAGTTATTTAGGGAAAGGCACTTTAAAATTCTATTTTTATAAGTTCAAGGAACATCCCGTTCTATTTATTTTCCCCTACTTTGCTGAAGTGATGCCTGCGGAGGCAAAAAAAGAATGTTACTCAAAACCAGCATTTCAACACAGACTTGGAAACATGAAAACTTTGCAAGTGTGTACTGTGAGTCCAGATCACTGGCAATTCACATCGTGGAAGTGGCTGCAGGACTGGACAAAGTATCAAGGGGTCCAGCTCAGGGGAAAAATGAGAGAAAGTGGAAGCTTCGAGCTAGTAAAGCTGACAGGCAGGAGCAGCAGTCTGCCACTCAACTGTCTTTAGCAGAAAGTTAAAAAAAAACCTAATAATTTCAACACCTCTCAGGAATCCTGATGTATATAAGCCTGTTGGAAAGGTAAAGCTACTGTGAGATTGGGGTAGACTGCTTTAAATAACTAACACAGCTATTTTTAGTGTGATGATCATACCCTTTAGCTAAGAAACTCCACAGATTTCAAAAGCAGTAATTAAATTTGTTCTCACCACGCCAACTTGGAGGTAACCTTGTCTTATGACTGCTAACATCTCCACTTCATGGATAGAAAATTTACTTTAGTGGATTTAAAAGGTTTCCTCCAACCTGACTGAACGCAACAGGAATCCCTTTACTGGCTTTTAAGAAGCTTTTACCTCGTGCAAAGTGTCACCTTTTCTTCAAAAAATGGCAAAATCAAAGAGAGGCTGTACTAACATGATTGAAAATATAGACAATTTCTGTGTTGGATTTATTTTTTCCAATTTGAATGTTGAACTATTTCTTCTATATTCCACTGTACTATCAATCTCTAGTTGTAGATTTGAAATTTCAGAGTTTTGCCTGCATAAGTCAGGTTTCCTATCTGGACTGCTCATCAAGGTGAGCAAAAGAAAAGCATTTTTGGAGCCTCTGGCCAAAGAACTTAATGTGATGTAAAGTTTGAGGTGGGGGTTTATCCCACAGAAAAGATGGAGGCAGAAAACTGAGCAGTGACTCAGAACAAGGTCTATTATAATCTATGAAAAATAGTAATCTTTCAGACTTTTCAGGTAAAATACCATATTTATCCACAGGGAGAAGATAACTTCTCTTAGTGGGTTGAACCAAACACCTAATTTTCTGAAAAGATCAGTCCTGACAAAAACATTTCAACCAGTCTTATCTAAAAAAGGAGACTGCTTGTTCTTGCTCTACATCCATATGAAAGCACTAAGCAAGACTCTACTTTTGGAGATATCCATGTAATTGATTTGATTTTGATTGGTGTCATGGGAATACGCTTGGTTTATGCCAGAATGATTGAGAGGCAAGTCGCACCCTTGTCTCCTCTTTGCATAGGTATTCTCTAACATCATGACTCTGAAAATCCAGTGACAAAGATAAGTTTTAGACCTCTAACATCAAGTTCTGTGCTGGTAGTGCATGCAGGACCACGCCTGAAGTTTAGTTGCACATGGTAAAAAAAGTTAGGGGACACTGAACGTAACTTTGGAAATATTGGGTGCTCTTTGTATATTCCAAGTTTTGTACAGTCGGGGTCCCATATGTGTTTGTGGAGGAGGACAACTTGTGTTAATGCATTATTCATTGATAACTAGCTAAACAGATTGGAGCTTCGGAAGTCAAACTTAGATTTCACATTTTCAAGCACAGACAATGCGTCGCTCCAGAATCCTCCTTCAATAAGTTGGTTTTTTTTATTTGTTATTCCAAAGCAATTACCTTGAAAGAATAGTAAGTGAAGAAAATGAATATCCTGATGTGTGCAGGGTGTGTGCATTCCTGCTCTGCCTCAGCTGACTGACACGTGGAATAAATATCAAT
This sequence comes from Aleadryas rufinucha, assembly GCA_013397815.1. Classification (NCBI taxonomy): domain Eukaryota; kingdom Metazoa; phylum Chordata; class Aves; order Passeriformes; genus Aleadryas; species Aleadryas rufinucha. The sequence continues at coordinate 23,867 of VZTH01013396.1, forward strand.
TTCACCTTGCACAGGTTGTTGGAGATATGCGCCTTGAGCTGAACAATGACCGCTTCAATATCGTGGTGCTCGGGTTCAGACTTGGCAGCGTGGTGGTTGATTTTCTCTCTCTGCTGCCAAAAGAAGAGCCTGTGGATGTGAATTCTGTACGGACTGGCCTGAATAAAATACTAAGGAACAAGTTTGGGGACCGAGTTGAAGTAGTAGTGCAATGTAAGTGATGCTGAAACAGCTTCTCTGTAACGGTGTGGGGATTAAAGGGTCAGATCTGCTGCTGTTAAGATGATAAATTAAATTCTCTCTTTTAAGAGATTCAAATAGTTCGAGTAACCTATTTAAACATTCACTGAACACACAGTGATTTCATACAGATTATGGATCTATTTTAAAGAGTCTTTACATACACCCAGTTCCAGACTCAAAGGATGGGTTTCCTTCACACTAAAGGATCTAAAGACTCTCAAGTTACACCAGTCCATCAAGCAAATCCTCAGAGCAGCTGTTATGGGTGTCACCAAGAGATCACAAGGACCCTCAAAAAAGATTTCTAGCTAACAAATCTTCGCTACATACAAAAACATTTTCAATATTATTCAAAAGTTTCAAAGCTGCCAAGCAGTAAAACACAGCTGTCACTTAGGGCTCCAGGATTTCTTACGCCCACTTTTTACTGTTTCTAGCTAACATTTCTAAAATGTGTTTTGAATTTCCAGCTCTGTCTGTTCAGTCACCAACTGACAACAGCTCCTCCTGGAGAGTAGCAGTGATTGTCCTTGGAGTTCTACTTGGAGTTGCATTAGTGCTGATTCTCCTGGCAATACTGTTTTACATCTATGTGAGGAGAAGATCAGGTAAATACTTGGTTGAACCCTCAGGACTCATGGGCATGTTTGTCTACAAGCACTTATAAGATAAACCATCAGTTTCACTGAAATATATTGGGTAAGGCAGAAGATTAATATATTTGTCTTAAAATTCGATGTTAATTGTTTATATTAACTTAGGATAGGTCTACCCTCTCCTTCCCAATGTCCATCATCAAATTCCTCAGCTTCTAACAACACGTAATGGATCTTCCTTTAAACAGGTATGGACTTTTCTGCATTGTACACGTGGTAGAGTGAGGAACAGAGAAACTTCTCTTCAGCCTATCCCCTATAGGTACTGCAATGACTCCTAACATTGGCAATCTAAGAGAGAGAGGATCCAAACTACTCAATACGGTCTTGTATTTAGGTGGCACTAAAAACAGGGTGACTGAGCCTGGTAGCTGTGCCAGGTCACCTGAATGCTCAGCTGAGCCCAGAGTCATCCTGTTGGGTTTTGTGCACTTGGCCAAGAGTTATTCACCTCCCCTGAGACTTTAATCACCACATAAAGATGCCTCCTTCTCTCCTGTGACTGCAGAATGAGCCCAGGTTAATTAGTGTTCTAGCATATGCACCTTGGTTAGGGGCTTGGAGAAAAATGGGATACATCTCAATTACATGGACTGGCTATAGAAGTCTGGTGGACCAGAAATATGATTTGGAGGCTTCTGAATTTGGAGGTTTCTTTAATTGTTGGGCCATGAAGAAATAACTGCTTATAGGTCAAAAGTATAGCATGCTAAATACAGGTGTGGTTTCACAGCACAGCCTTAATGTATTACTGGATGGAGGAAGGGGAACAATAGGCTAATTTGAGCCAAAAGTATTTTACTCACCTATTTTTACCTGTTAAAGATGGTTGGCTGAGCAAGGACGTGCCATATAGTGCAATTATGTCCTGCTCTTGATAATCCTAAAGTAGAGTCCAATAGAAGCAACTCCTGTGACTTTGGAGCAGACCTTGCTTTAGATTTCTCCTAATTGCTTTAGAGCAATTAGAAGAAATGACCTTTGCCTTTTTTTCACCACTCTTAGCTGCAGTCCTGGTGAAGTGGCAGTCTGTTTCTCCTAGGGTGTAGTTTTCCCTGCTCGGAATGTGCTGAACAGATGATAAAGGGCAGTTTACTGCTGTACATATTTCCAGCAGGATTTATGTGTTTCATTTCAAACCAGCTCTCCCTGTATCTGTGTATTTTGTCAGTCTGCCCATGCTCGGAATTCCTGTTGAGGCACCGAGCATCCCATGATGTTGAGGCCCTGGCTCACACCCCCTGAGCAGCCCTGGGTTTTGGGGATTATGTTATGGTTATTTGGCACAGGTTAGAGCAAGGTGGTGCCAGAACTGCAGCCCAGGGTGGGAGCTCAGCAGAGTGATGGTGCACAAGCAGCTCTGCCCTGCTCTGGGTGCAGCCAGCGTTCATTCTTTTTATCCCTCCTTCCCTGTGCTATAACACAGCTCCCTGCTGAGGACCCTGTCTGGAGTATTATTTTTAGTAGCAGGGACCTATGAAACAGAGTCTTGCATGCCTTGCTCTCCCTTTCCTTCCATGTAGTGTCAACTTGTCTATCCTGCTTAGGTCTGAGGTGTGGAGTCACAGGCACCTCACTGATGGAGAGAGTGTGACTAGTATTTGTTAAACTTATATTATGTGGCTTTTAAATATAGCTAGCTCTGGTGTTCTATTCACTGAGTAGTCACTCAGCAATGTATTCTGTCAGTAAATACAAGTTCTCCAGGGAGCTCTGTTGAAAATACAAATGAGTGCTCTTGCTTATGTTAATACTCTTTTCTTTCTTTTTTTGAGGGATCTAGTTTGAATAGCAAATCCTCATTGTCAGCAAAGCTTTCTGATGTCCTTGTAAATAGTGTTAAATAAAGACCATGTACAGCAAGCTTGTACTATAGAATCCTGGGATTGTTCATGCAAAAACATATTTAAAGTCTCTGGGAAAAAAAAGTTGTATTTTAAATAATTTTCTCAAAAATTCTTTTCAAATAAAATCTTTATTTTTACAATTGTGCATTCTGACGGAATCTGCTGTTCTTGTTTTGTCATGTAATTTTGGAGCCTCTTCTACCTGCAGGAGGGGAGGGTGGCCAGTGCAGTCAACAACAGAGCCAACCTTGATATGATTGCACAGAAGGATGATCTCTTTGAGCTAGATCAGACAAGAGAGAAGATTGACTGAATCTAGCCTTTTCTACCTTCTACTTCAATAAAATTCCCCCTACCACCACAGTGTGGAGTCTAGACTCTGAGAACTCTCTGAAAATGGGAGCAGGAGAAGCCAGACCTCCCCTTTCCACAGAGGATCACTTCCTCCCTTCCAAACAGCATTCAGATGGGCTCCTGATGCATATTCCCTACTCAGAGAGACGCAGCAAGTGGGACAGAGAAATAAATGGCTGAGGATAAGACACTCAAGAGTATCTAGTTATCTGGCTCTAAACCCTGATATCAGTGGGATTTAAGCAATTCCTCCATTTTTGTGTGTCAGGATGTCTGTGACTGAGAAAGGGCATTTTGCCTGTATCAAACTCACTTTTTTTTGCCCCCTGGAACTGACTGACACTATGATCCAGAAAAACCTGAGCTACCTACCAATCCCTTCATGCATGCTGTGATCAAGGCCAAGGTGTTAGGAAATACTGTGCTCTGTTCCTGTTGGAACTGATGAGATGAGACTCAGATCTTCAGCTGATTTTTTTTTTAACAATTGCACTTTTCCAAAATTTATTATTCCAGCTGCTGTTGATAACCAAAAGCTTTTTCTTCATGAGTATGAGAAAATCATGGTGCTCTGGAACCAGAACCATACCCAGCTGTTGCACTGGGTATGGTTGCGAGGGGCACAGGCAGCTTGGGGCTGGATGAAGCCAAGCCTTGGCTGTGCAGTTGCCATCTTCTATCTAATTGAGATTATTTAGTCTTTGCTAGGAATTTCCCTTAGTGCCCTTTTCATTGTAGATTCGTGATGGAACAACACCTGGAAAGGGAGGAGAAAGCCATGGGACAAGCTGTGAGACGTAACAAAACAGGCCTGGGGAACACTGGGAATGCCATGTCTGCCCTGCTGTCCCCCAGCCTGTGACAAGCCAGGTGCCAGAGGAACAGAAGGAACTGGGGATTAACACAGGGAAGCCACAGGGCCAGAAGTTCCCTCTGCAGGGAGCTGGCTCTGCCATGTGCTGGAATAAACGCTGGAGTGAGACACGAAAGGGTCTAAAGACCAAATCGGCAACAAGAGGGGTCAAACTCACAAAGAGCACAGCAATGTGCCTTCCCCAAACTCAGCTGCCTGCTCTCCTCTTCTCAAACAGCAAGAAAATGCTGTAGGACTTCAGGACATCCTAAGTACCCACTGACCTGTAGCCTAAGGAGTGCCTGTGTGCCCTCAGCATGGCCTGCAAAAAGGAACTTTTTGGGATTTGGGTCTGGCAGCTGGTGCCAGGAGGGGGCATGAGCTGCTGAGACATCATCCAGCCCCCTCCTCAGGCCCACATTCCCTGCACAGGATATTGCAGGGCTTCACCACTGGCTGTGGTTAGTCCTCATGATTGACTTGGTAATAAAAACCCTGCTGACATCAGCTTCCAAGTGTACGAGTGTGGAAATAATGCAGGAGCAGAAATATTACTGTTGGTAATCCAAGCAGACCTGTGTCATTTTAGACACTTTTATGGGAGCTGAGCTGTCCAAGGACATTGCATTCTGGGGACCCAAATCAATAACATCCCTGTTTAGCTACCATTAAATGGATCAAGCTGGTGTATCTGCCTGCTGGAAACCCAATTTCTCCTTTCTGAGCAGATGCAGGCTGTGCTGCTGCTGAAAAGGAGTAGGATTTAGACGTTCTTTTGTGTATAAACACAGCAATCTGCCATTTGTTTCCAGTGTTAACTGGTCCTTTTAAGGACTCGGTTTCCAAACAGTCAAAAAATGTAGGGCTGTGTGCAACTTGTGGTTAGAAAGCTTGCAGTGAAAAACTGGGATTTGTCCAGCTCACATCCACTTTGCTGTCCCATGGCTCCAGTTAAAAGTCTGCCCTGAGGAAATGAAGTTCTTTTTGTGCTGTAGGTCACATCTCTCTCCAGCTGTCTTGATGTGGGGATACCTGAACTTTGCATGGTCAAATATATGTGAAATTGTGGTAGAAACTGTAGCAATAATTGATGTTTTAATTCAGGGAAATAGAAGCTGTTGTTGCTGGTGTTGTGATGCCTATCGTTGGTCTTAAAATCAAGAACTAANTGTACACACCCTTTTCTAAGCTCAGCATGATCCTGTGCTGGCAGCAACATAACACAGGTTAGGCAGGATTAGAAACGACTCAAAATGATTTTAGGATGGCTTGGCCCTGTCAGCTGTTCAAGGCATTTCCTACACCAACACTCGACTCACCGAAGACAAGTTCAGCTTCTTTTTCTGCACTTCTGGGCTCTCCCAGTTTGGTTGAGTTGTTGCAGTGAGTCAGTGCAGCTGTGGGATCCCACAGCAGATGTGCACAGTCAACCAAAAAATATTTAATGGATTAATTAGAGAAGGGGATACATGTGTGTGGGCTGACTTCAAAGCCACTTCACTGCCAATTATTCCTTCTTCTCAACTTCCAGCTTCATAAAGAAAACCTTTATTTTAATTTTTAAATATGAGGCTGAATGAATATAACACTACATCTGAGCCTCCGTGAATCTTGCCAACACCTTGATTAGACATGGAAACCTCTCCATCCAGGAAGGTGTGGGATCAGAAAGTGCTGCACTGTGCAGCAGGAGCCACCAGATAGCGCTCCCTGTACCGGCATCAGCTGCTCCAAGACCTGTTTGAACCAAAACCTTCAGTAATTCACGAATTCTTGGCTCAGCACAGTGCAGCCTGGAAACTCACTTCCTTCCAGTGGCCTTTGCAATGCCTAAGCCAACTTCAGTTCCCTCTTCAAGGCGTGTCTTCTTTTCCAGCACATGAGATGGCCTGAAAGTTGGGAAAATAACAAGTTTTATTGCTCTGGAGAGGTGACACGGAGCTGGACAAGCTGCAGGTCACCTTGGCTGTGCCCTGGCAGCAGCTCTGGGGCCGTGTTGTCACAGGCATGAGGAGCCATGCAGCTCTCTGGTCACACATGCACTTAAGCTCCTGGGGGAATTACAGCCAAAAAGGAAAGGGATAAAGGTGTCTGTGGGAATCTCAGCATGATCCTACCTGTCTCTGTGAGCACCTAAATACCAGCTTAAAGCACAGCCCTGAACCCTCGGAAAATACTCAGAAAAAAAGGGGGGTTTTTGCTCCACAAACTTCTCTTCCACTTGTTTTTTCACATTCTGGGTTGGTGCAAGGTGAAGTGAGGACACCACACTCCAGGAATCAGGGAGCCAGGAGCAGTCACCTGCCTCCCCCTGAGGCTCTGATGTGTTTGTTGGACACTGCCAAAGCCACCTCGTTGTCACTGTGGTCTGGTATTGACAGCATTTCCTAAACTTTTATTTGTCTCATTGCTACAATAAACTACTCAACTCATTAAAAGGTTAATCATCTATCATATAAATTTGAAATCTATATTTGATTTCTCTGCTCATAATCAGAAAGCTTAAGTAGCCTATGGGCTCTTTATTTTTTCAGTTGCTCCTTGTGGAGATTTTCCACATTGGATTCCGGGAATCAGCAATTTAAGTAAATTAATATTAAAAAGAAGATATAATTTCATGAGCATGGCCAAATTATCTGTGTAAAAAACACCTGATGAATCAAAAACTTAATTAAATATTAGCTTTTGGCTAATTAAAAAATGTGATTTTTTCAACTGTCACTTTCCTTCACTGTCAGTAAGGTCACTTCCCATGTCTAATCATGTCCCTTGTCCAAGGACAGGGATAGCTGCAGAGAGCAGCTATCAGTGAGCTTCCTCTTCAGTAGCACATACAAGAGACTGATTATTGTGCCATTAGTTATTAAATCCTAAATTGTGTTTAAGGAGAAGTTCCTTTTTTTTCTCCACTTCTGCTGGACGGTGCCTAAATCTGTGCCTGGTACTCGCTGAATTCACGCCTGGAACAGGGAAATAAGAATATGGATTGGCAACAGGAGGCCATCAGGTGGGTCACTGCTTTGGTGCTCAGCTTATAGGGCAAGTGATGTGCCATAACCCCACAGCCATGGGCTAGTGACCAGCCCTAAAGTGCCAAAGGGACGAGTGGAATAATCTCTCATCTCTCCTTTCCATCTTTCCAGAAGAAATAGACTTGGGAAGCTAATCCTTGGCCTGGGGGCTGCCACCCAGCAGAGCTGCCCAGGAGGAAGGAATTCCTCCCGGCATGAATCACGGCTTTGTCCCTTCCCAGGGATGCAGCTGTGTTGGCTGTGTGATGCTGTGCCAGGGGTGAGGCATCTGTCTCGCCTCAGGCTGGCCTCTGCTGTCAGCAGAGAAAAATGAGCACCTCCAGGACATGGTTCATGTGCCCTGTGCTGTGTGCCTACTTCAGATGAGATGAAATCACCCAGAAATGGCTGTTTCTCTCCCCTGACTCCAAAGGGAACACAGAGCAACACGAACTCATAGACACCTCCATTACCACACAGCTGTAGGGGCTCAGAAGAAGACTCCATTCCCAAATTCCATCACTTGGAAGCAGGTACCAGCCTTGTCTGTCATGCCAGCTCCTGATGAGGTGGGTCAGCAGATCTGTGGCATTACAGGCCTGGGTAGGGCATTATTTTGGGGCATGAAGAAAGAGCAGGAGATTTTGCAAGCATGGGGAGTTCAGCAGCAGCAGCAGCACATGTCTGGGAGGCTGTGGCTCTGCAGGCACACAGCTGGCACTAGGATTTTTCTCTGTTTTCCAGGATTTTGGCAAAAGGGTGTACTTACCACAGCTCCTTTCACAAGTGGTGTTTCTCCTTCCCTCCTTGCTTTGAGTATCACAGAATCATTTATGTTGGAAAAGATCTCTAAGGTTGTTGAGTCCAACCTGTGCCCAATCCTCACTTTGCCAACCAGACCACAGCACAGAGTGCCATGTCCAGTTGTTCCTTGAACACCTCCAGGGATAGTGACTCAACCACTTCCCTGGGCAGCCCCTTCCAATGCCTAACAACCCTTTGCATTCAGAAATTCCTCCTGGTGTCCAGCCTGAGCCTCCCCTGGCGCAACTTGAGGCCATTTTCTCTAATTCTGAATAACTGCATAAATGGGATGGGTCTCACTAACGAGATTTTGGCCCTATGTGGGATAGGACGTAGATCCCTCGTGTCTTTCCATCCCATATCCCTATCACCATGCCTGTTGAATGCATCTGGACCTCAAGACACACACACATCACAGAAAATGCACTCTTGCACATTGTTCCCCCTGCCCTTGTCCCCCCTAATGTATGAGCTGCAGCCTGATCCCATGTTTTGGCAAAGACTGAGCAACCCAGGGGCTAACAAAGGAATGCGTGTGTGCAGATTATGCAGGTGGAGAGGGGAAGACAGAAAAATAAAAAAAAAGGTTAAACCAAGGATAAGCTGAAAAGTTCTTTAACTTTGCATGCTGGTCGAGCTAAGAAAACTAAGGACAGTTGTGAGGGCTTCCCTCTCCATGGCAGGTCACTGCCCAGGCTCCTGCACGGAGCCCTCGGAGCAGCAGAAAGCAGGGATGTGTTCTGACTGTGAAAGCCTGACAGGAGACACCTGCTCTGATTCTCACTGCCAGCAACCCGCCTGCCTCAGACAAGCAGCTGGCAGCAGCGGGTGGCTCAGCTGATACTGAGATGGAAACCAGATAAACCCCTCCTCCTCCTCCTTTTTTTTTAATGTATTTTGTCTAGCCACAAAGGTTTGTGGTTGGCCTGCTGCTAACAATGAGTGTGCTCACGCTGCTCTGAGAAAAACTTCCTCACTTTTAGTAAAAAGTGCTGAAAAAACCTATTCAGAGAAGAGAATGAAATTTCAGTTTTATGCCATGCTTGAAAATTCCCTTTTCTTTGAGTTGTTCAGTCTCATGACAGGAACGGGTTCCTGCTTTGCTGTAACAGCTCTGTACTCGGGTTGTCCTTAATGCCTTTTGCAGCACGAGGGTGCAAAGGCATGTGAGGTATTTACAGTTCTCTCACAGGAAAATATGGTCTAGGCTGTCACTGCCCAAAAAAAACCCATAGCAAAGGAAGCTCTTGGGTCACTGTAAAGAGGAATCTGATTTTGTTCAGCTTGTGCAATGGTCAGAAGTGACTGATATCCTAAATATGAGGAAACAGAGTTTTCTGCTTTGTCCTACAGCTTGTATTGCAATTGTCTCTCTCATTCTCTTTTATTAAATGATCTCTCCAAGGGTAGCCAGGAACAGTTGCCCTTTTCATTCTCTACATTGCACAATGCAGTCTGTAATTATTTCATTATGACTTTAATAAGTCTTTCTGTCATTAAGGTTACAATCGCCACATATCGTGATTGATTTATTTAGTTGACTACTCAGCTCTTAAAAGAGCTGAGGGAGTTGAGGGGCTTAAAAGAGAGTGAAATGGCTACTCAGTTTTGGAATTACCTCTGACACAGACTCAAGAGTACAAAACTAGCTGTCATTTCTTTTTTCAGGCCAAAAACATTACATTGGAAAACTGCCAAATTCAAAGGGCTCTGTAGGATCCTGCTTGATTTCCTGTCAGCTCAGCCTGGCCAGGGAGGCTGCAGGTGCCAGCCCTCAATCTGCTTCACCAGCCAGGCTGGTGGGGAGCTCAACAGTGAAATCTTCCAGCCAGGACTTCCCTGAAGGCTCCATCCTTCCCTAAACACCTTCTCCTCTTCCCCTTCTTTTCCCAACAAAAGGCTCTACCAGACTGGAAGAATATCTTCAATAAAATGATGCTGAGATGTTTCCATCAGTCTGTGGGGTTGTCATAGTCATCTGGCCTGTCCTCTTCTACTCAAAAAAAGTTATCTGAGCCAAGTCTGAGGGATTGCTGTGTTAGTTTGGGATGCCCAGTGTGTGCTCCTGCCCTTAACAACACACCCCGCTGCCATGGAGCATTTGCTACACCATGAGCACGTACAGGACTGGTTACAAGGAGCTTCTCCCCACGGGTGCTACATCTGGAAACTCCAGATGTGCACAGTGCATGCACAGGTGAGGTGGAAAGTCGATCTAAATGGTTCAAAACAGAAAAAGGAAACAGAGGGATGCTTACTGGCCATGTGCTATGCAGAGTGCACCTTGGTGGAAATAAAAGTAGAAAGATTTTTGCTGTATTCTGCAGCTGTCACTGCTGGACCAATGCTGGAATTTTAAAAAAGTATCGATTTGGTAACTTTTAAAAGCATTGTGCTGAGCATAGGGTAGGTGAGTGTTTTCTGTCTCACTGGACCAGAAGCCAGTGGCTGCTGAGGCACCACTGATGCCAGTTCTGTTCAGAAGAGAATAGAATATAACTGTATTTATATTTATATTCTATTTATTTTACATTTCTCTTCTATATAGAATAGAATAGAATAGAATAGAATAGAATAGAATAGAATAGAATAGAATAGAACAGAATGGTTTGGGTTGAAAGGGACCTTAAAGATCATCCAGTCCCACTCCCTGCCATGGGCAAGGACACCTTCCTCTAGACCAGGTTACTCAGAGGTCCATCCAACCTGGCCTTGAACACTTCCAGGGATGGGGCTTGCACAACTTGACACGTGATTCAGCTACATTCTTGTGAGGTTTGACTTAGTATCCTATCCTAATCTGCCCAACACCATACAGTATCATAAAATAACATAAATAGTTTAGCAACAGGTAAACTAACATCCCTCAAGGCATTTATCGCTGGGAAAGCTGCTAATGGGCATGTTTTGATTAAGATTGCACTGGAAGCAGTGTTAGGTCTGAAGAGATTAAATATTTGAATCAGTGATTTGGAAGTAAATATAACTCCTCTGCTGATTAAGGTGTGTGACTTTTGCAGAATGGTAAACAAAGAGGCAAGAACGGCTGCAATGCAACGATCTTGACTTCTTGATAAGCTTGACTCACTTAAGTGAGAAGTATTTAAGCAGCTGACTGCCCAAATGCACTTTTAGGAATAAGGAATGAAGGCCACTTCTCCAGAACAGGAGGCTGCATCCCAGCAGGAGTGGATTCAGCAAAGGATTTGGCAGTGGAAGGATAAGCAGGTCAGCCTGAGCTCCCACAGTTACATCGTGGCCGAAAAAGGTTAATGGGATGCTTGGATTAACAGTGCACAAGCAGGGCAGGAGCAGGGTGATGTTAACTCTGAACATGGCATTAGTGGGATCAACACTGAAATCGGGTTTTGGCATCGACTGCTCTAAAGAGAGGCTGGGAAAGTACAAAAAAGGAGCCACAAATGGTTGGATGGCAGGAGAAACTGCCACAAAGGGAGCCCTAAAGGGTTCAGTGCTTTTAGTTTATACAAAAAAAAAAAAAAAAGATTGGACACAACTTTATTATGTCTTTGCTGTTATTTTGAGGTATTTATCTTCTTGGGACCGGGAGAGGGAAAAGTACCAAGCTGCAAAGGGCTTTTAAACCTGGTTGAATACACATGAAAACAAACAGTTGAAAATGGGGGTAGATATGTAAATACTCCACAAATTATTTTACAGCAAATGACAAACTGGTGGGAAAAAACCTATCAAAGGTAACCTTGCTCTCCTTTGATTTGATACCTTCAAATAAAGCCAGGAGGGCTGCCCAGAAGAGAGCCGAGCACTGCTGACTCCCACAGAGAGGAACCACTTGGCTGCAGGGCTAGTGGGATTCCAGGGACCAGACTAGCAGCTGTGACCAGATGTGACATGATAGTGACACGTGCCAGTGTATCAGTGGCCAAATGTGCACGAACCAGGAACAGCTCCTCGTGAAAGGCTTTCACGTCAGGCCTGTGGACTGACCAGGGAAGTCAGACGCTACTGAATTCTGGCTGTGAGGTTTGTGACGGTGCCAAGTAATTTGCAGGATTCCAAGCTCACCACTCTCAGGCCTTTTTCAGCTGTGCCAAGGAGCTCATCTCTCCAAACTGACAGGCTGTCACTCTAATAACCATGACAAATCTGAGAGGAGTGCAGGGCCTGAAGTTTGGCTCCCTCGTGGGTAATGACAGCTCTGCCTCCACGGGAACCTCCCTGGTGACCAGGCACCTTCTGCAGAGTGCATCACACCCTAAAATCCCAAATCTTCTGTGCTTCTGCTGCCAGCCATGTCCAAACCCACCTGGGGCAGACAGGATGGGAAAAGGACTCTTGTTGCCCCTGATGTGGATGGTCAGAGTGCCCATCTGCCAGGCACAGTCACTGCTCCACCCAACCTGCAGCAGGTGGAGTTTTTCAGAGTCTCCTGCCCTTTGTAGAAGAGCTGAATAACCTGAGGTGAAACTGTGGATTTCATGAAGCTGTTGCACTTCACACAGGAAAAAAGAGGAAGGTGATATTCACATCCCTTCCCCAGCTGGCTTTTAGTTGCATTTTCCAATGGGGAAAGGCACGCAAAACTTTCCCCACAGAATACTTAACAGCAGTGACTCAGGCCTTGTCCTGTCCCATCAGGCATGTTCAAAACCTTTCTTGAAATAGAGCCGCTTGAATTTCCTTGAATTTAAAATTTACTTTTTCCAGCTCCAGGATGAGTGCTCAGGGGCAGGGTTGCTGGGTGCTGTGGGATAGATAGGTGCTGATTGCAGCTTTCAGTGAGAAAAACGTGAGTTTGGGTCATGGCTGAGAATCCCCTTTGGAAACAGCTTTCAGGTACTAAGTCCAAGTCAAATCCTCCAGGCATGAATCTTTCCCTGGCATTTCCTCCTGCCTAACTTTTCCTGGTGATGCCTGTGTCCCCCTTCCCCAGGTGCTTGACTCTATCCCTTGGCACTGCACAGGGAGGCTGAGCTGAAGGATTTCAGGAGATTGGTGCCATGGCTTATTTTCATGTTGCCCTGCGAATTGAGACTGCAGCCTTTTCATCAGACTGCGAGAATGTTTTCTTCACCTCCTCTGCTCACAACAGGTTTGCTGAAGGTTTTCCCCCTGGCTATCACTGCATGAGTGCTGTCACTTGCTCCCCTGTGCCCAGACCCTGAGGCTACACTCTGGGAAAGTGCAGTCTAGGGGGATACGATGCCTAAAACCCAGCTGTGATTTCCAGTCATTAGTCTGAGCAATGCATCCATGTCTGGTTATAGCCAGGGCAGCATAATTTGAGGGGGACTGCACTGGAGGAATGCAGAAAGATGTCCAAAATAGCCTCTGTGCTGGGCACCTTTTCCCTAGAGCCCTTGTCTTCTTCCAGCCTGAAGAAAAAATTGCTGTTTCTTCCTTCATGATAACTGAGGGGAAGTAAATGTGCTGCGAGCATGCTCTGTTTATATCAACTGGAAGCACTGAGTTCGTATAAATCATGCCAAATCTGTGACAAAATAACTATTTGTTCAAGCAGGAAGGCTGGCAATGTGTTTTCTTGCTCTCTCCTAGCACATCTTGGGATCAGCTGGCAGCTGAGGGCTACTTAGATACAGACTAATGAACCACCAGCTCTTGCAGAGCTGAGCTAAGCCATTGCCCCTATGATTTCTTCTTCCCCGTGCTACCCCCTTTCAGTTTGCTTGATCAAAAAAAAAAATATATATATAACCTCCTTGCATCAGAGGGAAGGCTGTACACCCTACTGATTGCCATGAGTACCACAGGGAGCAGTCACAGAAATGACTGCAGCTAAACTGGTCAGAAATAGGTTGGTGCTTTGCCCTTGAATTTCTTGCCCGTGCATCTCGGGAGAGGGACACTCCAGTAGCCAGATGTAAAAATACAGATAAAATCTGGTGTGAAATGAACGTGTGAAACCTCTTGTGTTATTCCTGGAAACGTCAGTTGAAGACAAATGGGGTGCAAGGCACAGCTCAGGTGGCATCCATCTCTGTAACACTGCCCATGGCTGTTCCAAATGAAGTGTCTGGAGCCCTCCCCAGCTGACAGGGAAGCCAAGATGGATCCAGGATCCATCCCAAATCAAGGTCAATATTTAAAAAGGAAAGCCTGAATTTTCTTTTGGGGATGCCCATTTCTCTGCAATCTCTCCAAGAGTCTCACTCTTTTGAAAGAGAATCCACATGACTAGCTCAGATACCAGTTTTCCAGGCAGCTAAAATTAGAGATGAATCCCACCCATTACACAGAGTATACCTAACCTGAAAGGAATGACTGATTATGTTCTTCAATATTAAAAGAGATCTGAAGGCAGATCTGTTTAAACTGACTGATCACATTCTCAAATAGCATTATGTGAATATTTCCAATATGGATAGGGAAGAATTAATGCCATGTAGAGACAGACATGACAAAATTCAGAGGGGTTATGACTGTTGTTCCAATAAATAGGGAAGGGGAACAACAGGAAGGACCACAGCTGTGAAATCAAATGTTCTAGGGAGGGTAACTGAAGTCAGAACCAAAGCATACTCAGGGTAGACAGTGTCTTTTAACTATTAGAAGACTTTATTAAAAATATGTGAAATTATACCCTCCCCTCCCTTTTTTTTTTTACACCCTAAAAATTTGTAATTTGGCCAAACTGCCTTAGGTTTGGTAAGAGCTACAAAAGCCACATCCTAAATTATGCTATAGACAGTTACTCAAATGATGGTTATAAAATATGGGGGGAGGGGGCGGGGAAATTATGCCTCTCCTTATTTTTTGGTCTCCAATATGATTTTGCCTTTTTTGCAGATCCCTACTCCACAAAACCTGAAAATTTCAGATCCAGTGGCTGAAGTCAAACAGGATCCAGGGGGTTCTGATCAGATACAACACAGGCCCTGCCCTTCTGTGTGTCACCTGCTGCAGTGACCCTGTCTGCATGCCAGGCACCCTGTCACTGCCCTCCACAGCTGCACAGAGGAGAAAAAATATAATGAGTTCATGAGTTAAGGGCAGAGAGAGACCACTCACTAAGTATCATACGGGTAAAACAGACTCAGCTTGGGGATATTAATTGAATTTATTACCAACAAAATCAGAGCAGGATAATGAGAACTAAAACCAGACCTTAAAAACCCCGTCCTCCCACCCCTCCCTCCTTCCCAGCTCTGCCTCCTCCCCCAGTGCTGCGGGGAGACGGGAATGGGGGTTATGGTCAGTCCATCACACGCTGTTCCTGCTCCTGCTCAGGCAGGGGAGTCCTTCCCACGGGACTGGGTTCTCCATGAGCTTCTCCAATACGAGTCCCTCCTACGGGAGGCACTTCTCCAGGAATTCCTCCAGCGTGAGCCCACCGCACGGGCAACAGCTCTCCACAAACTGCTGCAGCGCGGGTCACCCTTCCTCGGGGTACAGTCCCTCAAGGCCAGGCTGCTCCAACCCGGGTTCCCCACGGGGTCACAAGTCCCTCCAGGAATCCTGCTCCAGCCTGGGCTCCTCTCGGAGCTGCCTGGCGGCCGTGCCACGGCAGCCTCCTCCATCCCACACTTCCTCTGTCGCACGGGCGAAGCCTGGCACGGCTGCCCTGCCCGGAGAGCTTGGCGGGACACTGGAGAACATCACGCAGACGAAGGAATCACGGCCGAGGCAGGGTGCTGGGTGACATCCCCCGCACTCAGCGACGCCGGGAGACATTCCCCACACGGAGGGACGCCGGGTGACATCCCCCACACGGAGGGACGCGGAGTGACATCCCCCACACGGAGGGACGCCGGGAGACATCCCTCACACGGAGGGACGCCGGGACACATACCCCACACGGAGGGACGCTGGGTGACATCCCCCACACGCAGGGACGCCGGGAGACATTCCCCACACGCAGGGACGCCGGGAGACATTCCCCACACGCAGGGACGCCGGGAGAGGCGGGACCGCGGGAGTCACCACCCGAACGCCGGGCTGTGGAGCGGACCGGAACGTTTGGCTCAGCGCGTTAGAGCGCTGCGACTGCACCGTGAGGACAGCGAGTTCGATCCCCGCCCGCGGCCGGTTGTTGGGGTAACATAGGCCAGCATACAACGGCCGCGTTCAGCGGCTGGCAGCGGCCGTCACCCGGGGCGCATCGCTTGGGCTCGGCTTGGCAAGGCTCCGCGTACGGCCGGCTAGCGGCGAAGGTTCGCCATGGTCCCGGCAGCAGCTGCGCGGCTCCCGCGTAGTGCGACGATCCAGGAGCTTGTCCCCGTGCGCCTCTCCCGCTCCGCGCAAGGCTCTGCATAGTGGTGTCAGTGACGCTGCAACTGCGACAGCTGGGAAAACGACCCGAGTAGAGATAGTACGAATAGAATAGAATAGGAAGAACCGTAGCAACGCAGCACTGCGAAGAATCTGAGTGCTGTGTCCAAGGGGAGGCGGAAGACAAGAAAAAGTAGAGTAGAGTAGTTAGTCGGTTCCTGCTTCGGAAAGAAACCTGAAATGTGCGATACTGGGAGAGAAAGAAACTCTCCCTTTTCGTTAAAATTAATTATTCTCTTTAATTAAGACGCTGGTTTGTTTCCCCCCTCCGTGCGCTTTCCATTCCTCTTGTCCTTTTTTCTTCAGTGCAGACGCCCGGCTACCCAGCTGCCAGAAACCCAGGGGCTCAGCCTCGCTTGGAATCAAGCCATAGGTTTTTTTTCCCTCAACCTCATCTTTTGGCTGTTCAAACCTGTATTATTTCCACTTTTATTTCCCTAAACCTACAGAAATAACTGGGGCAGGGACTAAGATGACAGGAAACACACTCCAGAAGCGATCCAAACCGGGATGTGTTTTCAAATGGCAAAATGATGCTCGTTTGTCCACGACAGACTGTTGTTGTTGGGGTTTAATTCCAGCAAATAATTGCATGAGCGTTTCACAGTGGGCAGTTTGTTTTTGCTCTCAGCTTGACTCTTTAGGAAGATTTATCCTGAAATATTTTCCAGAAAACTCCTCAAAGTCTGCCCAGAGCAGCTTAAATTAACAGCAAGCTGCAAATTGTTAAAGCTGAGGTATGGTTTTAATGACAATTCCATCTAAAATATTTTGCCCTTTACAGTTCTGACTTTCTTTTTCTCATCTGCCTCCTCCACACTTCTCGCTGGGCTTTTCCCACATGTTGTATCCCAGCAGTGAAGTCCACAGTGGCCTTGGCATTTCCCGAGGCTGCAGCACTTCTGTGCATGAACTAGTTCTCGCAGAGACACCAGAGCTATCAGTGCTGCACTGAAATGCCTCCCGTGCCTCTGCTGCTCATCTGCCCTCTCTTGCCGCTGGTGCATTTCCACTTTTCCCTGCCCTTCCCAGTGCATTTCTGCTTGCAGTGTTCTTTTTCTTTCCTGTGGGCTGCACCAGTCTACTGTCTGTAATGCTTATCCTGCTGTAAAGCCTGGAAGCTACTACTATTTCCTCATCTATTTTAGGAGTCAGATTTTTGTCCCTGCCTGCCTGTCCTCACCTTCATTTGTAACTTCCTTTTTTTTTTTTTTTTTTCCTGGTTTTTTTTTTTGACACGGTTTTTTGTCTCTCCTTTTTTTTTTTTTTTTCCCTTCACACAGAGTTGTGTTCTTGATCTTTTTTTGTCTGCAGGGACCAGGGGATCACCTGTAAAGTTAATGGAAGAGTTAATGAGGGAATGTAGGAATGCAGGAGACTGCTATTTTTAGCGTGCTTCATCTTATGTAATCATTTTTTTTTTCTTCCCTGTGTGGTATCAAAATAGATACCAAAATATCAAATAGAACTTGGTTTCTGATAAACCTGTTTTATGTCTCAGTGTTTTACAAGAAGCCCCTGTAGATACTGATACTGCAGCCACCATGATAAAAATAAATCCTGGGGATCTGGTCATGGACATTTGCTCAGGAAAAACTCTCATGGAAGGCAGCACCTTGGTAACACAAACTTCCTCCAGACAGAGCTGAAACTTTGGTTTGCGCAGCAGATCTCAGTTTTTGTACATTTCAGTTTTGCTACAGCCTTTATGTTGTTTTCCTTGCTTCTCTCTAAGCCTTTAAGAAGTTAAAACAGAGCAAACAACAGAACAGCAAACATCATGCTGGGTCTGTATCACACATTCACTAGGATCAGGGTATGGCTTCCTCTCTCTCTGTGTCTAGTTCCCCCTCACAGTTAAAATAATGATGGTTTTAAGTATTTTGGTTTACCCTGTAAATGCCTTAAACATATGCATCAGTATTTCACAGCCCTTGTCAGGTCCTGTATGGAGAAGATGCAGCTTTCACAATGTTTTATGGGAAAATACAAGAGACAAGCTTGAATAAATTTTGGGTGCTACAGGCACATGCTCCAAATCAAGTAAACTAAAACCCTGGGATCCTCACTGGAATAATGTGTCATAATTTCTCTTTATTCCTAATATTAGGAGGTAATAGTCTCTAAAATGTCTACTCAAACACAGTTTAAGCCTTCATTGAGGACCTCTGGATGGGCCCATCCATGTTTGGTGTGGTATTCCCCAGTAGATGGATATTTCTTCCCCAATAAATTAGTTATAAGCAAATAAGTTTCTGCAACATCTAAGGACTGAATCCAAGGCTGAGCTTAGAGAGTCTCCACACTATTCCTTGACAATGGCTTGCAGTGGATGGTAAATTTTGCATGTTTCCAAGGGGGAATCTTCCCTCATGGAAGACGTTCCTACTGAGGGTTATTAGCACATTCAGGAGAGACAATCACACGAGGAAATCCTTGAGCCAAGAACACCTGTAGGCTGGGAGAGCATCAGGGAGACATTTGGTAGAAGCCAACCCTGTGCTTGAGCGCCTTGTTTGCGCATCCATCTCGCAGCCACTGTCAGGAGGGAGGACACTGCAGGACAGGGACCCCATCTGACCTGGCACAGATGTTCTGTGCAGCAGTTCCCTCCCTGCAGCGCTGCGCTGCCTGTGGTAAACACCCCTCCACAGCTCTGCAGGGATAAAATACTTACTTGCCTCCCAGGGGCTTTGTGAAGCTTATCCCGTGTCTGTACAATGCTACACGAGTTCCAACCACTGTGGGAAGCTCCCCGATTAGAAGATTCCTCTCAGGTTATGAACTCCTGGATAAATGTTTGGCAGTTGCTTTGAAACCAGCTCTCTGACTCCTGCTATATTTTACCCCCTCTTTCTGCTGCTTCCAGAGGAATTGAGAGGGAGCTTCAGCACACACCTAAAACAGTCCCAGCAGGTATGGGAACGCTGATGGGTTTTTCAGCATCCGGCTTCTCGGCAAACCGGTTGGGCAGAGCTTTCTGTCCCCAGGTAGCAGAGCTAATGAATCCAACTCAAAGCCTAGTCACGGATCCAGATTCAAGCAAGCAGTGCCAGCACAGCCCTAATGCCATGTGAACACCACCCACAGCTCTTCATGTGCAGCACCTCAGGGACTGAAGGGAGGTGTCAGAGCATGGGCCAGGCTCTGCTTGGTGGGGCCCAGCAACAGGACAGGAGGCAGGGGGCAGAAACTGATGCCCAGGCAGTTCCACTTGAACACAAAGAAGAGCTTCTGTCCTGCAAGAGACTGAGCACTGAATAGATTGCCCAGAGAGGGTATGGAGTCTCCCTCACTGGAGATATTCCAGAACCATCTGGACACAATCCTGTGCTGTGTGCTCTGGGGTGACCCTGCTTGAGCAGGGAGGTGGGACCAGATGACCCACTGTGGGCCCTTCCAGCCTGACCCATCCTGTGATTCAGTGATTGTGTGACCTCGCTGAAATGCAGGTCTTTGGTGTGAGGAGCAAATGAATGGAGAATGTAACTCAGTGACGAGTTTCCTTCCTCTCCGTTCCTGACTACGATGGCTTGCTATAATTTGGTGGGTAGGAGTCCCAGGGCCAGAAGAGCCATCTCGTCCTTGCGAAGGCAGGATGGCACGAGGCGAGATTAGATGGTGCTCCCCGTTTCCTCAGGGAATGCCTCAGGAAGCCCATCAGGAAGCCCATCAGGAAGCCCATCAGGAAGCCCATCCCTGCCCGGAGCGTGGGGACAATGCTGGCAGCCCCTCTCATGATGTCCCAGCGAGCGACCTTCGGTGCCCCCGTCCCCGGGACAAGCGTCTGCCGCGTGTTTCGGCAGAGCGACAGCCACGGCCACCAGCGGGTTGGGGACACGCTGCCCACTTTCCCCAGTGCCGAGGGGTGCCCCGACCCCGTCGCTCTCCCCATCCCCGGCGGGGGCGGGCCGGGGCGGGGGCGGCCCCAGCTCCATCCCTGCCCGCCCGCCTCCCGCAGCCAGTCGGGGAGGAGTGGCGGCACTCGAGGGCTCCTCCGCCAGCAGCCGGGCGGGCAGCGGTGCACATGGCATGTCTGATGGCGGCTTTCTCCCTGGGCAGCGCTTTGGTAAGGAGCGCCCTGCCTTCCCTCCGCGGGGCCGCGGCGAGCGCCGGGCGGGGGGCGAGGTGCGGGGCTGGGGGATGGAGATGGAGCGAGGGCTCCGGGGA
Source organism: Aleadryas rufinucha (assembly GCA_013397815.1). NCBI lineage: Eukaryota > Metazoa > Chordata > Aves > Passeriformes > Aleadryas > Aleadryas rufinucha. The sequence continues at coordinate 44,076 of VZTH01013396.1, forward strand.
GAGCTCCCGAGACGCTTCCCGAAGGAAAAGCAGGGTCGGAGGGTGCGTCCGGGGCTGCAGGATGGGGGATGAGGGATGAGGGATGCGGGATGCGGGATGAGGGATGCAGGATGAGGGATGCAGGATGAGGGATGCGAGTGAGCGAGCGGCCGGCGGCGCACGGCGGGACTTGACCGCTGGTTACCTCTGTAGCTAAGGCGGGGGGATTATCGCCGAGCATGCTCCCTGCGCCGCTGCGCCCCGCCGGCTTCCCAGCGGATTTGCGGAGGGACCGTAACCTTTGCATAACACCCGGGGCCGGCGGGGGACGGAGCGGGCACAGCCCGCGGGACCGTCCTGCCGCTGCCACCGGCCGGGCGCTGCCGTCCCCGCCGGGCGCCGGGAGCGGCCCGGCTCCTCACCGGCTCCATCAAACTACATGGGAAATACCCAAAACTGCCCAAAAGCAGCCGAGAGGTGAGCGCGGTCCTGCGGGGCGGCCGCTCGCGGTGCCCGGCGCGCAGGGCTCGGTGCGGGCACAGCTCGGGGTGCGGCGCTGGGGCATCACTGGGGGGTGACAGCGGAGGAGAGAGCGGGTGTTGGGGCGTACGGAGGGGGTTCAGGTGTGTCTGTGCCTTACACACGGCTTGGGTAAGTCCGCGGGTGTCGTAGCCACGGGACTGCCCAGCTTTTTCCAGGCGAAGGTGATCCCAAGACCGGGAGGCGTTTGGACCATCCCAGGTGCTCGGGGGGATCCTCACCCATCGCGGGTGGTCCCTGGAGGAGGCAGGTGTGGGAACAGGCAGTTCTGTGCACAGAGTGACTGAAATTGTTTAATGTCCCAGGAATAAAAGTCTTTGGCTTCATACTTTCAGATGATTGAGTAGTCAGGGGCAAGGATCTTGTCCAAAGGATATTTCTTCTTGAATCGATCTAAACTAGAGAAGCTCTGACTGTCACCTGAATAATCAAGGTGACCTGCTCATTGAGAGTTAGTTTTTGGATAGTCCCTCTGATGTGGGAAAGTGCTCAGTGGTTCCTCGGAACAAAACAGATTATGAGTGCCAAAGTAAGCCTTGAAAACATTCAGGGAAGAATATTGTTAACTCACCTTCTCTTGGGTTTTAGGGAAGTTCCCCTGCTTTAATTGTTGAGTTCTAAGATGTTTCACATTACTCATGTTATGTTCAAATTACATACCGTGTCAGCCAACTATTTAAGAATTTGACAGTAAGTGTTACTGGATACCTGACCTCTAAGTAAATTGAGAGCACGATTAAAATCTGTCTTGTGAGAAAATGTGGTGAGCAGAGCTGATTTTTTTATCATCTAGAACTTAGAGCTTGCACATGAAGAATGTGAAGATGCCAGCTATGGAGTGGTTATGCAGGAGTACTTTTTTTCATCAGTGATTATGTAGGACTGGGGGTTTTTTTTAAATGTTTTTGTCAGCATTCATGACAAGTGACTGATCTGAGCTGTGCTGCTGTTACAGCAAAGATGGGAAGACCAGGAGCCATGAGAGAGAGGATGGAAGTGGCACAGGGAAGAGGAGGCAATGTCACTTCTTAGCTGAATTGGACAAAGAGAGGGAAACAGTGGCAGGACCTGCAGCTCTGTTTGCATTCATGCATTGAAAAGTAGTGCAGCACATCTGCTTTCCAAGAGATAACTTTGTAGATCGTTGGGCAGATGTGTCAGCATGGAAAGCCTGGCCCATGAGCCATCTACAGAAGTCCTTTTCAGTAAGAATCTGCATTAAAAATACTAAATTTCCTAATAGACAACTGTGCAGGTGTTTGGCTCTGCTTATGACATCCACCAAACAACAGATGACAGCAAACAGCCTCTGAACTGTTCAAAATTCTGTTTAGCTGAAGAAAATTCATGGCTGTTTTTCTTTTGAGCTTACACACATCCTGTTCATATTGGTGCAAGGCACATGTGCAGGTAAAATGAATGGGAAAAATCCAGATTTTGTATGCATCATAAAAAAAAAAAAAAGAAGAGAAAGGTGGGTGGAAGGCCATTGTCATGGTCAGGAGAGGGGGGGAAGGAGATTTAGTCCAAAAAGTGCCAAGTGGAATTGCACTGAGTGCTGTGATAGGCAAATATAGCAAGAGGTATGGCTGTGAGCACAGAACTTTGACCTTACAGTGTCAGGGGTGCAAGAACTGGAGCAGGGTTTGTATGTTTATGTAGCTGATAAGATTTCCATTAATTATCACTATCGAGCATGGAAAGCACTCAAGGATTTTGGGTGCAAAGCATTGTGCTTTCCTAAAAGACTTCCAGAGAAGAACTTGTACCGTTGTCCCAGGTTGCAAAGTCTCCAGAAATATCAGTGCAGGAGAAAATGAGGCAGGAAATGGTACATTTGAAAATTCTCAGAAATATTATTTCACCTTTACAGAAGCATAGGCTGATCCAGAGGAACAGGAGCTCTTAGACATTTTGAGTGGCTGTCTTTTGAAATGTCTGCACAAATAACTGTTCAGCCAGCTCCCTTCCCCCTTCAGCTCTGTCCCAAGCCCTGGAATCAGAGTAACTAGAACCAAATTCCTTGAGTGCATGAGAAACCAAATACAATGGGGACTGAACTTATAAATGTATTAATCTGGTGCAAGATCTGAAAGGAGAACTAGTGCTAAAGGAACTGTATGTGCTGCAAGAGCTCTTTAACCTCTTCTGTCAAGGCTCAGGCAGAATGAACAAAAGATGGCTTTATTTTACTCCTCTTTCACCTTTCAGCGCGTTATGGTGCCGGATTCTTGTGTTATTTAAAGAATAATTCCTCTGATGCAGAAGGTTTTGAAACGTGTTCCTAAACAGAAGTCAGTGAACTTTCTGCACTTCCCCTGCAGGGTGGCAGCAGTTCTGGTTGCACCATGGCCGAGCCAAAGTCCGTGTGTGTTTCGGTGGACGAGGTGGTCTCCAACGGCACAGACACCCAGGACCTTCGACTCATGAATGGACACTTAAAAAAAGTGGACAATGCCCTGACAGAAGCTCACAGGTTCTCCTACCTGCCCCGCAGGCCAGCTGTGAACATTGAGTTTAAAGAACTGTCCTACTCTATCCAGGAAGGGCCGTGGTGGAGGAAGAAAGGTGAGGAAAACAAGGTTTCATCCCCAAGAAGCTCTAGATGCAGTAGTTCATACAACTGCTTGTTTCTGCCTCCCAATTCTTAAGTATTTGATGTAAATATAGTATTGCTGTGCTGCCAAATATCTGTCCTGTGATCTTGCCTGTCTACAATTTATTGTTGAGGGTGGGTAGAGCATGCAGGAGTTTAAAGATGGGGGTGGGGGAAATGAGGAGGCTTTGTTTTTTACTCCTGCAATTGGCTGTTTTGTGAAATGGTTGGTTTTTTTCAGTACTCTTTCAGAACAGCAAGTATCTCAGAATTTCAGAAGGCATTAGACACCAGGATAAAAATTGTTTTCTTTAAAGGCTGTGTTTGAAAAGAAGTGCTGTGAGCTACAGGTCTCTCTACAGCTTAGATGGGTTCTCTAAGCTTAGAATTTCTTTGATGAAATCACTGCCTCTTGCTGGGACTGAATCCTGAGATCTAGTCAAGGACCAGGATGCTCCTTGGGTAGCTCCTTAGCTGATACACACTGCAAAGAGTTCACAGCCTATGACACAGGGCCTACCAAAACGATACAGATACTGGGCACTTCTCAAGGAAGAGAAGTGTTGGGAGTAAGATGGGATTATTCAGCTCTCTTTTTTCAATGTTCTTGGCTGATTCCAGTTCTGAAAGGTGGCTCTGTCCTTTCTCTTCTGCTTGGCATCCATTCCTTTCATACCTCCATTTGCTTTGTGTAACCAAGTGTTTCCTAGAGAGTTTTTGGGGATTTTTGGGTGTGTGTGACTAGTTCTCTCTGAAGGGAAAACTAGGTCGTGCAGTAAATTCCTGCCAGCAAAAAGAAGTATGCCCAAGGGAAAATACTGAAATCTTCAGGAGAATTTTGTGTACAAAATGATATAATTGCTCTTCCTTGAGGAATTCTCTCTCAGTAATGTAAACTTGTATGGTTGTGTGCTTTAGATCTTTTAAGAGATAAGGCCCTGCCAGTGCAGTGCTCACCTGAGCCACACTTGATACCTGCACTGGCTCTGAAACTATAAATCCACTGGCTTAAAGGTTCCACTTGGAATTGTTTCACCAAGTACTTGGCTGCCTCTGTAAATTGTGTCATTATCACAACACCAAGGCTTCAATAGTCTAAAAATGTGTGGTATGAAAAGCACTGGAGCTGTTGCCATGAAAGTACTACTGTATGTGGACAGGCTGTGCATACAATTATTCATTTGTTGAAAGATCCGCAGATTTCATGCTTTCATGGGTTTTTCAACATCAAAACTGAATGCAGACACACTGGCCTTCTTTCAATTATTTGGTAAAATTGCATGGAACCACATTGTCCATAGGAGAACAACTTGGTTTGGCAGCAACTTCGGTACATTCAAAATTATTCTTTATCTTATCAGAACAAACACAAAACATTGAAGGTTTTTTGTCCTCCGAGAAATGGAGCTATGCCAAAATGTCTCATTTAAGATTTAAAAGCTTGAGATTTCTGACTGGATCTCTTTCTCACTGTCCAGAAGTGATTGAGGGGTTCTATACCAAAAACCTCTGTTCACATTTGCTGACATGCCTGGGTGACTTGGCTTGAACAAAACAATGTCCTGGCAAAATGTCCTGCTGCTGAAAATGACCTGTGGGGGGATTTAGCTCTGGGGTGTGGCTATGACTGTGTCCCTACATTTGGATTTGAAAGAGGAGATTGAACTTTTGTGGCTGCCTTTGTGCAGGGGTTCAGATCCTCCCCTCCTCACCTGGTCCCACACCTTGTGTCATTCCTGGGACCACCAAGGACAGCCTCGGAGTGGCTGAGCTGCTGTCTGCCAGCAGGGCTTGGCTCTCTTCTGCTTGCCAAGGACCTAAAACAGACCTGGGAGGTCTGCACCCAGTGCCAAGTGAGTGTGAGCCAAAGAGTGCTCTCACAGCCAGGAAGGTGAATCATGCCCTGTGATTGAGGCCATGGCCAGCTGGAGGCAACTCCTTATCCTTCTCCTCATCAGTGAGAGCACAGCTGGAATAATTTATCGGTTTTGGGTGCCTCATACCAACAGAGATACTGGGAAGCTGGAAAGGGTCTGATAAAGGGGTGAAAAGTTGTTCAGGGGACCTACAAAGAACAGCTGAGGAGCCTGGGCTTGTTTGGTGTAGTGAGGGGGAACTGGGGGATGGTCTCACTCCCCAGCTCCAGCCAGTGGTGCCAGATGATACCTTACAAGAGCCCATGGCCACACATTGCAGTCTGGGGGGCTTAGGATGGACACCAGGAAATAAATACCTGTTCCCCAGGTAATAAACACCTGTTCCCCAGGTGCAGCACTGGGATGTGTCACCCAGGGACAGCAGGGCTTTCTCCATCACAGGGCAGTGTGGAAGATTGGCCGAGCAGCTGATCTGATCTGGAGCTGGTGATGGCTTTGAGTGGAAGGCTGGGCCAGGTGACCTCTGAAGGTCTCTTCCTTCAGTGTTTCAATGAGTTGCTGGTCAGATTATAGAATCCAGACTTTCCTCACAGCCACGTTCCCTACTCCAGGGACTGGCTCCATATATTGGTTTTAACAAAAAAGATTTTCCATTAAAGAAATGAAAAACCAAATCGCCTAAATAGTCTCCAATGAAGGTAGGAGCCAAACAATTCAGATTCTTTGAATTGTTTTAGTGGTTCTGCAAGTAGAATTTTATTTTGTGTGTAATTTGGGATATCTCTGTTTAAACCTGACAGATTTGTAGCTGAGTGCATTACATGTAAAACTGTTCTGAATGCCTTATACTGGTTTCTGCTTCAGTGGGAAACTGGGGCTTTGCAGTGCCCAAGAGAAGGGCAATATTGTGCCTCCAAACACTGGTGGTTGTTGCAGTTCAGCACTCTTTGTGGATTCCTTGTGCTAAAAGTCTCTCTCATTGCTGTAATGTGAAATATTTGAATTCACTTTCAATGAGAAGAGTAGCAGAAAACATGCTGAGGAAAAAAAAGAAAGGAGATGTCTCTCAGTTCACATTGTTCTTGGGTGCTGGTTGTGGTAAGAAGCGATAAGGGATGCTGTTTCAAAAATGTGCCTTTTAAATTAATGGTGTTTCTATTCTGAAATGGAGCTTGAAAAAGAAAATCCACTATTTCTACATCATTCTCTATGACTGTAATGAATTAGTTAAAACCTTTCAAGAGTGTTGGATCACAAAGGCAGAAGTATAGTTTCCTTGCAAAGATAATTTGTGCCAGCATGTTGGAGAGAAATTCAACTGAAGAGCAATTCCCTTCAGTAAAAATGGCATTGCAAAGAAATGTTAAGGTTAGGCTCTAAATTAGCAGAAGGAGGAATAATTAGTAGTGCTGCCATTGTGTTCTGTACTTAGCTTGATTGTTCAGACAATGCAACTCATGGTATGTCATGTCTTTTACTTTTCATTAAAAGCCAAAAGAAAGGTGAATTTGCATTGCTTGTCAACAACAAAGAAGCTAAATAAGTCATAGTAGACTTCAAATTGGAATTTTTCACTGATTTTTGTCTCAGCCTTAAACTGCTTAATTAAACTACAAAATATAATTTTCTCTTTACATGCAATGAGGGGCATTTTGATTCTGAGGTTTATATGATAAATGCTGCTCTCCTTGTGAGGCTTTATCAAATTCATAGCAGAGATTGGTGTGACTCTGGAGCTGATTAATTCCTGGTGTAATTTCCCCTGAGGTCAGGGGGATTAACAGGGAAGGAATATGGCAGGTCAGTCCTTGATCAAAGCAGCTGTATCTGACCCATTCCATTCACTAGGAGTTGTTGCCAATATGGGAATTTGGAAGAGGTTAAAGAGATAAAAGTTTCAGAAGGTCTCTGACTTCGGCATTTTCCCCATAAAGCTTTTGGGGAATTGGTCAACAGGTGGAAACAACTGTTCCTTCAGTTTTGAAGTAAAGAGTTTTTTGAGTGATTTGTGAGGTTAAGGATCTTCCAGAATGAAAATGTGTCTCAGTCTTTGAGTACAGGCTATGTTCAGGCATGTCCTAGGGGTTTTCTGTGTGTCAGCGAGGTTCAAGATTTCAAAAAGCCCCAGGACTCCTGGAGGAACTGTTGTGGGATTAAGATGGACTGGCAAAACTGGAAAAAAGGGAACTTCAGCACACATAGAAATAATAGGGCTGCTTAGTCCCAGGATACTTCTCCTTTCTTTTAGGATGAGGGACCCAGCTAGCTTGGAGGGGAGGAGGAAGAGGAGAGTCCTGTGTTAGATCCAGTGTGGATCCTTAAATGTGAAAAGCGAGATCTGCAGAGGTTTGCAACAAAACGTGGCTGAAGTTTCACTGCCTTGTCACAAAGCCATTTATCTAAGGTTTGAGAAAGAGATGGAAGTGGGTCTTATCTTGGCTTCTGAGCTGTGTGTTTAAACTGCAGTTTGAAATGCAAACCACAGAAACACAGAGATTGGTTTTACCAGTTTATAGAAAAACTACAGATGTGTAGGTTTTCATACTAGGACTGCCTGAAAACCGTTTGCAAGAGGATTTGGTAGAAAAGTCAGTGCCTCAGGATTCTGCCATTTTTGTTAAAAGCACCATGAAATAATCTGAATTGTGGTTTGGGGATGAATTATGTATAGTCCCTTATACAAAGGGGGCATGAAAAGTGCTTTGGAGCTTTCTCTCTAGGTCAAAGTCATTCAGCTTTACTTTAAAAAGATATATACATTCTATATACCCATGAAAGGACATTTGTTCTATTGTTCCTGGGTGGTTTTGCTGTAATACAGGATGGAAATAGAAATATTCCGCCTATATAATTGAGTGCATCCAGGAAGAAAGTAGTAATAAATCTGCTTTCAAAACACCACAACAACTCAGGGATTGCTTTTTTTTTTTTTTTTTTCCTCCTTTTCTCTCACACTTCTCAGTATTCACGGTTAATTAGGCAACGTTTTAGTTGGAAATTTCTCCGTTGTTATTTTTAGGACTGTAATGAGTCATTTGTGCCGCGTTCGGGTGTGAGTTCTGGTAGGATTTGGTCTCTAGTAACCTCTGAGCGAACGCGCTCCGGCCGGGCAAGAACGCAGCCGGGGATTTTCGTGGAGCGGGCTTAGGAGCAGCACAGAAATCTCATGCTCAGCAGTAAAACGCGACATTTCTTGTTGTTTTGGGTTCGTCCTAATGGCTCAGACCCCGTGGAAACGAACCGGAGAGGTGCTGTCTGTGCTGTCAGGGTTGTTGTTCCGCAGCTTTGAGCGGCAGCAGCGGGAGGAGAGGAACGAAGGACCGGGCTCATTCGGGATGGCTCCGAGGTGTCCGATGGGGAACACGGAGTCTTTGGCAGGTTGTTTGGTATTCATGAAGGGCGGAAAGTGGCCGTCACAGCCCGAGATAGTGTCATCAGAACAGCGCGATCCCTGCCTTTCGGCTCCGAGGGCAGTGTATTATGTTAATACCGTTCTCTGCATAAGATGGAAACTTCAGCCGCTGTCAAACCATCAGCAGAGATTTAAACAGCCTGGGCTTTGCCGATTTGCTTCGGTGCCGTCTTAGGAATTAGTTCTGGTACACACACTTGGACAAACCCGTTCTTTTCATTTAGTCGGGCCCTTTTTTCTTTTCTTTTATTTTTCAGCATCCTTTCTATGACTTCATTTAAAAGATTCCGCACCCCCCCCCCCC
>VZTH01013396.1:52806-125296 GCA_013397815.1 Aleadryas rufinucha
CCCCTTCTCCCATCCCCTCCGGAGACATCCGAATGAAACAGAGGTGGGGGGGAAGCTGGGAGGGGAGGATTTGGCCTAAATGATGTGCTAATCCGTGCCGGGGGAGTCGGAAGGAGCCGGAGCAGGGGCAGGTGCAGTGCGGTGGAGGTGCCGCATGCCCGCCCGGGCGCGCCCGGCGCGGTTACTGCCGGGCGATGCACTGCAGTAACCCGGCGGGATGCGCTCCTGCCTGGTTGGCTGCTCCAGGCTCTGTTGCTAAGATGGGAAGGAGGGAGGGAAAGATGCAGAGCAGGAACGAGCAAAAAACCCACTTTCCGAGAGAGGTTTTAGTTTTTATTTTTTTTCTTCCTTTTTTTTTTTCCTTTTTTTTTCCCCCCCCCTCGCCTCTCTCTGACAGATGGGTTGTATTGTTCTCGACCATTTTTTGCCTGCTTTGTCTGAGAGCGTGTTTTCATCTCGGGGAGGAGGATGTGTGCGAATTAAGATCCATATGTTAGGAAGAATAAACAAGTTAGGCCGGTTGCAACCAACTGCGATACTGGTAAAAGGCTCTTTTTTGGGCAAATGTTGTGTAGATTTGTTGGCAGCGGCTTAAAATGTTGGCAAAATTAACAAAAATGAGACATTTTTTTTAGCAGAGGGTTTCTAAGCACGTGTTTTAACCTTGATAAAATCCGTGCAGTTTTTCTTTCAACACTAAGGCTGTGTCAAGATGGTAAAAATACCCTGTGTAGTCACTGTTTCTGGAATAGTTCACAGTGTTTTATTAAGTGATAAATAACTCTTCCCAGTGTCCTCTTGCATGTGTTCTGTGAAACAGAGGTTATTGGGAACGAGTCTTGGTCAGCCCCTTTTTCTGATCCTTCTACAGTTTCCCAGCTGAGTATGACCTTACTTCAGCATTACTTGTTCTTCTTCAAGCAGAATCCATTGTTATTGTGGGTTTGTTTTTGTTGGGGTTTGGGATTTTTTTGTTTGTTTGGAGTTTTTTTGGACTTGGAGCTTTTTTAGAAATCTGCCTTGAGTTTGACTCAGCGAGTTTTGGTCATTGAGTCTTTGTGTGAGCAGAACATCATCTTCTTCTTTCTCTTTGCTGTATTATTTATTAAACCTAAACATTACAATGACCTCACTATTCTTCATTCCAGCTCATGTTTTGATACAATAAATCTTATTAACTGCTGCTGTGAAAACTTGTGGCTGAGGAAGGAGGTTTTACAGAGATACCAGTTAAAACATTTTTGAATTTATATGCCAGGAAGTGGTCACAGTGAGTTGTTGGGAGTCTGAGCTCTGGTCTTTGCTGTTTCCATCTCTCAGAAAATTTGTTGGGGGCTGGCTGTAGCTCACCCTGACACTAGAACTTTCTGTATGCTGAGTGGGATTTGATGAAGTGATTTTTCCTCTGCACATACATGGTCATGGCCTGCTCGAGGTGTTGAGCAGGTAGAGACAATGTGCACCATCATCTGGGTGTACTTCTGTCACATTTCAAAGCAGACTTTGGTTTCTGTAGTCTGAAGATATGTCTGAAGGCTGAGGGAAGATGAAGCAAGAGGCATTTTGCAATTGGAGGCTTCAGACATCACATGGTTGATCTGGGTTTTCCACAACCTCACCAAAAGGAAAGGGAAACCACAGGAGCAGCCAAAAGTAGAAGCTAACTCGAGTAAAAGTGCTGTTAAAGTTCATTTTTTGTTGGGTACTTACATCCCACTTTGGAAGGTGCCTTCTGGAAGTCCATGGAGTCTGAGCTTACCAGCTCACTAGGGCAGATTTTTGTTCTCAGGGGTTTTAGTATCTCAGAGATCGGCTTTATATTCTCTGAGACATTATTTGCTTCACAGTTCCCTGTAGCATTGTTCCTGTAGGCAAACTGGGGAGACAGTCAGAACATGATACTCCTCAGAATGTGGCAGGCCCTGCCTCAATTGCTTTATAATTCACATCTGCACTGCTTTATAATTTACATCTGCACCCTTTAAACTGGTGCGTGCCTTTGTCTTCTATTGGAAAACAGCGTTTGGTCTTATTATTAAAATTAACATATAAGACTTACAAGAAACAACATGCAAGGAGAACCCCAGCAAAATTTACATGGTAGCTTAGCACGTGGGAATGAACTGATTTGAATTTAAAATTAAAGCGTTGCAAACTGAAAGGTGGGTGTTCATTCTCAGAATGAATGTCCTTGAGGCAAAACCTAAATGCAGTAGCCATGCTTTACCCCCAGAACCTCTGTGATTTGCAGAAGGACATGTGTCTTACATAAGACCGAATTTTTGTCAAAAATAAGTTGGGAGTTTGGGTCATCGTGCCCAGAGTCCCTTCCTTTGCAGCAGGCACCTGAGAGAACTGGCCATGTACCTTCTGGTGGGATTATTTGATTTAGGAACTTCAATAAAAGACCCTGTTGAAACATGGCATCCATGTCAGATGGCAAAATGCCCCTCTTTTTTTAAGGAATTCCTTCCAAAAGACATCACATGCAATTAATATTGCCAAATCTTTTATCAGAAACTTCTGCACGAGGTCTTTTATCTCTTATCGAAAGCCTTGGGGCAGTAGGATGCTGAGGTGTTGGTGGTTCAGATTGCCTGCCCACTGTGCCAGCATTGAACCCAGCAACCAGCAATTTTTGGTTAACACCACTGGTACAGAAGACAACAAATCCACAAGCTCTTACTTACCATGTGGAAAATTTAGTTTTCTTGTGGGAAAGAAATTTACAATCGGAACTTTAGTCCCTAGGGCTGGCAGAGGGTTCCTTCTCAAGCCCAGGACCAAGCTTTAACAGGCATCTTCTTGATGTCAAAGTCTATGTTAATTGGGAAATAGAAAGACTGAGGGTCCCCAAATTGTCCAAATGTAGTCACTCTTTCACCACCTTCACGAGAAGAATGCCTAATACAATAGGTATGAAAGAATTATTGCCCTTTTCAAACAGTTCTTTAAGTTGTTCGTCCCCAAGTGTGATGGAAAAGGGAAACAGCACAGAGAAGGCCAAACAGTTTTGCTTGTTTTCAGTAACTTTGAACCTCAGTAGCTTCCTACAAATAACTAAGGAGGCCTGCTGAAATATCCCATTAATGATGATTTTGGAAGTGTCTCCCATGTGCATTCTGTGCTTTAGTGCAGACGTTTGAGTTTAATTTGGCCTTTGGACACTTCGTCTCTTAGGAAAGCAGATTTTGGAGTGAATATTTGATCAGAAGGTGAGTGATGGCATAAAATACAGCAGGGCTAGTCCTGTGTAAGTGTCTCTGGAAGGAGGACAAAACAGTTCTGTCTAGGAATTGGTGTGGCTGGGGACGCATGCTGCAGTGCGGCTCGAGTCACGCCGTGGGAGCCCGTGTGGCTGCGTTTCCTTTGATGCCATGATGGNACTGGACCTTCTTGTCTCTGCTGGGCTTCTACTCCCATTTACAGCTCATTTAGACTTTGCTGATTTGCAGGGGAAACAGATGCACTCTGAGGACTTAATTTTCTTCAGGAGGTACAGGGATAAAGCCATCCAGATTCTTACCAGGCAGAACTACGTGGAATTACATAATAGCCGGAGAGATAACCGCTTGTTTGTTCGGGTTTTTTTGTTATGTATCTGTTCCAAATAAAAACAAGTGGCAGAGACCTTGGCTTTACAAGCTAATTTACCATCTGCCTCTCATCTAGTACGTACAGCCTGCATCTTCTGTGTAAGAATCATATTTCTTCCGGCTTCGCATGTTTAGGGTAATGACAAATGTTGTTTATAATTGCAGCACATCTGCTGCAAAAGACAAGAGAAGATAGAATATGCAGTGGCCAGGTTCCTGGGTAAATGAGAGTGGACCTGTGCTCTGCCTCCTGCTGAGCTTCAGAGGGTAGGCTTTTATGCCAGACAGAAGAAAGAACTTTCAAATGTAGTGGTGCACCTGGTTAATATGAAATTTAAAGAAAAAAACCCCCACAAACTGAAGCTTTTAATGCTCTTGTTAAGCAATGGAGTTAAATTCTGCCCCTGTTGCATCTGTTCTGAGCTTTTGAAGCAGTCAAGTGGATGGGGCTGCACCAGCAGAGCATGGCCACTATAATTTTTTTCAGTCATGATGCAGTTATTACCTCAAGTGCTTTGAATATTAAGCACTCTAATAACACCAGCATGGCAGGGCTAGAATGGGTAAATGAGTACCCAATTAAAAGAAAGGGGATTGAAGCTAAATATTTGCTATTAGAGGGAGAGCATTTTCTTTTTCTGGGTCAAAAAGCCACAAACTGCAGCCAGCTTATTGCATATGAATATCAAGGCCTGAGTGCCTGAAATGCTATTTGAGGCTCATAAGGCTGAAGCCTGTGGGTGGCTGTCTGGGATGGAGCTCCTCTTCCTTCTCTGCTTGGAGAGGTGAAGGTCTTAAGCTGTCACCAGAGAAATGTGAGTCAGGCAAGGACAGTGCAGAGGGGCACATCTGTGCACAGCTGGCAGTGAAAAGTTACTCCCCTGGGTTTTCATTTTGACCCTGAGTCTTGAAGAATTACTTGAAGAAGAATTTGTCCCAGAGGAACAAAGTGACAGTACGTAAATACGAAGGTGATTGATGGGAGACCTTTTGGAAAACCACTTGGGTCAGTCTGTTTTGTAAGCAGAGCTGCTGAGTTCTTCACAAGGAGTGTGCAAGAGTGTCCAACGATAATGATTGTAAAAATCACACTGTTAGTAGCAGCTGCAGCTGGTGGGGCTTTGAGACATAAGGGGATTCCTCCTGCCCTGGTGTGTGGCAGCCTTGGTTCTGTAATTCCAAGTCCAGTTCTGTAATTCCAAGTCCAGTCAGGGTGAGGCAGGACATCCAGCCAGCTCTATGGACCAGCAGGAGGACAGAGAGATTTTCCAGCACCCTCCTGAACACAGATGGCACTTGGGCAAACCTGAGTAGCCCCAGTGTCTCACTGCTGCTCCTCCTCGCTGGCTGATTGTGGATTGCACACACACAAACACACAAAAGGTCTCTCCACCAGTGGGTTTTGGACACTCTGCCCATCCAATCAGGTCCTCAGACTCTGGTCTCCTTCAGTTGTTGGCACCTGGACCTACAACCCCTCAGATTTGCAACCTCTCGCTCCAGCAGGTGAAAAACTCTGCTACTCACGCTGAGGCCATGGTGGTGTCTCCTGCCCAGGAACTCACAGTGCTGAGGGCATTCCCACCTGAGAAAGCTGGGAACAGTGTTTGGCAGGAGTGCAGGCTGGACTGCAGTGATTGGGATCCCTGTCAGACAGGTGTAGCTGCCTCCTTACATGCTTCTGGCCCTTTTAATCCCCATTTCCATCTACTTTCCCAGGCCTGTTCCTCCCCAATCCTTAATCCATCCCTTTCCCTGCCTTTTGCAATTCCCCTAAATGTCCAGTGATGGGTATTTCTCACTCTCTGTAATTCCCGTGGCCACCCCTTTGGCTGGTTTTACACCATCCCAAACTTTTGTTCCCCCTGCGTGACATGGTAAGCCCTATTTTCTATCAGGCCATCACCCCCTCTCCCTTGCACAGCATGCCAGGGAGAGAATTTCCCTCTGGACACATCTTGGTGGGCTTTCCTCCAGGAACAGCAGTCCTGTCCTTTTCATTTTAACATCTTCAGAGTGGCCAGTTCAGGGGACTGTGTCCTCTGAGCCTCAGCTCAGTCTCTGTGCTCACTCTGACTGGCCTTTTATCACGTAACTGAGCATAGACCATTTTTAGACCTCCTTGGCTGATTTGATTTTTCTAAGCTTTGTATTTAAAAATGAATGAAATAATATGGCTGGCCAGTTGTTTGTTTAAGCCCATGGAAAGTTTCCCTGTGGTGTAAATCATCACTGAAGTGGAACTCACATTAGGCACATTTTTACCCTCTCATAAAGTTTCAGGAAAGTTGTGAGTGACTGCAAATAGGGAATGGAGCTGCTGCACTTGTGATTATAATAAATCAGGTTCTGCTGTCTTAAAGGCTGAGTTATGACAATATGTGTGAGCTGCTATATCACAAACAGTCAGGGGAGCTTGACAGGCATCCCTGAATGAGGTTGTCTGTTTGATTTCTTGCCTGGGAGAATGATGATGTAAACCTGAAGGAGAAATACATAACCTGAAGTACTCACAAGTCCATGAACCCTGGGGTTACTGTAAGACTTGGTGTTCATGGAGAATGATTGTGTCTTGTGCAGTAGTGTGACATCTGGGGACACCAAAAGAAAGATGAAACTTCAGAATATACATGATAATACTTAACAGATTCACTCTTTAGTCTCCAAGCAGAGGTATGGGCATCAGTCTCCTGAATCCCATATATTCTATTCACATTATAAAACCAACCAAACAAATAAAAATAAAGCAGGCTTTCCCATGTAGGGCATGGCTGTGATGTTTTAGCAGTCATCTTTTGATTCTTATTGACAGGCAGTAAAAATAAACTCCCCAAGCAAAGTGAATTGGGACAAAAGGTGGCACACGTTTTACAGTAAATAAAAATAACTTCAAAGCCAACCTACAATTCTTCTCAGATGTTCATACTATGCTGCTCTAAAAGTACAGGCCCAAATGAACCTTGGAATCACTGCAATGACAAATTGGACAGAGTTTAGCCAAGAACAGGTATCAGCATTGTGCCAGGGCTGGTTTTTTATGATAGAGCATTTTGGACCAAATTAACAGAAACGAATAAAATTTGGTGAAGGAAGGGTATGGCCTAATACCCAGAAGAAACTTCTCCACTTATTTGAATGTTTCACTGCTAAAACTGCATTCTAAAAAACACAGAAGCCGATGTAATTCATTTTAAATGTCAGTGTTGAATGTCACCAATATGCAAGGCATGTTTATCTGGTGGTGGAATGTGTCAGCAGAGACCATGCAATATAGGTGTGTCTGAAAGCATCAGAGGATCCCCTTTCAGAGTGCCAAGAGAAATGTATTACAAATATACTGTATGTGCATTGTTTTTTTATATATAAAGATATTCAATATATATGCATTCAATATAGCTACATAGATACCTGTAAATATGAATGAGTATATATATACACACACAGGCTATATATATATATATATGTTAGATATTTATAGGTTATCTCTGGGTTTATATTTAGATGTTTGTATGCACATACACTCAGGTATATTTATTTATGTACAAAAACTGCCTGCGTATCACTGCAACAAATACTTTGAAGATAACATTTTTATCGAGGTGTATATTCCTCCTCCTCCTCCTTTGTAGTGACAAGATGATGTAATTATGGCAAAGCAGCAGCAGCCTGATTTTTTTTTTTTTAAATTAAAAGCAAGAGAGTATCGGTTGCTTAGAAGTGGTTCAGGTCTGTTGCTACTGGATTAACAGCATAACAGGCTAAAATAGCCAGAAAAATGAGTGTAAGATGGAAGCTGTTTTATCTGAGTGCCAGTGGTGTAAAGAATGGCAGGAAGAAAAGGCAGCATTTTGCAGATGCTTTTCAATAGGGACTTATTACATTACATAAGTTGAGTAATTTTCTGCTCCCAGTCATTCCTCTCGTAACAAGATTGTTTGTGCTTTGTTCTTGTTTCCTTTAGAAGTTGTAAGAATTGGTTGGAGCTCTCATGTGTAGCAGTGGTGGGTCCAATTCAGACCTGTTTGGGCAATTTTGCCTGTTTACAGCTGCCTACACCATTGTCTGAATTTCCTCATTAGCTGAGCATTTCTGCAGCTTGCTTTCCTGCTGGGTGTAAAGGAGAGTATGTTTACGTGCCAGATAAATGTCTGCTACTTCTCTTTGTTTGAACAGTGGTTTGCTGGTGAAAACTGGGGGGAGCTGTGTATCTTGGAGTGCAGAAGGAAAATACTGAGGTTTTATGTAGAATAAAGGGCTTCAATTTGCAAGAGCCACCGAGAGAGTGGTGCAGAGAACAGGGATATGGTGGAGATGTTCTTCTGGCTGATTTTTCTGGGAACTTGAAACATTCCTTAACTGCACCAGGAAGGCAAATGACAGCACTGCAGATGCGCAGCTGGAGGGCACTTGCCAGGAAGAGCTCTGCATGTGGTAGGTGTCCATGTTCCCTTGTGGCTGCATTTGCCTTCCCTGAGCACCTCTGATGTGGGAGAGGGGGTGGGATAGGGAGGACATTGCCTTCTTGTGGTCAGCCTGGAGAGGATCCACGCTGTGCACCCCTTACACATCTCAGAGCTGTGAGCAGGAGTGCTCCATGGTCTCTTCATTGCAGGGGTGAGGAGAGTGGGAGAAAGGTGACAAGAGCTGAACTGACATTGTCTTTTTTGCTGGCCACCCTGGCACTCCCACACCTCGGGATTTGTGTGAATTGCCCAGTGTCTTTTAGAAGATGGTCCCACCTCTCTCCCTGCCTCCAGCTCCCCCGTCCACAGGAGCAGCCATTCTGTGCAAGCGCTGACACTCAAACCACAGAGGAAGAAGTGGCTCCAAATGCTTCCAGGGTGTTTACAACTGTACACAAGGAAAGGAGATTGGGGATACAGTCAAGATTAACCTCTCCTTTTGTATTGCAGTATCATTATCTAATGAGATCAGAAGCAAAGCCCAGCAGCTTAGTCAGTATTAGAGCGTAGGCACCCATTTCAGGAGGAAGCCTTTGAGAAGAGCAATCTTGAGCCGTCCACCTACACCATTTTCTTTGCGGCTCTGCAAGATGGAAAAAGTGACAGATGTAAACCTCCCCAAAGGCACTTACATGTTCTCCCTATGTGCATTGTCTCCAGACACTTCTGCCCCCCTGCAGCACCGACTCATGGGCGATCTCCGTGGGTGACCCCTGCCTTTGCTGTCCCTGGACTGCTGGGACACATGAAACAGCTCTGTTGGAATTCATGAGGAGAAGGTCTGGTTTCGAGTCATCCTTCAGCTATTTCCACCAGACCAGGTCCCATTCTTGGGGTTTATGTACTTTGGGACTCACGCCCTGTTCCCTGACTTTGCTTCTGCATCAGTTCTGAAAGTACTTTCTGGTTTAAGTTCAGCAAGCACCCCTCCACAAGAGCATGCCTTGTGCAGTTTCCCCAGGCATTACTCTAACATAACAGATGGTGGGATTTTTATGGGCAAAGCCAAATTTTTAAATTTTTTTATGTTTTGAATAAACCACTCTATGTGAAACTGATCCTGGTGTGACTTTTGCTTTAGTGACCTGTGAGGGTCTTAAGAGCAGTGCTGTAGGAACTGTAGCAAACCCTTCTGTTGTGTAAGGACAATTTATCAACAGCAAATAAATGGAGAGTGTGGGAGACAGGAATTGAGTGGGTAAGATCCTGTCTCTGCTCCAAGATCTTGAGCTTAATATTTGATGTCAATAGACTAAGAATGTGGGACCGGGGCATGTGGAGGCCGCTGTGCTAACAGTAATATCAGCTGTAAATACACAAGAACTATTACAAATATTACAAGTGCAGAAGTAGAAACTCATCCGTTGGGGGCAGATAGCAGAGCTTAAAAGCAGCATGTTGGGTTTCACTCAGGTCTCCATTGGAAGTGGAGCAGTGACTCACTTTTAACACATACACACAGGAATTTAAAAACATGGCAATATTTTGAAAATGTTGTGATCTGGTAACAGAGCAGTGTTCTGTACTTGTGCCCATTACCCAGATTGCTGCAGCCCCTGTCAGAATAAGGTAATCTCACCTGTTGGCACAAGGACAAAAAAAGACACAGGTGGTGCATTCATCACTTGCACATAATGATCAAAAGCATTTAGCCAGCACTGAAATGAAAACCAACAATATTAGAGGTTCTTATTTTTCCATTTGCACACAGGCTACAGCTGTTATTACTCTGCCTTGTTCTGTCACGTACACTTAGGAAAAATTGCTTCAAAACTCTGAACTTGTGCATTGCCCATATGGCACTGAACATGCTGCCCTGAGAACTGTCGGTAGCCTGGCAGACCACAATTGCTTTATCACTGTGTGTAATTCATGTCACAAGGAGATTTTAAATTATTTTAAGGTATTACTTATTTTTATGGTATTTTTAAAAACGTGGATTGCATGAGCTGTTGTACCTAAAAGGCAGTAGACCAAATTTTTCCTCCGGTGTCTCAAAGCAGTGAGAAACAGGGCTGGAGACATTCCTAGAATCATAGAATGGTTTGGTTTGGAAGGGAACTGAGAGATCATCTTGTTCCAATCCCCTGCCATGGGCAGAGACACCTCCCACCAGACCAGGCTGCTCCAAATCCCATCCAGCCTGGCCTTGGACACTGCCAGGGATCTAGGGACAGACACAGCTTCTCTGGGCAACCTGTGCCAGGGCCTCCCCACCCTCACAGGGAAGAATTTCTTTCTAATATCTAATTTAAATCTACTCTCTTTTAATTTGAAGCCATTCCCCCTTGTCCTGTCACTCCGTCCCTTGTAAATAGTCCCTCTCCATCTGTCTTGTCAGCTCCCTTCAGGCACTGAAAGGCCACAATTAGGTCACACCAAAGGCTTCTCCTTTCCAGGCTGCATAATCCCAATTCTCCCAGCCTCTCCTCATAGCAGAGGTGCTACTCCTTTGAATCCATGTAGGTTCCTACTGTGTAAGAGCATGTGTACAAATTAGACAGCAACCTGGGCTCCTTTTATTGGAAAATTATTTCACTGATGGTCAGTGGACTGTAAGTTACTATGAATTTCATCCAAAAGATGCCAGAAAAGTGAATCTCCACATTTCCAAGGGGAAATATCTGTGGTGGGGTGGCCCTGGCCAGCATACACACAGCCACTCCCTCAGTGTGTCCTTCATGCCCCCAGAACAGGGGAGAGAAGAGCAAAAGCTGAAAACTCGTGGATGGAGATCAGGGCAGTTTATTTAGTGAAGCCAAGCTGCCTGTGCCCCCTCCCAGCTTCTGGCACACCCAGGGCTACTCTGAAAAGCAGAAAGCCTTGACTTTGTGCAAGCCCTGCCCAGCAATGACCAAAACACAGCATGTTATCAATACTGCTCCAGAGCTGCTCCACGGGGGCTGCTCTGCAGGAAATTCACTCTGTCCCAGCCAGNCAATCCCCTGCCATGGGCAGAGACACCTCCCACCAGACCAGGCTGCTCCAAATCCCATCCAGCCTGGCCTTGGACACTGCCAGGGATCTAGGGACAGCCACAGCTTCTCTGGGCAACCTGTGCCAGGGCCTCCCCACCCTCACAGGGAAGAATTTCTTTCTAATATCTAATTTAAATCTACTCTCTTTTAATTTGAAGCCATTCCCCCTTGTCCTGTCACTCCGTCCCTTGTAAATAGTCCCTCTCCATCTGTCTTGTCAGCTCCCTTCAGGCACTGAAAGGCCACAATTAGGTCACACCAAAGGCTTCTCCTTTCCAGGCTGCATAATCCCAATTCTCCCAGCCTCTCCTCATAGCAGAGGTGCTACTCCTTTGAATCCATGTAGGTTCCTACTGTGTAAGAGCATGTGTACAAATTAGACAGCAACCTGGGCTCCTTTTATTGGAAAATTATTTCACTGATGGTCAGTGGACTGTAAGTTACTATGAATTTCATCCAAAAGATGCCAGAAAAGTGAATCTCCACATTTCCAAGGGGAAATATCTGTGGTGGGGTGGCCCTGGCCAGCATACACACAGCCACTCCCTCAGTGTGTCCTTCATGCCCCCAGAACAGGGGAGAGAAGAGCAAAAGCTGAAAACTCGTGGATGGAGATCAGGGCAGTTTATTTAGTGAAGCCAAGCTGCCTGTGCCCCCTCCCAGCTTCTGGCACACCCAGGGCTACTCTGAAAAGCAGAAAGCCTTGACTTTGTGCAAGCCCTGCCCAGCAATGACCAAAACACAGCATGTTATCAATACTGCTCCAGAGCTGCTCCACGGGGGCTGCTCTGCAGGAAATTCACTCTGTCCCAGCCAGGCCCAGTAGAACAGCTCACATTTAATGTTCACGTCACAGATGTTGGCAGCTGGTTAAAATAAACCCCATACTGAGATTCTGAGTTCCCAATACATCAGTGTTCCTACGTGGAAGGTTTCCATCTTCCACTCTTTTGAGTCCTGCAGTATTGCCTTTGTGTCTAGGTTGTCATGAATCCCTGCTTTTGATCCCTGAGCCTGTGGCAGCTTCTGAACCAGCACAAGCCTGTGCCACTGCATTGATTTTAGTGGTGCTGTGTTGTATGGCAGGAGCTGAGTGTGGAGAGTGCCTGTGATTTTTAGGATCAAAGCATGTTTTGAGGTGACATAGATAATTCTTCTGTGTCCCTTCATTATTTCATTTAAAGTGACAGTATTTGTGGGGAGAACTGTGTAAACACCCTGGACTCTTTCTCTCCTCTTTATTTCTTGTGTGTACTGGTGTGTTAATAGGTAGCAGAGATAAATGACTTACAGAAGTAATAAGGTATAGGTAGAGCAGTGATATAAAGTCATATAATAAAGGAATAAAGAAACCTCAAGTGACAAGTCAGTTTAAGTTTTCTGATAATGCATCCAAACAACATTTTTTTGAAATGTTCATGTCAGTTTAGTTGGTGGACAGGAAAAAATGGAAACATGTTGCCTTGACTTTGGGAGAAAAGATGTGTTTTGGAATATGGTTTACAGAGACATCTAATTAGAAGGATATGAGAAGACCAACATTTTTTATGTGTGTCTCTCTTACTAATGATATACATGAGTCTTCAAGCCATTAAAAAAGCTCATTTCTTTTGATGGACTTCCAGTTTGTGGAGGAAGCAGCTGCTTTTACTACCAAATTTCTCCCATCTAATTAGACCAGTTGAAGCAGGCAGCTTAAATCAGCCCATAGCTTACCCTTTGCCTCTTTGCTGAAGAGCTGAATAACCTAATTGTAAAGAAGGACAGAAAATGTCAAAAGAAGTTACAGTTGTTACTGGGAAATGAACCAATGCAGAGTAAAAAATACAAGGGAGAAGGCTGTTAACACAGAGGGCCTCCTGACGAGCCTGTAACGAAAATCCCTCTGGAAATTCTCAATATCCTCTCTTTGTTGGAAAATGACAGTGCATCAGAGTAGAAACATGTTGTTTCTTCACTGTATTTTCTTCTGACTACATTTTCATGCAGGAGATTTGTTAGGTCGAGGACTCTGTAGTTAGGAAGAGAGAAAACCCAGCTGAGTGGATGACCAGGGCTCTTGAAACTCTAAGAGACCCAAGTTGGAGTTCTTGATCCGACTCAAGGACTTAAGCTTGGATCATCCTCACTTCAGTGAATTCCACTGGCCTCTGGAGTCACTTGTTGCTGGTTTGCCAAGAACATAACCAAGCAAAAAAAATCCACCTCCAAAACTCAAAGTTGAATTTTCTCTCAGGTGGAAACCTGAAGTGGAAGTCATACTTCTGTGGTATGAGTTACTGCTTCCCACCTTGCTTCAATAATAATTCTGTAGATAATTCCAAAAAGTCAGGATTTCCAAAATGCGGAACGACTCTGATGCCTTGTTTTAGTATGTCCTGAAAATGTGCATCAAAGTTCATCCTTTTTTTTTTAAACTTAAAATAATTTGAAATTTTTTTAGTCTGCGGAATCAAAATTAATCACATGGATTATATTAATACTACAATTAAAGTGTGTATATCATTTTTTTTCCCCCTGTTTTGTGTGTGAAGAGTTTTTCTCTTAAAAACTCTTGATTTTTACGTGGGACGTATTATTGATGAAACATTTAAGTGCTTAGGATATGTGGTTAGCAGAAAGACTCCTGCTTTGCTCAGGCTATTCTATAAGCTTCAACTAATCCATAACATAAAATGTAGGTCAGCTGGAGCTTTTAAAAACAGATGGAAATTTAGGAGTTTATGGTAGTGCCATGGATCTATGTCCCTGTGAGGCTGCCAACTTCTCCAAATGCAGAAAAAAAAGCAGAAATCAGAGTGCTGGAAGGTGCTCATTCTACCTCATTTCCATTCCAGAAGCAGCAATGCCCTGTGCAGTGGCTTGTGTTGGTAACATATTCAGCACTGACACGCCACAGAAGATGATAATTACTTCAGTGGTGTTTAGAGGATTTTATATTTAGTTTGCTGACAACAAAAAGTATTTTAATTTGGGCAGCTTCATTAGTGTAAATATTCTAGAAGAGAGAGATAAAAACACAGTTGTTCTAAGTAAAATGAGAGAAGTGGAGGTAATCCAGGGTTTACTTCTGCACACACTTCAGGTTTTCCTGTAATTTTGCATTCAGGACTGTAGGTTGTATCTTTTACTAGATTAGTGCTGAAATGAAGTAAATACATTATCCATTGTTTCTGTTTCATTTAAGTCTTGAGAGTTTGGAGGAGAAGTGATCAGAATCAGCGTGGCTATTTGTGAAGACAGAAGTCTCCCAGGACACATGCTCCAGCTGTCCATATGGCAGGGAGCAGGGATGTCCTGCTGCCACCAGAGCTGCTTCAGCCCCAGCAGCTCTCCCAAACACAGCTCCTGTTCCTCCAGCAGAGCTTTTCCAGCTTTGAAGGCCCATCAGGAAATTTCTATCCATGTCCCTGCTCCTGGGTGTGTATAGCAGGGTTAAGGACTCAGTGGAGGAGCTTAAAATTTGCTTTTTAAAACACCTCTGATACTTGCCCACGAGTGTGTTTCAAAGGGAACTCCTGGCTCCAAGCGTTCCTCACCTTCTTGTGGGAGAGAATGGGACAGGAGCAGTGGGAATGTGAGGGGATGGAGGTGTGTCTTGCAGCTTGCAGTGCAGAATTGGTTTGAGAGGGTGGGCAGAGGCAGGGGAGGGATGAGCAGGAGTTGTCCAGGGGGTCAGATGGCCGAGGTTGCCTGTTCCTCAGAGAAAGTTCCTGTCATCACCAGTGCAGCTGAGTTAGACTGATGTGAAAACATGGAATTTGTTTGGAGTCAAATGTAACATTTTGAGTTTCCAAAGCTGACTAATGAACTGTGATTTTTTTTTTCTTGACATCAGGCACTCTGGCAGCTTTTAAATTGCAGCGGCCACGACTGGAAACATTTTTCAAAATCCAAGAAATGTCTCTCCTCATGTCTGTAAGGGCTGGGGACAAAGTGTTGTCTTGTGGGTATGTCACAAGACATGGCAGAAGTCTGTTTTAGACAAAACTCTGTTTCTAATAGTCTGAGAAAAGGGCTTTTTTTTTTCCAACACAGTTTACAGGAGACATGTCATCACATTCCAGTTTAACCCAGAGTTTGTGATGAAGATCACAGAAGGCTTTTCTTTGTGCACCAAGCTCTTTCAGACCAGATTTTTTTTTTTGTGTTACGAGGCCAAATTTGGAATAAAGAGATGCTAAATAACTTCAGCTGCTTCTGCTGTAACTCCAGAAAGCCCCAGGGCTCCCCTCTAACCCTCACACAGGTGGGTAGGAGGAAAGAGCCAAAGTTCTTTTGCTTTTTTCCCTTCCCACCTACTTGCTCTGGGTACATGTGAGTGGGAGAGGCTGGGAGGAGGGAGGGAGGGATTCAGAGTCAAGGGGGACTCTCAGCATCAGCACAGGAGAGCCAGAGCAGCGTTCTCTGAGGGAGGAAGGCTTTTTCTTTCACTCTGCTGCAGAGTGACCCAGCTGGATCCACGCTTGGCAGGGAAGGCAGATGGGGCAGTTCAGTTCAGAACAGCTGCTGGGATATTTCAGATTATCTCCTACTTGAAGATATTTTTTTCTACGGGAAGGAAGGGGCTGTTGGGAAGGGTTCTGGTTTTATTTGTTTGTAAGACTGTGAATAACACTGTTTGTACCTTGATGTGTGAAGGTACTGCAATTATGAGAAATTGCTTTCTGCCTGATTATCACATGTAAACAGCTTTCATCTCAGTGTATCAGGCTCGTGACTTCGGTTTGTCATTCGAGGGAATGTGTCAGCCTTTCATTTCCAACTGGGTTGGCTTTTCTTTTGTCAGGAAAGGCCTTTCCTGCACACTTAAGTAACAGAAACAAAGGCAATTAAGGAAAAAAAAAAGGCAGCAAAAAGCAATTATCAAACAAAGATTAGGCTATGGATATTGCTTGGAAAAGACAATTCTGCTAGATTCAGAAGAAAGATGAAGCTGTGCGTCATTCATACTTTTTGTTCCTCCTTTCATATTTCCTAAGGGTTGGAGATAAATTAGGGTAGCTATTTTCTGTGCAGGCAGAGTACAAGCTATGCCCCAGATCTCCAAAATGCTTCAACATGTAAATACTGCTTCTGGAGCCATCAGGTCCTGCTGCAAGTAGAGATTTATTTGCATTCATGTTTGAAGGTTACTTTCGTTCACTGACCTATTTAATTGTCGTTCTCTATCCTTGGCTGCAGGCATATGGCTCCATGTGCCTGTGGAGGGAAGAGGAACAGCTTTAACTCTCTCAGGCAGAAACATTCCACAGAAGAAACAACAGGAACTGAATCTTAACATGGATGTATCATGATAATAATAACAATAATAACAATAATAGCAATAATAACAATAATAAAAATAAGAGTAATAAAAATAGCAATAATAAGAATAAGTAAGAATAAGAATAATACCCCTGGACCCACATGTAATGGCAGTCATCCTGTAAACCCCAGTGGAAGGCTGTAACTGTGCTGCAGGACCAAATAAAGGGAGACAGAAAAGGTGAACAGAAGGAAACACAGGTTACTTAGTTGCTTCTGCTCTGGTGATAACCATAAAAACCATGGAATTAAAGGGGGCTGGCACAAGCCCATCCATCTCCCAGCACGGTGGGGAGGTGTGACCAGGAGCAAGGAGGTTTGCCACAATATTGGTGTCACTTACTCTGTTCCTCTCTTCTGTTGGAGGAACACGTCTCAAGAAAATCTGTGACTTCTGTGTCCACCTGCAAACGCTTCAGTTTTCTGTCCCTTGGAGTTGTGGGTTTTCCAAACAAGGGGAGTGGGGTTGTATAGTCTATTACACTCAAAATTAGGGGGTTGCAGAGCTTGCAAGCCTAACAGAGTGTAATATCTAATTAGTTATTCTGAAGAAGAGCAGCAGATACTAAAAGAATGTGATGAGCAGCCAGGATAACAGAGAAAGAGCATGGTGCACATAACTCTTATTTCAGAGTTTCAAAGGAGTGGAATCTTTACTTAGTCAGGGCTTTTTTTGTTTGACTGCACAATGTGAACTGTCACATCCAGTGTCTTGCATAAGTTTAATATCTAGTCCAGGGATCTGAGAGAACAATGAAATTAAAGAACTTCTCAGATTCTTTATAATCTACAGCTTGGTTTAAGATTCTCCCTGTGCTAGAACTCGGTTTCTTGCCTGGTTTGCCATCTTCTCATCCTTCTCTTTTATTATACAACATGACCTACAGTAACTGGGGGTTTTGTGTCATAAATCTTGGCTTGGGGGTTCACAATCCCTCTTTAGTCTCCAATTTACTTTGTGTTTTTCTGACTTGCCACAGAAGGAAGTTACTGTTCAGCACAAAGGAAGTGCACTGGTGTCAAACGTTAGGCATTCATACAAACAAAATTCAAAACCTGCTTTTAAGTTTGTCCTTAACCATTTAGCTTTTGACTAACATCTCATCTTCCAAAGCACGTTTGGATTTTTCAGGCTCTGAGATGTTCTGGTTAAGTTTGAATCCAGTGCTACCAGCACTGGGCTGCGTGCTGGAGCTAGTGGATAGCTCAAAGAAAAAAATGTGTGAACTGTCCCCAGTTATCAGAGTGCAAAGTAAGTACCAGGTATTAAAGACAGAGTAAAAACACAGCATCTGGTACCTTTGTACATCCTGAACATGGCCAGGCTGCTCTCCTTGATGAGTTCCCAGGGAGCATCTGAAGATGTGGAGTTCCAATCCAGCGTGAACATTGGGAGCGTTGCAGTTGCTGTGCTCAGGTGCTGCAACTGTGCAAGCAAATGAGGGACTGTGATCACACTGACATTTAAACCCACAAAAAAGATACTAAAGTCAGCCATAATTTCTTTGGCAGTGGATGGGATTTCTCACAGCATCCAGAGGCTGGGTGTCTCACCTAAGCTAATTGTCCTAAACTCCCACTGTAGTTAAGACAGAGGCTTTTCCAGAGGGTTATTTATCCCTTCCCAGAACAGGAATGCAAAATAAGTAGAATTAATCACCAGTCCGGTGATATCCACTGATAATTTATGGGCCCTAGAAATGAATTTAGGTTAAGCATCAGACATTCAGATGTGTCAAATTAGGTAGATTGGACACTCCAAGCCTGGCTGTGAGCGCGGGCTAAGCCCTGCATCTGAGTTACGACTAATCCACCCCATGACCACTAAGTGGGAAATCGGCTGGGGATCAAGAGCAGTATGTTTAAGAAGGCCTGGCTGTGGGCTATATTAAGAAATGCAGTTTAGTCCACTACAAAGAAAGGGCTTTGCTGCCCACAGGGGGATTTTTTTTTTTTTTTTGGTAAAGCTTGAAAGATTTATTATTTTAGGTTGCGAGGAATGAATTCCTCGTTTCTGAGTTGGAACGAACTGTGAGGCAGAGGAACTTGATTTGGTTACTTCAAGCACTCAGTTGGCTTTTCTGCCCTTTCTGTCCTGATGTTTTGGTGCCTGGCATGCTGTTTTATAGACATTTACATAACGAAGGTCGTTTCTCTGAGGCAAGGTACAAGAATACATTACAATTGCAAATTCCCTTAATTGTCCTAAAGCAGGGCTCAGGGCTTAGACAATGGAAAATCCTGTTGTTCAGTGTCCCTGAGAGACTGTGTGAACAGAACAGAAATATGTGGATGTGTTGGTTCTAAAACTAGAGTGAGAAAATGATTGGTAAAAAGGTTTATTCACTTGTGATACATAAGGGATCGCAGAAGTCGTGAACCAATGACGTATGAGTTCACATACAGGTTTTATTTGGGAGGCTTAAACATGTTTATTGTTTCTAGTGTGACTTTGCCCCTCCAGGCTTTATAGAGGTACAGTTCAGGCCAGTATAAAATTAGGAAGGCTCCTGTTATTAAAGCAATATATTTTTCCACTCTGTTTGTCAGGAAAGCTGTTTCTGTCCCCTAGATTTTCTGAGAATTAAAAGGTGCCTTTTTTTCTTCCCAAGTACCTGTACCTGTAATTCACTTTAACTTAAGCTTGTTTGAGCTCAGTGTGGAGCTTGGGAAAGAAACCTCCATTAAAATAATCCCCATCAAGAGGGTTCTTAAAATTCAAATTATTTAAATAATCATCAACTGATACAGATAATCCCCTTCAACTGAGAATTTACGAACTGAAACATCTACAAGCCCTGTTGATAGCAGGGAAAGTGCTCTGTACTCAAGTAGTGGGTGGGGAACACGGTGCCCTGGCTGGTTAGAGCAGGATTAGAAATATATGGCAAACACCTCCCTCACTATATTCCACTTTAGGGAAACACCCTGCCTTTGATCTAACACTGGTTTAGGTGAAAAGCCCCAAGTTACTTCATCTTGTCATGGGATGAAGCAGATTGGTGTAGTCCCGTCTAGTAAACACAAAGATGTTTTTCTGTGAGTGGCTTTTTAGGAGTGGAAAAAGGGCTGAGATGCAGAAAGTGAGTAATAGATGGAGAAGGAGCAGGGAAGAGAATTTTTTTCTGGTGTATTTACACCTGAGTGTATGAAGAAGGATGATGTAAAAACGATAAAGAAAAATGTTTCCTAGCTCATGTTTTATTTCATCTCCGCATGTAAATCTGGCCTTGAGCTGTTATCTCTGTGTGTGTTTCTCATCTTGTGCCTCTCTGTAGAGTTCCTGCCAGTATCCCCCAGCTGTTCAGTCTTCTGATAGAAATATAAAGAGTCTACAAATGAAATGCCTGGCAGGTCACATGAGGATGTTTTCAACATCTGGGTGGAATTCTGCAAGGTCTTTCTCTCAGCCAGAAGCCCCTAACCCTCCCTTCAGTATGATATGGGACCAAGTTATCCTGTTTTTCCCTTACTTGTGCAGTTGTTGTCCAGTTCATAATCCATGGAATGGCCTTTGGCCATCGAGGTGTGACTCTGGTGAATCTCAGAGGCAGAAGCAAAGTCATTCATTTTCTAGGAGCATTTTCCCTTAATAAGAGGATTCCTTACTCCTGTCTCAAGGGAAAGATGTACATGTCACACCTTGATTCCACTTCCCCTTATTTGAGTTTTGTGCTGGAGAATTCCCTGGACTTCTGCATAAGTTTGGGGATTTTTTAATTGATATAAGAGGAGGTGAGATGAGGGCTGAGCCGATAAACTTTAGAATAGGAAAATATAATGAGTTTCTTTAATGGGTCAATATACAGTGCCAAGAAATTGCTGTGGTTTCTTGTCATGATTTAAGAAACATTTTGACTGACAATACCCTCAGAGAACAAATTTGTATATTGAAATTTAAACTGCTGCTTAAAAAGTGTGTTGCTTGTTGAAAAGTATTAGAGTAAGGCAGGTTAGTAATCCAGTGCTTGCCAGAGATGTCTTCTGTATTTCCAGCTGGATATTTTTCAGCAGGAATACATCCTATCTAAAAATAGCACCACAAAAAAGATGCAGAAATAGAGTCCTTCTGTAATTATTTAATTTTTAATAAAGGAATGCTTCCATTTCTGCCTGGCAGGGAGTGTGGAAAGAGCAGGTTATGATGTCTCTGGTTTTGATTTTTAAGTGCCAAATGCTGATTTCTTTGTGGCTCAGTTTGCAGTTGTTCATGGTTTTGCCAAACTCGCTCAGTTTGAGTTGAAATTTCTCATGTTACCTTTTACTTCAGTAAATGTTCTGAGAAACCTTTGAGCCGTTTCAGGCCAGTGGCACTTGCAGGGCACCAGCAGCGATTTCCTGCCTCCAGAAGAGCTGGTGATGAAAGAGAAGCAGTTCAAATACATCGGGAAGGGCAAATCCTGCTCTAATTGCAGCGAGCAGGGAAAGCCTGATGTGCTCCCCCGGGACCCGAGACGGGGTCTGGGTGCCTATTGATGGAGGCAGAAGTAGGTTATGACACTGAGAAACTTCCAGGAGTCTGTGTGACATTCCTCTGAGTAGCAAATGAGTGTTACTGACAAGGAAATGCAAATGAATGAAGCATTTCAGTGAAAAACCGAGAGGTGGTATTTACCTGAGGAAATTCACTGTGAGGTAGGAGTGAGTTTTGGTTGTGTTTTTATTGGTGCTGATTCAGACACATCCTGAAGCGTGTGCTCCTGCCCCGAGGATGAGGAGGGGATGGCTTGCTCCTTTCCAGATTAATCATAATTTCTGTGGGAATGGTAAAACCAGATCTCCCCATAAGTCTGAAGTAGGCCTATAATGTTCCAGTCACAAGCATCACATTTTTCTGTGCACTAAATAACTGAGTCTCATTTGACTTAAGCAAAGCACCTGACAAAAAGTGCATTAGAAAAAAAGTCCTCGTAAAATCCATGAGGAATCAGATAAAACCATTAACACATTCCTCCCTTGCTATTTCCAGTAGTAAAAATTTTGTTGACTTGAGCAAGGAGAGCTCCCTTTAGAATCTTCATCAGAGACACAAGAGTCACCTCTGTCCACTCATTGAAAAAGGGGCTGCTGTGGGCTCTGTGCTGCTGCCAGACAGGGAGGGAATTCCACCTCTGGGATGGGCCAGGCAGGTGGTTCAGCTGTGAATCTGATCAAACATCACAGTGCCTCATGTTCGATTTCATGGGAGATCCTAGCATGGGAAACCAAAACACATTCTGCTTCTCCGGAGAAGCATTTGAGCTCTGGAATGTAATGTGAGGTGAAATTGAGACCAAAAAGTTTTGCACCACTAGAATTTTCTGTTTCAGTTTTGATTTCTTTCTGCTGCGTTCTATTTTCAGGGGGTTGGGCGGAGAAATTTGCTGAGGGGTTGTTCTGGTTCGTGATGGCGTGTTAATGTCAAACCCGTATTTTAAGTAGTTCTTAAAAACTGATGCTGAGATTCCCACGGGTATCAGCCCCTAAATATGTATTTTTAAAGGTTGTGTCACAGTAACTTCAGGAGGGGACATTGGAAAACTGAAAGATCCACGCTGATTTCCAATGGAAATTGAAACAGCTGTAGAAGTGAAAAATGAGAAAGTCACGATGCTAAACTTGTTCTTGGTGTAAGTCCAGCCCAAAGGGAGAGAGCTGCTGTGGTGCTGCAACTGAATGGCCCATGATGTGCATCCACCTTGGGGTGAGCTGGCTTTGAGGTCCAGCCCTCCGTTAAACTCTGCCATATCCAAACTCCTTGCTGCAGGGACTGAGGAAAACGAGGTGGGCTGGGATTGAAAGCAGTGAGGAATTCCTGATATATAGCATATGGACATGAAACAGTCCCTGTACTGTGAGAATACAATCCCCTCCAAATGCATAATCTGTTTCTCGTGAAAGACATGTGGCCCGATATAGAAGTTTTAGGTCAACTGATTCAGTTGAAGATTAGCCTCGATATTCTGAAAGAGAAGACTGTGGTTACTTAGGGACTTTAATTCCTCATAAAGGATTATACTGGGGCACCACACTACTGCCACGGTGTCAAATCTTTTTGTGGGTTTGCTAAATTAACCTTTGTAATAGAAAAGCTTATTATGTGCTTCCAGTCAAAGGAAGAGACGGGTTTGAGTTTGTAGCAACTTAAAATGCCAGTGATTGGGATCCTAATCTAAAATTCATAGGCTTGGGGGTTTTCTTTTATTCCTTCTTAAAGCATATTTCTCTACTGTTATTGCAAATGACTTGCTGAGAATTTCAGGAAGAATTTCTTCATGGAAAGGGTGGTCAGGCATTGGCATGGACTCCCCAGGGAGGTGGTGGAGTCCCCATCCCTGGAGGTGTTCAGGGAATGACTGGACGTGGCACTCAGTGCTCTGTGCTGGTTGACAGGGGGCTGATCAGTCAAAGCTTGGACTTGATGATCCTGGAGGTCTTTCTCGAGCTGAATCTGTGTCTCTGTGATGAGCCCAGCTCTGATTTAACACAGTGTGCAGGATACTCAAAATGGAAACCTCCATCAGAGGGGCAGGAACATGTGCAGGTCGTGAGGGGGAAGATACTGCAGTTAAAGGTAAACTGGTCATCATTTGTGAAACTCTGGAAAAGTGACTTTAATGTGTGTAATGTTAAATCTCACAGTCATACATAGGGAAAGGAAAGGTTTCAGTTTTAGGTAATGGTATCTATGTTGCCACATGTTTGCAGCTGCTGAGTCTGTATTTTAGGTTGCATGTCCCTCGTTGACGGCAGTACACATTTTTTTATCCTCCCTCAAGAGTTTGTGCAGTGTTTGCTGCCTGGGTGCATAATGCAAGTAATTGGTGTCACATCATAATATTTGAGTCCCTTACAGGTTTAACAGGCTGGGGAGGGAGCTGGTTCTCATTACACCAAAGGGGTAGAATGAAGGACTCTGTCCCTACAGATCCTGTTTATTAAATATTGCCGTGTCTGAAAGGTCTGATTGTTCTTGCACTTTCCCTTCAGATGCTGGTGTGGATGGTGGCATTGGTGTGAAGGACAAGCTGCTTGACCTTGTGGGGGTGTCATGGATTTCTCTCTTCAAAATCGCTGTTCCTTTTGATAGATTGTCCTTGCTTTTGTTTTCAGGACTTGTGCCATTAACAGGCAACATGAAAACACTGCTATTTTCATACCCATGCTACCCTGTGGTTTCTAAACAAGTTGTTTCCTTTACGTCCAGGGCAGGATTTAGAGTGAAAAATTATTGGCCTGTTTAAAAAAAGGAACTTGAGAAATTGGCTGTTTTGATACATTTAGTCAGTTCCATTTTCTAGGACATTTGTCATGAAAACAGTAGGATCAGATATTTCTAGAGACTTTTTATGGTTAGTGCATTCCTCCTGGGCTGGGGTGTGCTTGGGGAAGAGGATTTGTTGTGGATTTGGGAGACCCCACAGCAGCATGACAATGTTTTTGGTGCAAAGTTTGCTCTCTGGTGGCGTAGGAGGAGTGTGAACCGAGAATGGAGACAAGAAGAAAATTCAAAGATAAGAAGTGGAGATGAAAACAAATTAAGAAGTTAGAAAGAAATAGAAATCAGAAAAAGATAAACCACATGAGCTTTTTTTCTAGGAGCTTGCAGACAATGTGATTTTTTTTAGAGCATTTCCATGTTCCAGCTACAGCCTGTGCTGATGATCAGAGGTCTGGCATAGTTTACATGTGGAATGTGCATTCTGCCTGCACATCCACCAGTGTGGCAAAATGGATTGCCAAATCCTGACTCAGCATATAAACGGATTTTCCACCCTTCTGTTTTGGTTTTAATTGAACTGTGTAAATATTGTCAACATATGAGATTGGTTTTTGACACCTTACTTAGCATTTTTTTATTATTATTAAAAGCTTTAATTAGAAGCACTGGTAATTAAAATGAAGTAAGCAAGCAAAAAAAAAAAACAAAAGGGAAAGATCCTGAAAATTTTAAATGCTGGTCAGGCCTCTCTCCACTTTCCCCACAGAGTTTTCATGCCTTTACATGGAAATCCTGTAGGGCAAGGTGGATGCAACTGGTCCAAGTCTGTAATTCCATTGAAGTGCAGTTTGCTTACAACTAGAGAAACATGGAGTTTAGGCTTTTAATAAAGATTTACTGGCAAGGATAATTAACTCAGAAATAAGTTGAAATACTTGAAGGAGGTGGTGTTGTCACTCTAGAACATCTCTGCCTGAGGATGTAATTACAGTGGCATGGTGTTTTGAAATGGATTAATCTAAAAGAGAAAAACCCTGCATGTTCTTAATCCAGAATAAGTATTTCCCCTAAAAATCACTTTTACAGAGTTATTGTGGTCAGTCTCCCTGTCTAGGCAAGCCTTTAGAGTTTCTCTGGTAAGAGAGTCCTTGTGGTAAGAGAATGAAGTAGTTGGTGGGTCTCCTTTTGTTGTGTTTCTTTGTCAAACCTCTTTTACTGGGGAATGGACAAAGGAAAGGGGATTTGAGATCTCAGCTATTGCTCTCTCTAAGAAGTTGCTGTTTCGGTGAGAGGGCAGAATTTTGGCACTTTAACTGCAGTGATTGGAGGGCAGCCTGCTCCGAGACTGTGGAGTCAGGTTTGCTGTGGAGTATTGGGTAGTTTAACAGCATCCTGGTAAAATACTCTGAGAGGACACTTAGAGAATGGCAGCAAGGCTTCATAGCCCTGCTTGAAAATCACCCTGCAGTGAACCTAAAGTGTGAGACCCTGTAATCCCATTTGTGTCGTGGGAGGAAGCTGCTGTTTCCACTCACAGTTTGGCTTTTGATAGTTATTTTTGATAGTTATTGCAGAGTGCTGATGTTGGCATCAGCCTCTCAGGAGGTGCCTGTTAACGCCTGCTTGTCATCAATGTTCAGTGGAAATGAACTTCCACTGCTCCCCAGATGTGACTGTTAAAGGTTCAGTGAACTTTTCTTTCTTCTTCCAGGTTACAAGACCCTTTTGAAAGGAATTTCAGGGAAGTTCAGCAGTGGAGAACTTGTTGCAATTATGGGTCCTTCAGGAGCTGGGAAGTCAACGCTTATGAATATTCTGGCAGGATACAGGTCAGTACCAATGAAAACCCCAAGTCAAGATAAGATCACCGAGCCCGAGGGCTCCTTGGAGACAACAGCAGAAGAAATTTTAGCCTAGAGTTAGTCCAAAACAGGCACTTCAGAGATTTTGAATTAGATTCTTATTGCTTATATTTTTTTCTCTGTGTCCTGTTTTGGTCACTTGGGATTTGTCTCTTAGCAGGTCTGATCCAAAAATAAGAAGCAATTTAAAATCCAAAAACACACATAAAGAAAATCTCCTGTTTTGGCTCTGTAACAAATCTGACTCAGTGTCTTATGTTAGTGATGTTTTTTAAATCACATAAACACTTAAAAAATTTACTCTTTTTAGTCACCACTTCATAATGTTGATGTCTTCTTGGCCAAAATGCAATGACTGAGGTGACTTTGCTTCATCTTTCTAAATCCCCTCTTGTATGGCCAAATACAAGGTGTCTCTGTCTTGTTG
Source organism: Aleadryas rufinucha (assembly GCA_013397815.1). NCBI lineage: Eukaryota > Metazoa > Chordata > Aves > Passeriformes > Aleadryas > Aleadryas rufinucha. The sequence continues at coordinate 78,641 of VZTH01013396.1, forward strand.
TCATTTGGGGCATAAGGAACAGGATAGAGAAACCTAAAAAAACGCTACTTTAATGTCCTGATATTTTTTCAGACATTTTTACAAGACAGCACACATTTTGAGTAAAATTTTCAGCATCATGGCACGAAGCTTTGTATGAAAGGGAGCATAATCATGAAATAAGTTAATTTCTATCCCATCTATCAAATTTATTTCATAGTGGCAATAACTACCTAAGACTTCCACGTGCTCAGTCATGTGGCAGCAGCAAAGGAAGGCACGATTCACCTCTGGTTATTTTGTTGTTTGGTTTCAGGGAGACGGGAATGAAAGGAGAAATCCTCATCAACGGGCAGCCCCGTGACCTGCGCTCCTTCCGCAAAGTCTCCTGCTACATCATGCAGGATGACATGCTCCTTCCTCACCTCACTGTCCAGGAAGCTATGATGGTGAGCTTTGTCTCCTGCTCTAACATATCTGAGCAGGAGAAAATGGAAAATGGTTTGTGTTGTGCCCTTGTTCTTAACTCCTGGCTGTGCCACATTGATTTCATTGATCCTGCTCAATGGACGTTCTTGGAATTCAATGGTGCCTTGAATTCCACTTCAGGCTCATCCTTCTAGGGATCCTTTAGCTTTGTAATTTCCAATCTGTGCCCAGCATTATGATTTGGAAGGAGATCTAAGTGTCTGCTGCTTAGATCTCCTAGAGAATGGAACCTGAGATTCTTCACAAATGAGCCTTTGTAGGGACCATCTGTTTGCTTGGGTGGTGGATGAGTAACCTCATCTCTCTCTCTTTCTCCCCATATTTCATGTTCTGACTGAAGATTGTTATTGGCACTTCAGTGTGATCTCTCTGCCACTTCTACTCTTTCGTGTCTTTCTTAAAATAAAGGCATTTTATAAAATCTGTTTCATTTCTTCATGGGAAAAAACCAGGAACAGAGTAAGTCCAAGATATACAGGCAATGCAAATGGTTCTCACTGGTTTTCATAGCAGCAAGAAGTTTATGAATTGCCAGCTTGACCAGTTAGTCTGGAAGTGTCTGTAGCTCAACTTGAGAAATGAGCCAGTTTTTTCAGAGGTTGCTAACAAAGTAAGGCTTAGGTTGCTCACACTGTGCCAGTTCAGTTCACAAATTTCATGGCAAGAAGAAATCGCTCCAGTTTTTATGTGGCTAATTTTCTGCAAAGATTCCTTTCTGTGGAGAAGTTTTTCTTCTCTTTTGTTTACTTGAGTGTTTTTTGTCAGAATCCCACGGGACCACTTTTGCAGAATTGGGCCCAGATTATAGCTGTTGTCTAAAATTAAATCAATCAAGGCTCTGACAGAAAATAATTGCTTAACAGTTTAATTGCTTTTAATAAAGGTTAATCATGATGTTTTGTGGAGCTGCCTCTCAGGACAGCAGATGACATCTTTCACAAGATTATTTATTTCTGTTTGCTCACTTGTTTGCATCCTGGAGAATGGCAGAGTTCAGTTATCCTTACAGTGTGAATGAAGCACAAATAAACCGTGTTTCTAGCGTTGCCTGGGAAGTTTTTGGATGTGCAGAATGTGTCACTCTCCCATCTTCCTCTGCAGCTCTTTGACTTGCAGAATGGCCTTTTTTTCTAATACACTTTTTGTCAGGTGCTTTACTTAAATCAAATGAGACTCAGTTATTTACTGCATGGAAAAATGTGATGCTTGTGACTGGAACCTTATAGGTCTACTTCAGATTTTCTGACTGCCTTGGAAGAAGTTGCTTAAATGGTACCTTGGAGTGTTGTGCCTGAGACATCTGCTGTAACTGGTGGTTGTGCTTCAGACCAGTTCAAAATCAAATTCCATTGTTTTGCATTCCAGGTATCTGCTCATCTGAAACTTCAAGAGAAAGATGAAGGGAGGAGAGAAATGGTATGTACAGTGCCCATCAAACTAGAATTTTGGGGGATGCTGAAGAGCCATGGAGTGAGCTCTGTACAGCAGACATTTTTTATCTAATAATGAATTGCACTGGCCTTGTAATGACAGAATAAATCATAACCTCAAGGTTGACATGTGTCAGTAGGAGGGAATGCTCGCTGCAGTCTCCATGAAAGCTGCTTTCAGTACGAGACTGCAGAATTATAAAAGATTTACTGAAATAAATTCACAGGTTATGCCGGATTCCTGTTAATGCACCTTAGCACCTTGGATTCTCCTCCGTGCCTCTCTGAGGCCTCAGGCATCTCATGTGGGGTGAGATAAACCACCCAGCTGCACCTGCACTAGGAACTGTGCTCCTCTCACCCATCCATGGGGGAAAGTACAACTTCTCCTGAAATGTGAAAACTATGGCAACTTCCTAGGTAGAGCAGCTGTTTTTGTGACTGTCCTTCATCTCCATTTATTTCCAAATTGGAGCAACTGGCATTGCTTCAGACTCAAAAGAATCCTTGAAAATCAGAAAGGGATTCCAGGAATCAACTTAAGTTTGGTAAACACAGTTTGTTTTTTAATTGGAAAAAAAATTACATAGAAATAGCGGTTTGATTTAGTTGTACTTTGGAAGCCTTAGTTCATTTACACGTTAGTGAAGCTAGGCCAAGCAAGTTAATTCACTTGTTCCCACTGTCACTGTAATTACAAGCAGCTCTTTGAGGGAAAAACTGTGCTGTGTTTATTCAACACATGTTAGAAGGATTTTCTGGTTAGTGTTACTGGCCTGTGCAGGAGACGATAATTCATTTTATTGTTGTAAATTGGAGAGTAAATGTTTATCACAGATAAATGTTATGAATTTATACACTCATGCTAGCAGGATTACACACTCTTGTTTAAAGCAGGGAAGTGAAGTGAAGTGAAAATCCTCCAGTGAACCACAGTTTATGTTTCTAGTTGATTTGCTTGTGCTGTCTGGGCCCTCTTTACCCTTCCTAGAGATAAACGGTATGAGGTAGTTGGGCTTTTTTCTCTGAGAGCAAGGGTTAGTGGGTTTTGTTTTTTTTTTACTCCTTCTTAGTGGGAGAGGGAACTGCTGGAAATCAAAATCAGGAAAAGCAAAGGGTCAGGCCCTTGTTGGTCTCACCAATTTCCACCAGGTCAGGCACTCTTTCTGGAAAACTCCCTCCATCCAAGCAGTTGATACTTTGAAAAATGGTGGGCTCTGTTTCCTAAACTTAGGTGAAGTATTAAATGTCTGGGCTGCTTTCTGCCTTTGAAGTGGTAGAGTTTGTTACTTGCATGAGCAGTGTAGCTCATGGATACACTCATTTTTGTGTCCATGCTTTTACTGATGCCAAAGAGCTATTTCCCTTATTTAGGGCTACCAGACCAGATCTACAGTCACTGAAACAGAAAAAAACACAGTGCCTGGGATTGTTGTGCTTTTGCTCCAAAAACTCAGGGACGAGCTGTGCCCTTCCTGAGGCTGTGCCTTGAGGAAATCCCAAACATCTGAGAGTACCTGTGACAACTGAATTGACTCTGAGGGGAATGAAAACACTTGAAATCAATGGCTGCACTTTAAAGAGGGGACTGTGGAGAACAGACGAGATAAAGGAGGTCACTGCTCTATAGAAACCACTGATTTTTGTTACAGTCCCTTGTAGACAACCCCAGAGTTCTATTGAAAGAAGCTTCTTGGTTTCACTGTGTAATAACCCCTCAAATGCTTCAAGGCTCTTTTGATGTCAGTGCCATATCCATAAATATACAGCTATAGAAGAACTGATTTCCACTCCTTTTTCACCTCTTTACTGAGTGAGGTCGTGTAGGACAAACAAGCAGAATTTGGGTCAAAACAGTAAGTGGTAGGTTGTTAACACTGAGTCTAATAAATGCTACATTAGATGGAAAAAGGCTTTAAGTGTGTGTGGGTGATGAAACAAAGTCATGAGCTGGTTCACAATCCCCATGAAAATCAGTGAAGAGGCTGGAGGTTTTTTATGTTCTAACAACGTGGAATGTTCTGTTCCCTGCAGGTAAAGGAAATCCTGACAGCCCTCGGTTTGCTGACATGTGCCAACACGAGGACTGGGAGCCTTTCTGGAGGCCAGAGAAAGCGTCTTGCCATTGCTTTGGAGCTGGTGAACAACCCTCCTGTCATGTTCTTCGATGAACCAACCAGGTACTTCAAGGCCAAAAGTTAAAGATGGACAAATATGGCTTTACAGAGCAGAGGTGAATAACTTTTCTTTACTGCAGAAAAGTAACTCACCTCTAACTCCTTGGAAAAGGCTCGTTTTGTGTTGCCCGCAAGCACTGAATAAGGCCAAGAAATAATTTGCTTTGGGTACTTGGTGCCTTGGGTCACTGCTGGAACTCCTGGACTGTGGGGCTATAAATAATATTTAAAGCAGACACAAACTGCAGCAGGAAGGAAGAGAGAGAGGAAAATATTGTGGCATGGATTTCTTTTTCAAGCAAAGACAGCTTGAATATAAACATTTTAAAATGTGACTTTTGGTAATGAATGTGATCAGTCTGGGAGGAGGCTGGGAAAGCTATGAATATGTATCTATTCATTAAAGTTGGGAGCATTTAAATCTGCAGCCCTAAAATGTAGAAGTCCCTTAAGGCAGCTTTGAGAATACTCTTTTTCATTCTCAGGCATGCTTCCAACTTAATTAAAAGCCTGATGGAGAAATACAAGCATCAGGTTGGCATATGATAAAATTAAACCACTACAGAGAAAATCTGTAAAAGGATAATAATGAGAGACCAAGTAGCAAATGCATGTGCTAGTTCTGAGTGGTGCCTGTGGATAACAAACTTCTCTTTTTTTTTCTTTTTTCTCAGTGGCTTGGATAGTGCATCGTGTTTTCAGGTGGTCTCTCTGATGAAGGCTTTGGCCCAGGGTGGCAGGTCCATCATCTGCACGATTCACCAGCCCAGTGCAAAACTGTTCGAGCTCTTTGACCAGGTATTGCTCTCAAACTTTCTCTTTATGTGTAGTTTAGGTAGGTTGTGCTTTCAAGGCTACACTCTTTAATCAAAAACATGAATAATTCTAGTTGATGGCTACAAATCACATAAAGAAATAAGAGCAAAACATACTTTTTGATTATGGTTTTTTCCTTCTTATCTGCCATTTCCTTTATTTATGTGTAATACTGGTGAAGAATCTGGCTGCTAGGTTTGTGAAATTGTGATTATTGCACTGGTAATTATCATGCCTTCATCCAGCACTGCTCCTGTGCACAGGGCTGTCACTAAAGTAAATTAGAGCAATATAAAAGCAGGAGAGCTGAAGTGTCAGTGTCTGCAGTGTTGGTAGTACATATTCCCATCCTAGATACACAGGTGTAGATTGGGAAGAGGTAATTCACATCAAATAATAATAATTGAATTTAGTATTGAAAATTAATTGAAATTAAGTCAGCTGGAGAACTTTTCTCCAGCCTAACAGTGGGATGTGGACTGTGTGTGTTTAGATTAGATAAAAATGTACTTCAGTCTTGTTAGAGGATTTAGATTAGTCCTGTGAGAGCTGAGAGAAAATCTCCACCACCACAGGTGAACAAACTCTTGCAGATTGCCAGTCTGGCAGGGAGGTTTATTTAAAGTCAACAGTGTGGCTGAAAGTGAGAGTGATTGAGCTGTTTGCTGCTGCTGTGCTGCCCCAGCTCCTTCCATTCCTGCACTCACCAGCCTCGTCTCCCAGCCCAAAATATCCATAATGTGTGGAAATTAGATGGCTTGGCTCTCCAGTTCCTTGCCTATTTTCAGCATGTGCCAAGGCTGGAATTAGTGTGTTTCTGTGCTAATGTGTTTCACGTCCTGCAGGCAACGTGTGCAGAATTCAAACTCCTGGCATGAAATTTTCCGTTAGCTGTAATTCCATGCAAAGTTAATTTCAAGTGGTGACAGATCTTCCCAAGGTGTTCTTCCCACAGGGACAGGGAGATGTTATTAGGCAACAGGTTCAGATATTTTGATGGTATTTCTTCTTACATTTTTTCTTACTTATTTTTCTTTCTTTTTTTCTTTTCTTCTTGTTTTCCAGCTCTATGTTCTAAGTCAAGGTCAATGCATTTACCGTGGGAAGGTAACAAACCTCGTCCCTTACTTGAGAGATTTGGGCTTGAATTGCCCAACCTACCACAATCCAGCAGATTTTGGTAAGAACAATTTGAATCGTTTATTTCATTTATTTTGTATTTCATCAGCACCTTCAAGGTAATGGGGACCACGGTGTGATTTATACTTCTGTATGTATATTCTTTGGTGTGTGTGTGTTCATATATGAACCAAAATTCAAAATAAAATTAATCAGATGGTTTTTTTCCTAAGTAATTTGGATGCCATCTAGTGGTACAATTCAGTGAGTATTTCTCTCTGGTGGAAGTCCAGGTTCAGGAAATGAAAGAAAAAGCATGTTCTTTAGTGTTTCATAGTAACTAATATTAGTGGCTTTTTTAAGTGGGTTCAGTATTCTGCTTGGGGTTTTTTTTTATCTTGAGCAGTACCACTGTGATGTTGTACAGATAAGAGCATTGAGGGTTTTTTCACTGTTGTTTCTTAATTCCAGAGAACCAGTCAGAGCCACAAAAATAGACTTTTGTTATTTTTTTGTTACCTATATTCACTGCCTTTCCTCTGAAATGGTTCATTTAACTTCCAGGGTGAAGAGATCTCCCTGAAGATTTGTGGAAAGATGCATTTAAATGTTGTTTGTACAGATATGGATTTGCATGTGGTGTTTTAAAGCCTGTACTAAAAAAAGTCTGGTTTTGTCAGTGCTGCAGCATGAAGGTTATTTAATAACAAGGCTTGTACCTGGTCAGAAGTGCAAAGCAGTAACTGCAACCCTCTGTTCCTGTAGTTATGGAAGTGGCCTCTGGTGAATACGGGGACCAGAACAGCCGCCTGGTCAGGGCTGTGAGGGAGAGGATTTGTGACACGGACTACAAGAGAGACGTGGGTGGGGAGAACGAGCTGAACCCCTTCCTCTGGCACCGGCCCTCTGAAGAGGTATTTCGTTTATCACAGCTCATGGGCGAGGCTTGGGGCTGCAGGGGGAGGGAGGGAATTCAAATCCTCGGTCAGTGGAGGAGTCTCTGGGCACACTCAGCTGATGTGAGTGGGCTTTTGTGAATGAAAACCAAACAAGGTACTGCAGAGGAAGGAGTTCATTCTGTGGTGTGTTTGTGCAGGACTCCTCCTCCACAGAGGGCTGCCACAGCTTCTCTGCCAGCTGCCTAACCCAGTTCTGCATCCTCTTCAAAAGAACTTTCCTCACCATCATGAGGGACTCGGTAAGAATGGCTTTATGATAACTTCTGTAGCCAAAAGGTCTGTTCAGCTGGGTGTGAGGCAGTGTAATACACCTCAAAGGTCCTGTCCAGCAGCCCATCCATTAAGATTATCACAGAATTTCAGAGTGAAGATGCTGATCTTTCAGTCTTGCTGTTAACTGTACCATATTCATTGTGAACTACAGCTTTCTACACAGCACTCAGAAGCACCTGGCCTAAAAACCTAAAGTTTAAATCCCCTTTGTGCTGGCAGGTCCCTTATACAGTTATTAATCCTACTGAAAAGTGACAGAGAAGTTGTAGTGCTGTGTCACAAAACTAGGTTTTCCAGAAAATTCAGGATGGTGGAGATAATAATTTCAGTGTGATGTAAAGTTACTACTTAAAGTCTTCATTTTTTGGAAATAGAACATTGGTAGATGAAAAGTTTGCTTCTTTGCCATAACTTGTTCTCCCTTGCTGCTTTTTACAAGTGCATTTGTCAACAAGGACTAATTAAGAAAATGAGTTAAGATCAGGGGAAACTGTAACTGATTTGCTGATGCACAGACTGAAGGACAATGTTGGTTTTAAGATATTTTTTTTCCTGCTCGACTCTAAAGGCTTGCATATGTTCCCAATGTTACTATTTCTTTTGTTCTTCCAAGCCTCTTGTGGGAATACTGTGTTGTGGAAAAGGCACAGAAAGCTAATTTATTCCTGATGAAGTTACTTTGGTCTATAGAAGCCTGAAATGCCTTTTCTGCTTCTCTTCTGCTCTGGGGAAATTTATCTTTTAGTCAGAAAGTCTCTTTCCCCTGATGAGTAAGAACCAGTGGCTCCATGATACTGTCAGACAGTGAGATTTCAGGTTGCAGCATTTGCAGTTCCTGCCTGTATTTACTGGAAGAAATTCTCATGGGAAGCTCATAATTTTTCTGAGCCAGTAGTAAATTAGCATTTCTCATGGCAGGGGGTCGGAACCAGACGATCTTTAAGGCCCCTTCCAACCCAAGCCATTCATTGATTTCTAGATAAGATTTTCTGGACAGAAGTGCTCCTTTCCTGCAGTCTTTCCATCTGATTTCAGCCGCACTGTCACTGTTTCTGAGCCCAGACTTTCTGATAAATGCCACTCTTTGCTTATCACAGGTCCTGACACACTTGCGGATCACCTCACACATTGGCATTGGGCTGCTCATTGGATTGCTCTACTTGGGCATTGGCAATGAGGCCAAGAAAGTCCTCAGCAACTCGGGATTCCTCTTTTTTTCCATGTTGTTCCTCATGTTTGCTGCGCTCATGCCGACTGTCCTCACCTGTGAGTACGGGGCGCTGTGTCACAGCACAGGGGAGGGGATTGCAGGGAGGTGGGAGGGTGTTGGGATGGCTCTGTTTTGTATAAGATAACATTTGACTTGTGGTTCTACTTCTAAGACAGGTGGGGGGATAAATCTTGCACCCACAGAAGCACTGCTGTGCAAGCCAGAAGCAGGCTTGGCCAAAGGCACTTCTCCCTCCCCAGTTCTGCCAGTGTTTCTCAAGTTAAGAGAGTTCACTGTTACAGTCCTGGACTGGAATTTCTCCTTATCCCAGTGCATCTCAACCATGCCCTGAGCTCGTGGTTGGACTTAGGGAGGTTGTAATAATTTCTCCTGGGCTTCCAGGTTGTGACTCCTGCATAAAATGAGCTTATTCCTGTGGTGTCAGAAGCAAACTCCTGCAGAATGAACTGTTTCATACTTCCTTTGGGAGTGCTGATACCTTGAATTCCCTGTTGGACCAAAAGGAATACCCATGTTGTTCAAGTTTTGTCACCACTTTCAATTGAAAAATCCTCTTTAAGGGAGGTTCAGGTCATCTGAATAGACTAGTTCACAGTCTCAACAGTGAGCAGCTGTTGGAGCTGACCTTTAAGACTTCATTACAAATCACTGAAACTTCTGCTGCTCTGTCAAAGACCTGAGAGTTCCAGTCCCACCCTGGGACTGCAGCAGTGCAGGATTAGATATGGACAAACTGTGTAGTTATTATGTGAAGCAGCACTGCACCCTGCCAGTCTAACTGAATGATCTGTGTTCTCTGCAGTTCCCCTCGAGATGGGAGTATTTCTCAGAGAGCATCTGAACTACTGGTACAGCCTCAAAGCCTACTACCTCGCCAAAACCATGGCTGATGTTCCTTTTCAGGTATATGCTCTACTCTTCCATGAAATAGAACCATTTAAGTTCATGGATGACAAGGCCACGTGCCAAGAAGATTAGTATTGGTATTTTATCCATTGGAGTAGTGGGGAAGATGTCCATATGTGTCTGCTGAAGCTTCAGGGCCGAATCAGAAGCACCCTGAGAGTGCAGGACTTCTCAAAAGCTGAGACCTGACCCAACATTCTTTTAATAAACAGATGACCAGCTTTACTTATTTGCAGAAGGGGAATTGTGAAGGGCTGGGAGTGGGATCTGTTTCGAAATGCCCAAGTAGAAAGACAGGTATCACACGCCTGTCATGTAATGGAAAGGCTGAGAGCTGTGGACTAATTAGAACCCTCCCCATGTTTTTGTCTTACTCAGAGTAACAGTGAATGTTTGGCTGTCATGGACTAACCCCCAGTGCATGTCCTTGCAGATCATGTTCCCTGTGGCTTACTGCAGCATCGTGTACTGGATGACTTCCCAGCCCTCCGACGCTCTCCGCTTCGTCCTCTTCGCAGCCCTGGGGACCATGACATCCCTGGTGGCTCAGTCACTGGGCCTGCTCATAGGTGCAGCCTCCACATCCCTCCAGGTACTGAGGGTGTTTTGTGGTCTCACAGGAGCTCTGCTGTGACCCAGCTCTGCTCCCTGTCACTGCTGCTGTGTCCCCAGGATGTTTGTTGAGAGGTGACAGGCAGAAAGTTGTCTTGCTGTGACAGAGCTCCTGATGCTCCCCACTCACATCAGTGTAAAGGGCACAGACATGCCCTGGATGGGAGGCTCTGAAGCTCCTGCCCCACCTGAAGGGGCTGTGCCTGCCCTTGCTTGGGTGGATTGTCACTTGCTGTTCATCCCAGACTGAGCAGGTCCTGGGAACTGCAGGACTGATGCGTTTCTGTGTCCCTGCAAAGTGGAAATTTTCCGCAGTAGCTCAGGAGAAGGTTTTTCCATGCATATCCAAAAAAGCTGTAGAAGGAAAGGTAGGAAAAGGCTTGTCCAAAAACCAAACTTCTGGAAAGGAAGGGAGAGAGGCAGCTGTTGGCATGACTGGAAGCTGGCCAGGTAATTCCTGGCAGGAGATGTGCTGAGGTGACCATTCCACAGCAGAACTGCTCTGTGGTGCTGGTAATAACAGGTGGTTCTGGCTTCAATATGCATTAATGCTGTCAAGATTTCTGCAGTAGAACACTTGATTCCCTCTCTGTGCCCCCCTGTGGAGACCAGCATAGCCTTACTGCATGATCCCTGTGCTTCTGCTCTTGCCCTCACAAGAAATCACACAAGAAAAAAAACCCCAACAATTTTCTAGAATTTCAAACTGTGATAATCTGGGGAAGTAGGATTATTCCCAAGAGTAATATCAAAGCAAGTTAATTTTTACCTTTTCTCTGTCTTTCTGACAAGAGACTGTTAATTCCTTGTCTTCACAGGTGGCAACCTTTGTGGGCCCAGTTACTGCCATCCCAGTCCTTCTGTTCTCTGGGTTTTTTGTCAGCTTTGATACCATCCCAACATACCTCCAGTGGATGTCCTACATTTCCTATGTCAGGTACTGCTGGGGAGGCCTTCAGCCTCCCATCTGGAAATGTTGTTTGTTTGCCTTTGCTTGCTTGGTTGGTTAGTTATTTTGGGTGCCAAAGAGACTGTTCACAGCATGTTCTTTTACAGTATAAACATATGTGTGATGTAAACTACAATATCTCACTGCATTTTAAGTTGTATATGTTGTGAAATAAACAGGAACAGGTTACTGGCCACAAGTCCGTGTCAGTCCCTTTGAATTCAGTGGGATTGCACAGCATGAAAATCCTCCTGGATTTTGCAATATAAATATGGATTTATGAAATAACAGGGACATCCCCAACTGAGAAATTGATGCCAGCACCTCATTTTGGAAGAAAATGTAGTGTAAATCACTGCTGTATCCTAGATGGGTTTGTTGGATAAAGGCCTGGTTTTGAGTTCTGCAGTAGCATTGCCACAAGAGGCATGGGATTTGTGTCACCTCTAATTTAAACTGCTGCTTTAAGATCCATAGGCACCTTATATGCTGTCTGTCTTAAGATGGGAAAATTCCCATCAGGAAACCTCAAGAGGGATAGTTTAGACTAGACTTTGAAATGTTTATAGCTGAAATTAGGAGAGGTGAATTTTCCCATTCCCCTTTTCCCCACCCTACCCAAGATGCACTATTACTGAGAAATCCCAGGCAAAAAAATCCTCTTTGTTGCCAAATGAGGTCTTACACAGATTCCTATCAAAGATAACGAGACTGCACCCCCTGAATTAATACCTGGAATTCAAGGTGAGGCCCTAAACTGTTGGCAGGCTTGTGTGGGGTCTCCTGAAGCCAGAGAAAGCTGTCCTATGCATGGGCTATCCCATATGCATGGGATCCATGATGTTTATCTCCTTGCAAAATCAGATGCTGGTAACATTGTCAGTGAAACCATTAGTGCACAGAGGGAAGGAGAAGGGACGTTCTAGATTGATGCTGGTTTTAACATATTTCTGACTTCAAGCCATAATGGTATCCCTGTTGCTTATTTAAAAAAAAAAAAATCAAAATAATGATGCCACTTTTAAATGGAGAATTCCTGAATATGAGCTGAAATTAATGCTGCTTTCGGATTGAACATTTTTCTGTGCACTAACTGGAAGCAGCTAAAGGCAAAACTCCTGCCCTTGTTCCCTCTTATGTAAAATGCCTGTGACATGTGATGTGCTTGATTGTAACAGAGATAGAACTGTGCCCCAAGACAGATGTGTCAGAACAATATTGAACCCCTCAGTGTTTCAGCTAAGCTCTCAGAGGGATCGTATTGCACTTCTAACCAGATCATCAGGATTTTCCTTGTAATCCCTCCTTCTTCCTTCCAGGTACGGGTTCGAAGGGGTCATCCTCTCCATCTATGGACTGGATCGAGAAGATCTGCATTGTGACAAAGACGACACCTGCCATTTTCAAAAATCAGAGGCCATCCTGAGAGAACTGGATGTAGAAAATGCCAAACTTTACCTGGACTTCATTGTTCTCGGGATTTTCTTCTTCTCTCTGCGCCTGATTGCCTATTTTGTCCTCAGATACAAAATCCGAGCGGAGAGGTAAAGGAAAAGCAGCTAAACCAATGCAGTAGGAGAACTTTAGACATCCAATAGAGGGCACTTGACATTGTCTCACTGTGGCAGGCTGGTCCCCAGTGCCCAGCCAGATGCTGTCCTGACCGAGCCCATGGAGAGCCACAATGGGATAGTGGACATACAGTGTTAAGCCAATCAGTCCAGTTGGGTTGGGTCATGTTTTCATTACACTTTCTAGCTTTAACTAGGAAGAAGAACTAGAAGGGAATTTTACACCACAGAATATCAATACCGAGGCAGTGTAACTGTAACAAGAAACCTGGCTGCAGGAGCTTTCCTTATGAAAACCAATTTTGGGATAAGGTCACCAGGATCAGTTCTGGTAGCCAGAATATTGTATTGTCATCTCTAGTTGACAAGGTAATGAGATGCAAAATGAGGAATGCAAAAAAAAATAGGTTTCTCTCATCTTTTTAAATTCAGAGTTTCATCTTTGCAGTTTTCTATGTATTATTTTGCAATTCTTTTCCACAGAATTACCCCTTCTGGCTAAAAGTCTGTAAATGTATTAATAAGGTAAAGACATCTTTTTAATATGGGTACTTTTTTAAAAGAAACCTAAAGTGATTCAAGTAATTATTTTTGTTTCTGTCTGAATTTAGAATTCTGGTGCTTTACTTGTCGAGCTGGTCTCATATCTGAAAACTGTAATGACAGGAGGAAAAGGCAGATTCTGAATCTGCACTAAACCTGTGGTCCTGTTTGGAGGCAGCACTGGATAGCACATGCAGTTAGACATGGTCAAGCTGTCACTGAATGGTTGAAAAAATATTCTTTTGCAACGTCTTTAAATCCTTAGTATTTGTGATATTTTAAGATACTAACTCTGCTCATTACCTGTTTGATCTACCTCCTGCAAATGAAAAAAATCAAAGCACTCCAAGGCTCATTTTTAAATAAATTGTGAAAGCAGGATCTATCCCTAAAGTGATTGTTAAAGGAGTGCAGGAGCTGTCCACAGATCAAAGCTTGGGCTACTGTGTTAAAAAACACCTGTGACTGCCTCACCTGTGCCGCCTCATTATATCTGCAGCACACTCTGTGTAGGACTCCCCTCAAAATACACAAATGACCTTGTAATGCTGCACGTCTAATTATGCCAGGCAGTTTTGTTCTCATCCCTAAGTCTACATGCACAACATGAGAATCAATTGGTCTGAACATCAATGAAGCTGTTACTTTGGGTTACTTTGAAAATTTGGCAGGGGGAATTCGGATTTCAAGTTGATGTGAATTTTGTCACCGATTTTCATGGGTTTGGATTTTCAACCCAAAATGAATCCACTGTACTCACGTTGGGCACCTTGGAGAGCTTTGGTGCAAGTGGCACGACCTTCTGCCGTGACTGTGAATTTATCTTGGTGTCCCAGACCCCCAAGTGAGACCTGCATGTTCTGTAAATGCATTATTCCCATCAGGATGCTGAAGTCTTGTAGGTTGGAAGCAGCTCAATGTCAGCAAACCCTTGAGGAGTCCAACAGCTCATGGCATGAGAGCAGATAAGAGAGACCTGGTGCATCTGCTGGCCCCCAGCAGTCAAAAATTCACAAACTTTTCCAAGACTCCATGGCTGTGTCTATCCTAGTGAAATAAACAGTGCCAGGGCCAGCTCTGTTAGTCCTCAGACAACTGGGGCTAATAGGAATGGCCCCTGTACTGACTTCTAAACAGCCCAAACACTGTCTGGAAAAGCTCTGGCTGTGCTGGGCTGCAGCTCTGCCATTTAGCAGGGAAGACAATTCTTTCCCAGTTTTTCTGGCCCGTGCCCAGGCTCTGTTTGATTTACCAATACAGACAACAGACTGCGTGTATCTCTTAAACTCAGGACATTTGAACTAAGCCTGTGGTCTGGAAAGCTTTAAATCAAGTCCCATATTTTAGGAAGGTTAGCCGAACTTTCCCTGAAAACAAGGTTGACCTGTGAAAGAAAAAAATCAATCTTTACTGTAGAAGAAAAACTAAATTCCTTGCACAGCCTCTTTGCATAATTTTCGTGGCTGTTTTTTCTCAGAAAGCTTTTGTACAGCTCTGCAGCTTTTCCAGGCATAATCACAAGCAGGTACAAACCTATGTGGCTGTCAGATTTGAGAAATTAAGAATTTGAGCTATTCTAAATAATACTTGTAGCTGTGAACAGTTTCTAAATAAGGCACAAGCTGAATCCCTTTGGCACAACATGCCTTGATTATTTCAAGACTCTCAAAGCGTTTGTGAATATTACAGGCAGTTCAAACACTTTTTGCAAGCAGACAGAGGACTACACTTGCCAAATTACTCTTGGGTTGCTGACTTCTGGTCCAAGCTGAGGTTGAAGAGTGTGACATCCCTGGCATTGAATACCTTCAGGGTTCATGTTTTGTCTTTACCAGCACCATTTACCAAATACCACCCTGACAATCCCTTGCAGTGTTCCAAATGAGGTTACTTTGCTGGCCTTTCAACACTGGTAACTTGCAGGACGCTGTTCTCTCCCATCTAGACCAGTTTTGCAGTGTGAGTTCCTTGGATACTGTCATGTTATCTGTGCCTGTTCCTCTGTTTTTAGACTTCCTCATGTTATGTTTTCAGCCTGCAGCATGTCCTCCTGTACTGAAACTTCGTATTGTGTTATGGTAGCCAAAAATCTGGTCCTCCACGGGTGTTCCTGAGAAAATTCCTGCTCTGGGATAATTTTTGTCACTCCTTTTTTTGTTAGATATGCTTTTTCCAGCCTTCTGCTGGCAGCATTTAGCTTGGAGTTACTATTCTAAGGAATGCTTCCAGACTGTAGTATCCCAATAAAGAAGTAACTCTCTGGAAACTCAGTGATACACATAGATGAGATCATAATTTTTTCCCTCTCTAGCTCACAAATTAACTAATGATCTCTCTTTTGTCACTGCTCTGGGACAAAAGTATTTAAAATCCATCCCAATTATGTTTTTGTGTACTGCAAAGATTTTTTATGTAGTCTCAGGTTGAGTTTTTTTCTCTTTATGTGGAGATAAATTCTAACAGGCTGGTATAAAACACATTCCCAGGTTAATGGGCTGAACATGCATGTGCTGTTGTGTTGAGCAGCACTTTGTGAAGCTCTTGGAGGCTTCACTTGGAAGAATAATAAAGGACAGCAAGATTCTGAAGACTTCAAATCCTCAATTTTCAAATCCTCAGTTTTATAGCCATGTATAAAGAGCCATAAACTGAAATCAATGCCACTATTACCATTTGAACCAGTCACAGTCTGGCTAAAAGTTTTTTAAGAGGATAAAGGTTTCTAAAGGTCACTTGAAAACTGAATGTATGATTTTTGTTGGGATTGCAGGAAGACTTCTGTGTCCTGTTGGCCTCCTTTTTATATTTTGACTTGTTTTTGACATGTTGCTTTGGTTACTGTGGGCATTAGTTAAAACTGTAAGTCCTTCATCCTTCTTTTGTTGTTTTTCTTCGCGGAAACTTGCATATAATCTGAAAAACCCTGAAGGTTGTTAAAAATAACTTGAAGCATCATTATTTACAATTAAATAAAAGACTTGGAAAGCAGATTCTACTCACAAGAAATTGAGAAGATTCCGTTGTTACAGGTAAAAGGGTGTAAGAGAAAACTGTCTGGTGCTGAAATCCTCTTCAGCTCTTAGAATTTAGAGCACAAAGTACCTATTTTCATTGAAAGAGAGGGATATATGCACATGTAACAGGGAGAGCTGGTTATGTAAGTGGGAGATAATGAACTTGAGTCCAAGTACTGGATGTCTCAGGTGATTGACAGCTCGATCCACACTTTTGTGTCAAAGTCTGTGTTCTCAGCAGAAAGCAATGTTTTATTAAACACTTGCTCCTGTGAGGAAGTGTGGTACATACTGACCTGTGCCACTCCAGTGATCCTCACAGAGGAGATCCTACCTGTCCTATTTAAGCAATGCTGGATGGATTTTTGGATTCTATGAATCAAGGGGAAGGCCAGCAAAGCAGATATCCTGTTGGGAGTGTGTGTTACAGACCACCCAACCAGGATGAAGAGGCAGATGAAATATTCCAGGGGAAGTCTTGTGATCAATCCCCCTTGTTCCTGTGGGAGATCTTAACTTGCCAAATGTCTGCTGGAAATACAACCCAGCAGAGAGAAAACAGTCCAAGAGGTTCCTGGGGTGTGTGGGAGGTAATTCCTGACGCAGCTGGTGAGGGAACCAACCAGGGGTGGTGCCCCACTGGACCTGTTTGGGAACAGAAAAGGGCTGGTGGGTGATGTGAGAGCTGGAGATCCTCTTGGGCACAGTGGTCATGAAAGGGTGGAGTTTTTGGTTCTCGGGGAGATGGAGGGGTGGCAGCAGAACAGCCACCTTGGACTTCTGGGGGGCAGACTGTATTTGGGAACTGGGTTGGCAGAGTCCCTTGGGAGGCAGCCCTGAAGGGCTGAGAAGTTCAGGAAGGCTGGATATCCTTCAGAAGGAAATCCTAAAGGCACAGCAGGAGCAGACCATCCATCCCCATGTGCCAAAGGATGAGCCAGAGGGGGAGAAGGACTGGCCTGGCTGAGCAGAGAGCTTTGGCTGGAACTCAGGGAACAAAACAGGCTGTATGACCTTTGGAAAACAGGGCAGGCAACCCAGCAGGATTACAAGGATGTTGTGAGGTTATGCAAGGAGAAATTAGAAGGGCCAAAGCCCAACTAGAACTTAATCTGGCTAGTGCTGTAAAAGACAATAAAAAGTATCTTTGTAAATACAGCACTAAGGAGAGTCTCCATCCTTCACTGGATGCCATCCTTTATTTCCTACCAGAACAGCCCCATAGAGTGCAATTGCTCAGGAATTTCTGTGTGGAGATCCATTTATAAAGCATGATCATGTGAAAAGCTGTTGGGAACTAGAAGTAGGCAGAAAATGACACAGTGTCATGTCCTCTGTGACAGCTTGGGACAGGCTGATCACTGCAGTGCCACACAGCACTGGTGAGTGCATAAATTAAGTGCTGAGTGCCACTGGAATGAATCAGGAGCTCTGCCATTAACGAACAGGGGCAGTAGCATTTTCAGGGATCAATTCCTGCTGCCATCCTCTTAAATACCTGTTTCCATAATACACAAAGAGGTTGTTGTGGTGTATCCCACTGAGTGAGTTTTATAACCCCACATATCACTCTTCATATTACATGTCTAAAAGTTTCAGGTTGAGCCTGCAAGCATAGCAGGTTTCATTTTAATTCTGTTTAATGCTTTATTTCTGTTTCTGTACATACTTCACGTAGAGTTTCTGAAGGAGTAATTGTACCTTAGAGCACAAATCTAGCTTCAGTCTTTTTGTTATTTTGAAATCTTACGATGAATGATAATTTTATGCAGTTGTCAGCTGTAGAACTTTCCTTTAAGAGATTTAGATTTCTGTTGAGACCCATTGCCAGCACAGTAAAACAAAGGGTGACCAGTCAAGATGAGTCTCCTTTGGCACAAGACATGTCCATGGCTCAGTTTGCATTCTCTGCACGGGTTATGCCTTCAAGACACATCCAGCTTTTGCTGATCCATTTTTTTTTCTGGGGGCTTCCATGCAGCTCAGCCCGTGCTTGTGTCCTTTTTTTCTGGATGTTCATGGCTGCTGTCCACATGGGGTGTGAAAATGAGCTGCTTGGGAACAGTGCAGGGTGCAGGATGGTTGAAGGTGGAGGGGTGACTTTGAGACTTCTTTGAGCTACCAAAACCCCAGTGTGCTGGATCTCTGGGTGTGCTTTACTCTTTCAAGAAGACAAAAATTCAAAAAATGTCTTTTAAAGCAGATTGCAAGGCAACATGGAAGTTTCTACTTTTAAAGGTTGACGGGGTTTTCTACTTCAGTGGCATCTGTGATGTCTTTTTTTCTGACCCGATTGTAGCTTATTTTAGTGGCCCATTTAGGGTAATCATCATACAAATTCCTTTCTGTTACTTCCAGAAACCAGCTTTCCTGGCCTCAGTGATAATTATACCAACCTTTACAAATGTGAATTAGTTGTTGAGCAATTTTTTTTTAAAAATGGAAAAAATTCTCTTAAATAATGGCAAAAGAAAATTAAATTTGAGAAGATTACACTGATACATCTTAAAAAAGGAAGATAACAAGTCCTGCAGTGGAGCCAAGCCTTTACCTGTGTCAGTATGGATTTATCAGATACCTTATCTGAGTCAGCTGACCTTATTGTGAGATACTGCCCTTGAACCTGTTGCTGAATTAACATTCGGTTCTTTTGTTTTTCAAAGCAAGAGTCAATGCAAGGTACGATTTTAAATCAGCGTGCTAAAGTGTGCATATTCTGTATATCTAATATGTCATTGTTGTCTCTTGTTTCTGTAATGCATTTGCATTACTATGAATCAATTTTATTCTGCTTCTCTAGAGACTCTCGCTGCCTGCACGCTGTGATATATTTGCACTGTTGTAGATATATATATATACATATAATGTAATTATATTATACAAACCATGTCTTTTTCAGGTTGCTTGTTACCTTTGTAGTTTACGCTTCCTGGTACAGTGGACCTGAGTAAAAATGTGGGATGTGGGGCATTCTGATGATATATTACAGTAATAGAGAAATCTTTGTATATTTCTGTATACTTAATACCTGTAAGAAGAGATTTGTATGTGCATTATTTTCCAAACTTAGGGCTTTGTTTTCTGAGACTAGAGAACATTTATGATAATGTAACACACACACACACACAAAAAAAAAAATCAAATAAAGTGTTATTATTTTCAGACAGATGCCTTTGTCTCTGTTCTCACTCCGAGGGAAGTGGAAGGTGTGTTGGTAGTGATACATTTTCACTGCCTGCTCCTTGATTCTGGCAGCCAGCAAGGACATGGAATTGCCTGTTTCAGATGTAGATTGTGGTGGTTTCAGGTAACTCCCAGTACAGGTGGGTTACAGAAATATCCACTGAAAATCCTTAAAAACATGAACTGCAGTCACACCACAGGTTGGAACTAGATGATATTTAAGGTTCCTTCCAACCCAAACAGAGGGTTCCTTCCAACCCAAACATCAAGGGATGCTTCCCTAAGAAAACCCTACACAACTGAAGGACTTCCTGAACCAGTGATATTAATTACCTTTGTATTTCCATCCAATTTTGGTGGATTTTCTTCCACAGACTGATCTTCTGTTCATCTTGTCCTTGCTACCTGCAAGTGGCAGCAGATGTTCCCTGTGCTGTTTCAGTGCAAGAGGCAGGAAAGGATCATTCCCTGTTTGCCTTCTGCTTGGCACTCTGGAATGTGTGAGTTCCTTCCTCCCTTCTCCCCAGCTGAAGAGAAGCTCTGTTTTACCCTGCCAGTCACCCCCATCCATTTCCCATTTTACCAAACACTTTTCTCCCTCATTCTGCCACAGCACCTGTGCGATGTTCTGCAGCCCTCTGTGAATTTCTGTCACCAGGAAAGTCCTCAGCTGGTTCAGAAGCCGGAATTTTCGTTTCTTATGTTTCTCCTGAAGATCCACATTAGCCAAGAATGACATGCTTACTGTTTCTGATGCACTGCTGCTTCCTACTGCACTGGCAGGGAAGTTCTTGGGCAGAAATCCTGCCCTGTGTGAGGCCCCAAGAACAGGGTCAGTGCCAGAAGCAGGGTTCAGTGTTGGTGTCCTGTGCTTTGGCAAATACTCACTTTGCCTGGGTGGCTTTTCATGCAGCTTTAAGGCTGTTTCATGGTGTTTGTGTGTTGGACTTAAGGCCAAGCCTAGACAACATCACTATCCTTGTGCCCTCCCTCCTGACCACCACAGCAACAAAATTACCTCCCTTGCTCACCGTAGTTCAAAGAAAACTGACCTAACTTTTACAAGTTAAGTACCCACTCATAAATTACATGAGCAGTGATGCTTAAAGCATGAATTGCCCTAAGGATGCAATAGGATTGCACTTTCAAGACAGTTTTCTCGT
Organism: Aleadryas rufinucha; assembly: GCA_013397815.1. Taxonomy (NCBI): domain Eukaryota; kingdom Metazoa; phylum Chordata; class Aves; order Passeriformes; genus Aleadryas; species Aleadryas rufinucha. The sequence goes on from VZTH01013396.1 coordinate 99,055, forward strand.
GATGATAGAGATAATACTTTACGTTATGTTTTATAGCCCTGAAAATAATACTAGATTGAAGGAATTATGTTCCCAAAAACTCAATGCCTCCCTGTGCCAACTGGTGTCCATAGATCAGGAAGGGAAGAGGAGGAACAGGAGTCTTTCACAGCCTGAGAGGCAACATAAATTACTTTAAGCATTTTATATGGCAGTTAATGCTATTAAATAAGCCAACCATAAACTTCTCATTAGCAACACTGCAAAAATTAATATACCTCACATGCAATTACCATCCACTGTGCACTCCAAATGGATTCATAAAATAAAGAGCATTTGAAAACAAAGGAAACTTTATTTTCTAATAGCTATCCATTTAAAACCTGCTTTGGGGTGCAGGTTGAAAGGCATGGGAAGCCAAGGAAGTGGGTAGAGTAAGAGAGATGGGCTTGTTGAGCATGGGAGGGTGCAGGGATCTGAGCAGTGCCCAGGTGAGCAGTGAGCAGGTACTGTGCTGTCAGCCACCAGCACTGACATCTTCCCTTGGGACAGCCTTCATGAAAGGCTTGGTGGGAAGTGTTGCCAGCTCCATTTAGGGCAGAAAAGCTGTCAAGGGCCGGATTAGTCAAACTGACACTAATCGCATCCATTTCTGTTGTTTAGTGCATTTTAAATTTCACAGCCTCGTTTGGTTTTGTGTCTTTTTTTTTTTTTTTTCTGTGCCTTGTAGATTTTTTCAAGATCTGTGAATTTTATTATGCACTGTTAACTCTGCGTGATGGCTTTGCTGGATTCCTGACATTCCTGTTCCAAGCCTGTGCCTGCACAAACATGGGAAGGCTGAGAAAAAAGTCAATGCTATCTCTTCCACAGATGGAAAACATTATCAAAACATGAAGCTGATCCATTGTCATCCTTTGACAGGAAAAACACCCCTCAGAGTTGCACTGTTTCCCCCAGTTCTTTCTACCAGAGTCATTCTCTTGTCCCACTGCCTGTTTTGATCTGCTGGGCAGGTGGAATAAAGCTCCACCTGTTCCTAGGACCTTTTTGCTTATCCCCACAGCCCCTGTAGAGTCAAATATGAAGTAGATTTTGTGGCTTCATCAAGAGTCTTACAGGTGCTTTTTGTCTTTCTCCTGTGTAAGAATCAGACAGTAACCCCAAAGTACTTAAAGAAGAAACAAAAGTGACAGTAAACCTTTTGATTTTGCTCCTTCTGTTTGTTGAAACTCATATTCTGTGTCGTGGTGAAGCATCCCTTGGATGGGGCATATTGCCAAGTCTCAGAAAGGGTAAGAAGCAGGGCAAATCTCATTTTGGGGCAGGAGGGAGCTGGATTTTACTCACCAAATTTGCTTTTCATGAAGCTTTCTGGGAACCCCATAGACTGGAGTGTCAGTCCGCTCTGGTGGTAAGTGAGGCCCCCTGGGAATTTCATAGAATTTCTGCAACAAGTTCAGCAATTAAGGTATTTGGCTCAGCTGCAGTGAAATATTTTGATTCAAGATTTCCAGATTCTCATTTCAATTGTGGTGGTTTAGTACTAAATCCCTCAAAATTGCTGTTTACCAAAACAACCTTCTGTTATGCTCTGAGACAGAAGCACAAGTTGAAGGAAGCCTGAGAGACCTAACTCGGAGACAGATGGGAGCAGGACCCTACAAGGGCCTGTCTTTGTCCAGTGGCTTCTCCAAGGGAGATTTCTGGGTGCCACCATGGGTGTGCAAAGGGAGACCACAAAGCACAAGAAGTTATCATAGCTAGGTGAATAGAAACACTGGTCTCCAGCAGAAAAGTACTTTGCTTTCTTACCCTGCCCACCTCTGGTAAGTGGAAGTTATATGAAATGAAATTTCATTAAGTGAAAAATGGAAATTTTACCATTCACTGGCAGGGGAAGGAGCACCCAAGGATGGCAAACACTGGAACAAAGCTGCATCCTCTTCTAGATAACCTGTTAGTGCTACCCAGCCGGTTCTAGAACATGGGTGCATTCTGCATTGCAGCGCAAATATTTTACAGCAAAGTCTGTTTGTCTGGCTGTTTTACATCTAGTACTGAGGACGTTTGTTGTCCCATTGTGGACCTGGTGGAGTGTGCTGGGACAGGGGCCATCCATGCTCTCCAAGGTAGTTGGGCAGCTCACGTTCACATACCAACACTGGCAGCTTTCAAATGCTTTAGAAGAAGGTTCAGATGAGGAAAAAGAAGCCTGCAGAGTAATAATGGACTCTTTTCTGCCCAAAGAGGACTTTTGTTTCTGGCAGAGTGCTGCTTGGAAAACTCACCTGAGAGCTTCTGAAACTCTCACCTGAACTCTGCTCCTTAAGGAAGGTTTAGCAGCCCGCACCTCAGAGCGAGTTTTCCTTCTTGGACTCAGTCTGGCAGTGAGTGCGACCTCTTGGAAACTGAATCTGGGTCTGGAGATCATCATTCTGCCTGGTTTTAACACAGGGAGCCAGGTTTGGTTCTTGGGTTTTATTTTCTGTTCTCCAAGATGTTTAAGGGCATTGTGGTCAAGTTTTCAAGCTTTAGTAAAGCCAGTAACTCACGCAGAGACCTGTGGCAGCACTGTGTGATTTAGCTGCTCTCAAGAGAAGAAGATTTCAGTTCCCATATTCTTTTTCACTTCAGTTTAGCACCTTGTCTGAAATCTTTCTTTTGAACACGAGCTTTGCCAGAGGAGGTGTGTGACACTGTAGCAGGATCCATACCCTTCCCAGAGTCATTTAGGAACGGCACCTGAAGGAAGTGGCACATTAAAGAAACCACTTTTTTTGGAGGTGTTTGAAGTTAAATCCCTTGTTCACATGGCTACAGGTTTGTTCTTCGTTGCTAGCACCCATCTGCTCTGAGCTCCTTGTGTGTCCTAGTTTTCTCCCGTTACTTCTCCATGTCAGCCAAACACAGCTTTCCTGCGTTGCTTCAAAATGAACCATTTCTGAGACCTTTTCCTTGGCGACAATTGCTTTAAAAGCCAGTAGAACATCTTCACTCACTGAAGCACCATTGCAATCAATCTGCAATGTCAAACATGCTCTATTCAGCCCTTATCAGAAGCTGGAGCTTTGGTGGCACTCAGCTGCCACGGTTGCAGTTTAGGACTATCGGGTATTTGGGATTTTAAACGTCATTCACTGCGTAATGGCCTCGTCAGCACAAAGCCTTTGTGCCACAAATTGACACAAATGGGTTCCTGTAGCACCTTTGCTGACGAAAATCACATCGCTGACCTACTTTTTTCCCCCTTTGTGTTGGTTTAACACAGCCTGGTTTTTGGTGGGGGCGGGAGAAAAGCTGCTCGAACCTTCCATGTCCGGCACAGAGCCAATTGCTGAAGGCTCTGACGATGGGCAGGCTACCGGCCCAATTAGACAAGTTGGTAACGCCTCCGTGATGACACATTTAAGAAAGGAAAAACCGTGGGAAGTTCTCTTTCTTCTCCTGAGGGGTGGTGAGGCGGCTGCTGGGGGCCCATCCCAGTGGGGGCCGCTGAGGGCACATGGCCAGGGCCTTCCCGAAGTCGGGGCCTTCCTGAGGCCGGGAGCGCGTGGCCGGGGCCTTCCCGAGGCCGGGGCCTTCCTGAGGCTGGGAGTGCGTGGCCGGAGCCTTCCTGAGGCCGGGGCCTTCCCGAGTCCAGGGCCTTCCTGAGGCTAGGAGCACGTGACCGGGGCCTTCCCAAAGCCAGGGCCTTCCTGAGGCCGGGGGCACGCGGCCAGGGCCTTCCCACAGCCAGAGCTGCCCATGTGGTGCTGGCGAGGACCACCTGGCCAGGAGTGAGAGACATGGCGAGCAATTCCCTGATGTGGAGCCCGGATGTCTTGGGGTGACTTTATGGTATCCCCTACCATCGCTCTATGCCCAGACGTGATTCCTGTGCCTTTAAACTGAGCCTGGGAGAGGAGAGAGGAAAAGGCCAGATGAACTTTTCAAGGCAGTCTGTGCTTCAAGGTCACAACTCCTCTGCATTCCTCTGCTGTGGGGAGAAGAGCGGAGGAAGCACCCTTCCTGCTTTTTCCAGCCAGCTTTTCAGCTCTTTTTCTTCAGAGAGAGATGGAGAGTTAAACTTTGTTTTTCTGGGACTTTGGTTTTGTTTCCTTCTTTCCTGGACTTGTTCAGAACAGCAGAACATCAGAATCCCACTGGGGAACCTTCCACNAGCTCATCCTTAAAAGACTAAACCCCATGAACTAAAATGACCCACACCAGGCAGTTGTGGGAAGACTGCTTGGCCCATGGGAGGGATTCACGTTGCAGCAGGTCGGGTGGGACTGCTGCTTGTGGAAGTTAAAACCACACTGGAAAAGTTTGCAGAGAGCTATCTCCTGTAGGAAGGATCCCACAGCACAGCAGAAGAAACTCTTTTCCTTAAGCATACTGAAGAAAGATTTTTAAGAAGTGAAATACTGACCAAAACTCCATGGTTTGTTTCCTTGTGCAGTCAGGGGAAAGAGGGAGGGACTAGGAAAGAAAGGTGTTCTGAAAGTTTCCTTTGGTTCTCACTACTCCTTTTACTTTTAATTCTGTTAATAATAAATCTTTATACTGTTTAAGTTTTGAACCTGTTTTGCCTTAAAGTGTTTTTTTTTCAAGAATCCTTATCTCAACTCATGAAAATGAAGTTTTCAATTCCCCCTCCTCTGCTCAGCTATATCAGGGGAAAATAAGTAGATGGTTTTTTCATGAGTGCCTGGTGTTTAGCCAGCGTCAAACCACGACACCCTTCCAGAATATTCAGAACTTTGTTTATTTATTTAGCACTCACTGCATGGCAATGCGGGTGTGCAGAGCTGCAGATACAAAGGGTGAGTCTTCATTCGAGTCTTTTTCTCTCTGAGGCTGTAAATGAGGCCCATGGACACTGCCTCAGGTGAAGGGAGCCCTCAGAGTGACCCTGAAGGGGAGGAGAGGAAGGTCCCTCCTTTCGTAGCCACATCTCTGCAGGTCCTGCACACTTCTCCTTGGTGTGCACTCCTGTCTTGGGGTCTCACTTTGCTCTGCCTTGGCTCTGCCTGTCATCTTCAAATCCTCTGCGGCTGTGGCTTTCATTCTGTTTCTGTCAGCTTTATTTTCTCACTCTCATTCTAAAAATGTTAATTTGTAGAATTCTAGGCAGTTTTTTCAGGTTCATTTGTGTAGGCGTGGATAACAGCCTACCTAGAGAGACCTCGAGCACTTACCTAATGTAAATTCCCAGAATAGACATCATCCCTTCGGACTTAGTGATGATGGCAGATCCTTAGGTAATAATTATTTGTGCTGTGAGCAACTAACTCTGATTTATAACCCCAAATGTCTGGAGCAGCTGCGTGACCCTGTGGTGGCTTAGCTCTTGGGAATACTTGGCCTCAGCACAGTAGTTCCTGGTTTTTGCAGGTGACATCATGCCCAGGGATGATGCTGAGGGCACTTGGTCTGTTCAGGCTGGAGAAGGGGAGGCTGAGGGGAGACCCCACTGCAGTTAAAATGTCCTTGTGAGGGGAAGAGGAGGGGCAGGCACTGATCTCTGCTCTGTGGTGACAGTGACAGGACTGGAGGGAATGGCCTGAAGTTGTGTCAGGGGAGGTTTAGGTTGGGTATCAGGAAAAGGTTCTTCCCCCAGAGGATGGTTGGGCACTGAACAGGCTCCCCAGGGCAGTGGTCACAGCACCAAGCCTGGGAGAGCTCAAGGAATGTCTGAACAACACCCTCAGGCACAGGAATTCTTGGGGTTGTGCAGGGCCAGGAGCGGGACTTGATGATTCTTGTGGGTCCCTCCCAACCCAGCATTTTCTGTGATTCTATGAAACACCTCCACTGACCTTCACTACACTGCTCAGTTTATTGCTCATACAACAACCAGTAGCCAACCATATTCAAATCATATTATTGAGCCTGTTGCAAGTGGTTTATGAATGACTAATTTTTTACCTGCCTGCATAAACTTACTCATCACTAAAGTGTACTGGGATAAATCAAACCTCCAAGGAGGCATGTTAAGGAGGAAGTGTTTTACAGTGAGGGTGGTGAAAGGCTGCAACAGGTTGCTCAGAGAGGTGAAAAGTCCCTGGAAATCCCTGGAAAAGTTCAAGGACAGATTGGACAGGGCTAGGAGCAACCTGATCGATTTGAAAATGTCCCTGTTCATTGCAGGGGGGGATTGGACTAGATGACCTTTAAATGTCCCTCCAAACCATTCTGTGATTCTATGAGTATGTATCTCCACCTTTTTCTCTCTCCTTGCAGCACAGCCCTGCACAACAGTTCTCCCCTGCTGAGCCCTGAGCACAGTTTGCTGCTGCAGCAGTCTCAGACCATTTTATTCCCAGAAGGGCTCTCAGAGTCTTTTTACTGGGCTCTTTACCAAGCTCTTACTCAGCTGAAGCAGGGAAGCATTCGAGCTGCTGTGCTGAGCCTTCAAGACTCCCAGGAGAAAGCAGCCACTCTCAACACCAGGAGCTTCTCCTGTGTCTGGCGAGACACAGCAGCTCCATTTCAGGTTTAGGCCAGGGATGGGAGAGTCTGTGTGTTGCTTTTAGTGTTGTAGAGACATTTCCTGAGCGTGACCCATGGGAGCCACTTGTGGTGAGCACCAGCGACAGGGTGATGCAGAGAGCAGGAGGTGTTTGAGTCAGAACAGCTCGGTGATCAGCTAACAAAGGAACCCTTCCCTATGTCTCAAGGGGGGAAGAAAAGCCCAAACCCACATCTATATCTATATAAAGGCAAATTCTGAATATTCCCAGCATTCAGAAGGATGAGTGGCCCGTGTGATGCCAGCTGACAAATTCAAGCAGTCGCTTGTAAGTGTGAAGTGTAACTAACACAAAAAGCTGAGTGCCGTGTTCCTTTTGGAAGCACTGGTGGCTGCTCCCTCATCAGCAGGTTGCTGACATGTCAAATTTCCTGGGAAACAGAGAAATACACAGCTTTAAAATAAAGACTGAAAAAAAAACCCAACCTCACAAGTTGTGTTGTACTTCTTTTATTACAGTGAAAACCTGTGCTGTGCTACGCTACTGAGAGAATAAAAGCTACCAGTAACTTTTCATCAGAAAGGAGTCAATCCCAGATAAAAAACAGTCTAGAAATCATGGCTGTTGCAAAATATAAAGTCTGAGTTGGGGCCTCCGTCTGTTGTTCCATTGGAGTAGATCCAAAGATTGCAAAGTTCTTGATGGAAGTTTCTCCTTTAACAAGCTGAGGAGGCAAAGAGGAGAAGCAGATTAAGGGACGTGTTTTCTCCATAAAACACAAGATGCTAGGAAATGTTTTGCCTAGATGTAGGACATCCAAAAGGCAATTTTTTAGCAATTTCGACCAACCCCCATATGTAGATGTGTTTCCTAACTATGATTCAGATCAGTAAAACCAGATTTTGTTGAATTGTATGTAGTAAAAAGCAGAATATGGCCGAAGCTATTGGTTATTAAATATGCTGAAAGGTCAATCCTAACTAAAACAAAGTTAGCAGGAAATCAGAAATTTCTGTAAGTTTCATTCCACATTTCTAAAGCAAAGCCTTTTACCTCTCATGCTGATAAGGTGGATGTGAGCTGGGTGGCTGCACCTCTGCCATGGCATTAGCTGAGGGCTTGAGCTCACACCTGAGCCCAGACTACCATGTTGCCCACAAATCTGTGGCTCAGATGCATCAGCAACACCCCATTCTCTGTACAAGAAGCTGGTTTTTTAGAGTTGAGCCACCTTTTCCTGCTCACACCCTTAGGAATCTCTGGCTGGCACAACACACCAAGCCTGGGTGGAGCAGGGACCCTACCATGGAGCGTCCACAGGGACACAGGGGACATCTCCTGCAGGACATTACCTTCCTCCATGACACGGTGGTAGAAGCACCAGGGGACGCCGGCGGGGTGTGCCCTGAAGCAGCAGCCCTTCTTTGTGCACTCCCTGGGCTTGATGCCGGGGTGGCCGCAGTTTATCCTGGTGTAAGGATCGTTGGGACACACTTTCTTCACTGTGTAAAGCAAAAAAACCCCAAAGGCGGGAAGGAGAATGTGTTACTTCATGCTCCATCTGCCTGGTGATGTAATTCACAAATAAAAGGCAGGACACAAAGGTGAGGTCCCTGAGCATGTCCCTGACGACCTCTGAACCAATTTCAGGCAGCAGATTCACCCAAATCCTCACCCAGCCTCCTAGGCAAAGCTAAATTCCAAAGGGTGATGAACTGCTGCTGTGCCCCAGGGACCGCAGGAGGCAAAATTCACCCCTGGAAGTGTCTGGCAGCAAAACATCTTTACCTATCCTAAATCCTGCAATGGGGTGAAAATTCCTGTGCCTCCCACAGTGGTAACACATGCACTGGCCTCAGACCAGGGTATGCTCATGACCTGATCCCATGCTCACCCCAGAGCAACCTGGCTAACATGGGGAGAAAACCACCCAGCCCTCTCTGCATGCCAGCTTAAGTTACAGAAAGGAAAATAAGTCTTTTAGGAGGAAATCACAGCTCTGCCAGGCACTTAAAACTAAAATCCCAAGTAAAGAGATTACACCACCCAGCTTGAATACTTCATTTCTCCTCTCATGGAGCAGTTCTGCTCAGAAAAGCAATTCTATGAAAATGGCACTCTAAGTTGTGGCTGCTCATTTTTCAACGTTTACAAGAATTGCAAACAGTGCTCAAAAGCAAAACTGTTTTTTCCTACTCTAATTCTGATCCCTGTTGACTAATCTCAATTTATATCAAATTCTTCTGTTGGGTAACATTGCCTTTGTGCCCTCATTTCCTTTCATGTCACCTGTGCAGCTGCAGAGATTGCCCTGAAGTTCTCCTAAGAAGAAGTTGTGCTGTCAGCCCAGCAAATGTAGCTTACACTGAGTTAATTAACGCAGCTAATTACACTCAGTTACTTAACACAGTTATGTAAAATATACAGCTAATCCTTGAAAGACTGGGAGAGCAGCTGTTATCCTCTCTGAGAAAATAATGGTAAAAAATAGAAGCAGGATGCTGACAGATGTCAAACAAGTAGCCACACAGCAAACCCACTTAAATAAGTGCTGAACTTCCCTTGCTCTACCCATGGACAAGACCACAAATGACACTGAAATGTCTCTAAATAATCAGCACGGGTTGTTTGATAACCAGAAGCCTAAAGGAAGAGGAAATACATTGTGTGAAGAGGTTGAGGCAGAAGTCTGATGGCTAAACAAGGCCTGACTTTGCAGTTTACTATCACTGGTCTCTTAACAGAGGTTTGTGACCATTTTTCTTGCCTAAGTAGAAAAGCAGAACTGCTCCCTGGTAGTAGACATTTCTGGATAATCAAACACGAGGTAAATCAGTGTTTCTGGCAGAGATATTACCTTTCTTTGGTTTAGGACTGTAGCACCAGGGGACGCTGGGGACTGAAGCGTTGAAGCAGCACCCAATTCTCTTGCACTCTGCTGCTGAGATCCCCGGGTAGCCACAGTTTGTCCTCTCTCTGGGAACCACTTTACACTGGCATTTTGCTGTTCAGGACAGAAGGAGCAAGTTACAGGGTGTCAGTTTGCACACTTGTTACAGAGGGGTGTTTATCAGATGCTCACTGGGAGCAATGCTCTTTCCCTAGATGCTTCCCATCTTTTCTGTTCCCTGCCAAGACCACAACCTGAGTGGTTTAAATGCTGCTTTTAAACTCCTACCAGTTTTGGTCAGGGCTGTACATCACCCTTGGAGAGTCTGTGGTCTCACTTGCAGCCAAGCCAGCCCAGCACAGTGGGGTTTGTGGGCTTTGAATCGACCACACCAAATGGGAAATCCCAAGAACTTCAAATACTGTGCTATTAAATGTTTGCTGCTTTGCCCATCTCATGTGAAGAGAAAAACAGTTAAGGGTCCAGTGAATATTCAAACAGGTATAAAGATACAAAATCTTTGCATTCTTGACAGGTGATTATAAAATATAGGATGATGAGCAAATCGCTGCAGCTACGCTTTTAACATTTTAAGTCTATTTCACAGTCAGCCACAACCAAGAAATTCTGGAGCTGTCGTCCAGCTGTCATTGCTTTCCACTCCTGGAGTTGTCTAAATAGGTTTTCTTTAAATGAGGAGGCAGATAGACTCCTTCAAAACTGTATTCACGTGGCAAAGCAGCATAAACCAGATGTCAGAAGACAATTTAGACAGAGCTGGCTCCTGTTCCAGTTCCTGGTCCTGTTCTAGCGACCTCCTCTGCCTTTGCAGTGGGTTCCTGGTTATTCCACCAACACAAGAGTTCACCTGCAGTCTTTCACATTTTGCTATAGATCTCTCTGAAAAAAATTTAAAAGTAGGCTCCAGCTTTGGGAATAAAAAGCAGCAGAGAAAGCCTTTTGCTGTCTGGTCTGTTAATGCTGACAGGCTCTGGCTGCAGTCGGTGGGATGAGGGTCCCACACGTACCTGGAAGGCAGCAGGAGGTGGATGTACTTACTTGGAGGTGCAATTCCCTCTGCCAGGGTGCTGAGGGCTACGACGAGGGTGACGGAAAGTGCACAGACCACCTTGAGATCCATGGCTCTTGGAAGAGGAGAGGTGCTGCTTTCCCTGGAAGCCGCGGGTTTTATAGGCTCCTTGTGTTTGCCCAGCGAGGTCTGATAACATTGTTCCATCTGATGCTTCACCCAGAAGGTTGGGTTTTCTTTTGTTTGGTTAGGAAGTGTTGCCATGCATATTTTGATATCCCAGAGATAAATTTCTGCGCTCCCGTGAGCTACTGATCACATATCTATTACATACCTATAGATACATATCTATTACGTGATCCCATAATCCATCAAATGGATGCTGCTGGGTGCCTCTGGGTGCCAGAGGCACCTCTGGGTGCTCTGATTTCATTGCCTTTGGAGTATTTCAGACCTCTGGGCACTTTTTATTTTCCAGTCACTACTGAAAAATACGTAAAATATTTCCTATCCAGGTGTATCTTTTCTGCCTTAATTTTTCCCTGGCCTTAAGGTTTTGGTTATGCTTACTATGGAGCAGGTAAGGGAGGAGGGCTGGAGCTGTGACACCTCCAAGCTTCAGGAGACCACCCTGCACCTGAAAAAATACATAAACACGGAAAGTGGAAGGTGTGACTGTGAAATACTGAGCCCAGCTAAGGCCACTGTTGGTTTCCACACAAAGGGATTTGGGAAAAGAAGGTAAGATCAGGAAAAAAACCCCCAAAAGTCCAAGAGGATCAACAGCATAGAGACACAAGAGAAGAAATGAGAGTTTCTGTATGATCTCAGCCTGCCTCACAGGTGCTGTGCCTGTCCAGGCATCAGTCCTGAGTGTCCCAGTTTTATTTTGGAGTTGCTGCCCTGTGCAAGGTCCTGTTCCAGGGGTGCCACAGCAGGGGCTGTCCCCACCCCCTCTGCCTGATCCCCAGAGCAGAGCAGCACTTCCCAACCCGACCTGCAACCTTCCAACACGACCTGCATGTGGCTTGCCAAAACCAAACTTCTGAAACACCATGTTTGACCCATTAATTTCCTGATTGCTTTTCTCCTGCTTTCAAAGGTGGCCTCCAAGGCAGCCTTTGGGCTGTTTTGGGACAACGGGACTTGGGACTTGGACTGCACAAGGCTTTATTCTTCCTTCTGCATGATTTTCTACCATTTACTGTAACATTTATTCTAGCTACTTCTCAACTCTTAAACACAATCAGAGCAGTGCCAGGGAGGGGGGAAAAGCAGTGGGATGGTGGAACTATCTCTGCACCCTCCCCACAGGAGGCACCTGCAGAGCAGGCAGGGCTGGCTGCAGCCCCTTGGGTGCTCTGCTGCATCACTTCTCCTGTGGGAAAACCACCAGGTAACTCTTCCTGTTCATCACCAAAATAAAGGGATTCAATGCACTTTGTTGATCTCTGTCAGAATTGTGTCTTCTTGCATTTGCATGTTACATCTGAGTTTGTTTTGTGCATCTTTCCATTACAAAGTTTAAAGTGAGAACTTTCAGCTTCTACGGTTGTGTTTCGGAGGAAGTTTATTTGTTGAAAACAATTTCCAATAAAGTGGGAGGGGTTTTGTACTACAAGGGGAAAAAAAAATAACAGGGTTGTTTTTCCTAAAGGTTAACTTAGTTAATATTTTATGGACTCTATTTGTATCCATCCCTATTTAAGACAGGGGTGGCATTTCTCACTGAAAGTCACAATTCATAAATTAGATATTTTGTGTACCCAGCATTTCACAAGGTACCAGGCTGCAGGCAGATAAGGGCTGTGCCCCATCACTCAGCAGCTCATATCACACTTTTTACTTCCATCACTTAGAGAAAACATGGGTCTAAAAACTTTAAAATCCAGTTTTCCCCTTATGTGCAAAGGTCCACCATGATGCCTGTCCAGAGAAGTCTTTGGTAGTTTTTCCACCAGCTTTCTCCTCAGGGAGCAGGGGGTGAGGCTGGCTGAAACACTGCCCGTGCATGAGAGGAGAGCAGCGATCCCAAGGAGGACCGTGCTGCTTTTGGACCTCCATGGAATTCTCAATATTTATCAGCCCATCGTGTGAGTCAGCTGAAACTGCAGATAACGTTTGTTGCTCCTGCTCCTTTCTGGACATTAATTAAGCCCTTATCTGCTGGCTGTCACCTCTTGGGCCCGATCCCAGCTGCGGGCACAAAGGCAAATCTACCCCCGAGCTCTCGCTGCGGAAAGAGCATTTGATTGGCATCGTAAAGCAAACACAGCGCAAGAAATGAGCTGCCTGCTTTCTGCCAGGGGATTACTTAAAGACCTTTAATATGTTTATATAGCAAAGCCTTGAAAATTATCTGGGGTTTCCCTGTAAATGTGTTTCCTTCTGTGAGGCCGGCACCTACCTAAACCTTTTGGTAACTCTGTAAAGGATCTCGGGCTCTGCAAGTGCCCATGGCCAGAAGGGGCTTGGAGGGCTCCTCCCTCCCTCACCATCCTCCCCTGGTCCCTTTTAGCTGCACTGTGGTGCTCTCATTTCCTCCCCAGCAAGGACATGGAGAAATCACCACAGCTGGTATTGGATCTTGCTGTGGATCAGTGGCAGGCTGCAACTCTTTATTCTGCTCATCCAGAACTTTTGAAGGATAAGGGTATTTTTTTTCTACCTCTTTTCACTTAAAATAACCAGCAAACAGTACAGCTTTGATTTTCATCCTAAAGGGAGTGTTCTGTCCTGAAGGGAATTGCCTTTTTGTGGTAACTGCTGGTTTGAATGCTGACATGAAGAAAACTGTCACTGGGCCAACAGCACTGCATGTGAGCCCACAAAGTAAATCCCAAGTTTTGAGTGCTCTCTAGAGTAAATCATCATAACACAGAAAAAAATCAGTGGCAAAGTAGAGGGGTATCTGCAATTTGCTCCTTCCATCAGTGCAAGGCACACAAAAGCATGAGCTGGCACATGAAATTCCTCAAACCAGGACAATATGTGTCTGTCTACCAGATAACACTGAGGGGTCAAAAAAACAAACAGAGAAGACCCTACATCTTAATTCTGAAAATGGACAGTTCAAAATAGCCCCTGGGATCCATGGCTTTGATAAAGATCCCTACCAGAGATGTATTAATGCAATTGTCTAAATCAACTTGAACTTTGTGAGTTCAGACTCCTTCAGGGGAATTTTGTCAGAGAACACGTCATTTTTGCAAACCACAGACAGTGCTGGAATGGGACTTCTGCCACATTTCTGTGGCAAACATCCTTGCCCAAGGTGAAAAGAAAGATCTAATTACTGAAATTAATCAAATGTGTAACTCAGAGCTGAGTCAGATCTAAAAGGCTGAATTTCAGCATCCAATACACTACAAAAATGTTTGGTCGTGATGCAAAGCCCAGTGCCAGTTTAGAAATACAGATCTGAGCCTGTAATTTTCCCTGGTGCTTCTGGGATGTCCAAGCAGTCCATGATCTCAGCATTGCCGTCATTTCTCGTGAGCACCAAAATAACACCAGAAAATCGTTCCTGAAATGAGGTGGAGACCAGCCTGTGGAGAAGGGGACACCCTGGCTGGAGCCAGCAAAGCAGGGAAATATGTATTTTGTTTCCTTTCTAGGCCCCATCAGATTTGTAGTGACCCAGAGAAGGGAAGAAACTCCTGAGAAATGCAGAAGATCTGATTCAAGACGTGACCATTGAAAGGTCTTGTTATGATAATGGCTGTGATGCTTTCCAGCTTACCACGCCACAGGCAATGAGGGAGTCCAAATCCTGACCTATTACCTTCTAAAAAGAGAAACATAAACCAAGAAGACTTATTAAATTGAGCTTAAAGGAGGAGTAAAATGTGTGAAATGTTGGCGAATGGCAGGGTGCTATTGAAAGACACAATATGAAAAACTTAGTAAATATTTGCCATCGGACAAAAAATATGAAAAGGATGTCCTCAGGCACACATATTGACCCAGAATAATTAAATGAGGGAGCAAAGGAAGCTACTAGAAGAAAAAAGACCTATTTTTCCAAAGTCAAATAAAGAAAATAGAAAAAAAACCCTAGTGCAGGAAAATAAAACCATGATGAGGTAAACAAATAACTTCTTTGCAGATAGGAGACAAAGGTCAGCAATCACAGGGGAGAGGAGAGGATTTCTGCTCGACATCCTCATAAATGATCAGGAAAGCTTGGTGAATAATGAAGTGATGAATATGCTTATGATTCAGAATTATTATTCACAATTATTTCATATATTTTAAAAAGTGCAGCTAGCTGAACAGTTGTGGAAATATCTTACAGGATTGACTGGGTGATAAATGGTAAATGAAGTACAAAGTGCAGTGCACGGAGGAAGAGTAACCTAAGTGTATAATCACCGAGATGGGCTGCAAATTAGCTACTGTCACTCACACAGCTTCCCATCCCTGTGGATGTGCCAGCTGAAAAATCAAAGAGACAAAAAGGCAAATTGGTTTCAGTAGTTATTAGGAAAGGAGTACAAAGGAGAAAACATAATTCTGGTACGGCCCCAGTCCCTGCTGCTCCCGTGCCCACGTCCCTTTGTGACGTTCTGGCTGCCCCGAGTTAAAAAGGAGAAGCGTAATTAGAAGAGATGCTGAGAAAAGCCCTCTGGCTCACGAGAGCAATGAGCTATGGAAAAATGTTTTGAAGAGTGTAGGGATCTTAGAAACTAAGTTGTCACAGGACAGACAGGGAGATTTTCTCCTGGATAAAACAGGGCAACAAGCAGAGGGCGGGATGGTTTTCACTGTGGGGAGAGGTCATGAGGAGGCTCCTGCAGAGAGTTATGCTGGGATCTTTGCAGCTTAACAGGCTCACAGACCATCTGAAAGAGGAGGTGAGAGGATAAAATCTGTTGGTGACACAGAATTTCTGTGGTAGTAAAAATATGAGGCAGTTGCTCCGATGGATTGTGCAAAATGAAATGACTGCAGAGCTGGATGGCATGTGAGGCTTCATGTCTGGAAATATGGAGTGATGCACACCTGGGAAAAGAGCAATCCTACCTTTCCAGTTGCAATAAAGGACCCTGAGCTGATTGTGATCACTCAGGTTACTGTGAGTGCAGTGTGAGGATGACAGGAGCATATGGAGGATAACAGACAGTTTTGTGAAAACACCAGCTCAGTGCTTAGCAACCGTGAGGAAAGCAAATGACAGATTAACAATTCTTAGGCAAGGAACAGAGAATCACAGATTTACAAAGTTTTTCCATTTTATAAACCCACCCTGTGTCTACATTTTCATGCCGTGTTCTCAGTCTCCAGCCTGTAAAAGGTCCCGTGGTGGGGACAGCAGTGTGGGACAGCATCCACACCAGGAATATTTATGTACACCAGCTCTCTCCAGATCCAGACAGGTCACAGGAGGCACAGCTCGTGGTCTCATCTAACACAAAAGTCTCAGTGGTAGCTTAGAAGCACATGAAGGAAGATGGTTCATCACCAGGCACGGGGATATGATGCAATTCAGCTGCGGATGCTAAAATTTCCCACAGGTCTGGAAAGCAACTGGATGAACTCATTGAAGAAAAATTGTTTGGGGCTGTTAAATCCCCAAACTACACCTCTGTCTCAGGAAATGTCTAAGCTGCAAATCCTTGGAGGTTGGAAGGGTATTCTGTGAAAGTATCACTGCCTGTGGCTGGCTGGACTTGAGCAAAAGTTACTCATCATTTCTGAGAATAAAACAACCAGAAAGCATTCAATAAAGTGATGGGGCAGGAGTGAGAAATGAGAATAATGTGGTGTGTGAGTGGATTATCTTTGCTCCTTGTTGAAGTTCTCCTGTAAGCACCTGTAACTGGCACAAGGAACTGGGCTGGGGATGGATTAACTTCGTCTGGCCGATCCCACGACTTTATCACTGCGTCTTTTGATTTTCATCATTTCTCAGGGACATATTTTCAAATCATCTAGTGAAAGTTTCAAGCTCAAAAGCAAGATAATCTAGTTTGGGCTTGATACTGAATCTGGTAAATATGTCCTGGTTTGGAGAACAGAAAATGCTGTGATGGGTGGAGCTTCGCAGATAATTCTGAAACTCACCAAAACCTGAAGCAAACCCACACCAGTGGATTGGTTGTGATTCCCAGAAAGAAGAGCCAAATCCAGCACCACTCATGACATGGGGAGGGTTTGTGGGTCTGTTCCCTTCCACAGTGACTGGTGGGAGGGAGGGATCCTTGCAGGTGCAGTGAAAGAACATCACCTAGCAGGGGCACGAGCCAACACCTCTCACCTGCACACAGGGACAGGGAGTCACTGAGATCACCCAGCAGCTCCAAACACTGATGTTCTGAGGGCAGTGGCATGGAACAGCTGCTATACATTGCCCATATTGTATCACTTCAGCATAATTCATTCATTAATGTCAGAGCAATTGGCAGTGTAAATAGGAGCAGGCAGGGGTCAGCAGCCATTCACCCTGCAAGCTAAAAGGAAATGTTCCCCCTTTAGTTTTCTGGCAGTTTCTTAGAGCAGATTGAGAGCTCTGGGTTTCACCTCATGTGTCAAGGACTATTATTTGGGACACATGAGATATGAAAAAAAAAATCCATGGTTCTCATTTGCTACTATGGGAACAGTGATCAAAACTTTGAAAACCAGGCAATGCAGGCAAAGGGCTGCAAGGTTATTTCTGACACAAATAGCTGAAGAGATAAATACAAATGAGAAATGACTGAAATAGGAGAAGCAGGAGTCCTAGGAAATAATAAGTGAGCCTAAGACCTCGTGTGGGAGGAAAAGGTCATTTCAGAGAAGTTTTGCCCTAGTGGTTTCAAAAGTGGGCAGCAAAAAGATACTGCCTGAACTGCTGTCTCCAGCTGATGGTGAGGACTGGAAAGGCTCAGAGGGATGTACAGTGTGACAGGGTCTGTGAAAGAATTGAGGTTAGAAAGTGACCTGGGCTGGCTCAGCTGAGCTGATAGCAAAAATTACCTACAGAGCTCACAGAGTGGAGTCAAGACTGTTGCTGTTTTTAGCAAGTTTCAGTTATTGCTCTTTTCATTGATGACTGTGACGGGAGGAAATATTGGCCAGGAAGTGTTTCTTCTGCACCAATTAAATGTGGTTAAAAACAGAGGGAGAAATACAAAGCTCCAATGTTAGCAAGAGTTGATATATGAGGATTAGTGGGAGAGCTACTTCAGGGGACAACTGTGTCTCTATACAGTTCAATTCTTCAAGGGATTTAACAAAATGGTAGAAAAATGCAGAAAGTAGAAAGAAAAGAAACAGAAATTTCAACAGAAAAAAAAAAAAAAGCTAGCTGTGAAATTCCTTTGAAATCTTCCCTTTAAAGATTTTAAAGAGACTGGACATACAAAGTGAGCTGTAAAGTTCTGGCAAGAATCAGAAAAGAAAAAAAATTCTCTCGAGAACGGGAAAATCTTAACAAGAAGGTCTTATTTTACTGTGGTTTTTTTATAATGAGTTGCTGCAGGTGAGAGCTTTGCAGAAGCCAGAGCTCAGGCCTGGGAGGAGCACGTTGGAGGTTTCCAGCTGGGATGAAGGATGCCACGGCAGAGGAAATGGCCCCTGAGGCTGCCCTTGCTGTGTCCTGCTTACCTGGGGTAACCCCACAAAAAAGGATGGAACCACTCACTGATCTACAGCTGAGGTGCAAGAACTGGATCAAATGCACCCAGCAGGATTAAAACACGGCTGTTAGAGCTGGCTGGGATCTCTCCAACATAAAGTTTTGTCAGGATGAGTAGATTGAAGCAGGAACTCGATGCCTGCAAGGACTGCATTGGCAAAGCAGCGCTGTGACGGCTCTTCCCATCCTGAAGGTGTTCTGGGATCGGGCAGACAGCAAGCAAGAGGGGTCCCTGTCACCTCAACAAAAAGCCATTGGCAACAGTTCCTGGAAGGGAAAATCCATCTGGGCTTTTAAAAACACCAAAAATACCACACCTGGTTCATAAATTCCCTGAGTCTGGAATACCCAGCAGCTGGGAGAACACTTGAAGTGGACACTTGCCCTCTTGCTGCGGCCAAGGGTGCCCAGGGCCCAAGGCAGCACAGCTTTGCCCTTCCACACTTGCCAAGGAGGTGGCACTGGCTCAATCTTCCCCATCTGAAGCCCTATCTCAGATCTGCAAGGCCAAGTGAGAGCTAAAGCCAGAAAACCCCCTTGATAGTGAGAACATAAAGCCAGTTTGGAGCAAATAGCAAAGCAATCGAATTTTGATGATGAAAGATTTTGTTCACATTTTCTGTATATGTCACACAGACAGTGCAGTAGCCCAAGAGGGCTCTCACGTTGGATCACTGGTTTAAATCTGTCATTTGTAGCACAATAAAGTGAATTGTCAGACATATTTCTGTCCACAGTAGCAAAACAGCAATTAATCCATGCCCATAAATACAGGGGGGGAAATGCTAATACTGCAGTAAATCAAGCAGCTTCCCTCTCTAACATATTTTGCTTTTCATAAATGAGACCTGAATTCTCAATGTCTCTCTGCTAATGGGAAAATTCTTAAAACCTAATTAAAAAGTCTCTATTCAATGGGCTGTGGAGAATTTATAGCAGTGAAACTGCCTGTATCAGACAGATATGCTACTGATAGTCCTGTGGGAGCCAGTGATGAAGGGAGTGCAAATAGGAATGGAGACGAAAAGGAACTAGGAGAGAAAAAAGGAGTGGGCAGCAGGCTGGGCATTGTTTCAGACAGCTGTGGTGGTGTGCAGGGAGGCTGGGGAAGGGACGGGGCTGGGGACATCCTGGTGCCAGCCCTAAAAAAGTGCTGGTGAGATCCAGTGACTGTGGTAAAAGCCACTGGGGCTTCTGGAAGGGCAACAGCAACAACGTCTGTGAGTAAAAACATGTGTGCTGAGAGCAGGATCTGCCACTGATGAACTTCATGCAAACCTGATGGATTCAGGGGGAGTTCACAGCATTTCCCGTTTCACCAGCCACAGGACAAACATTGCTTTGCTCCCAAAGTAAAACCAGTTTGCCCAAAGCTGGAACAGGCTCTTACCCAGCATTACAGGCATGTTCATGCCAGGCAGGTAAACAAAGGAGAGCAGCCCAGCTCTCTCACCTGCCCTGCCCCCCAAAAATGCTTAATTGGTGGCAAATGTCCCCCTCCTGCACCTTTAGAGCATTGTATTAAATCCTGAGCTGGTCACCAGTGCAGAGCACAGGCACACAGCACTTTGCAGCCAAGGATCTCTCACTGGGGATATTCCAGAGCCATCTGGACACAATCCTGTGCCCTGTGCTCTGGGATGCCCCTGCTTGAGCAGGGAGGTGGCACCAGATGAGCCACTGGTCTCTTCCAGCCTGACCCATCCTGTGAAGGGCTTTGCAGGGGCAGCACCCACTGCTGACAGGAGGCCAGTGGGGTTAAATTGCTTATAAACCAAACTGTGAGTTTCTGGTTGTTGGAGCCCAGTGTTCCTCTGTTCTACAAATGCTGTTTCTGGGTTTTAGTCCCAGCCTGGTTGGACTTTGTTTGGAGTGGTTCAAAACCTCTTTATTCACCTCCTTGATAACAAAGGAGAGGTTTGGAAATGTGGAGAACATGAGGCCCCTGTAAAAAAAGGGGACTGATTTCTGAAGAACCCAGGCACCCTTCCCTGCCTGCCAAATGTCCTCCTCATTAGGCAATAGGAGCAGCCACTTTCACCTAATGCCCATTTAATTGTTTGCATTAAGAAGGGCCACCTGCAAGGGGAGAAGCTGAGAGAGGAATTATGTGAGTCAGAATGAAGCCTTGGAAGTTGGGAGCCCCAGCCAGCTGCTCTCACCTGGAGGCTTCAGGACTGGGGCTCTTCCCCTCATTCTCTCCTCTAACCTGGACTGGAAGTAAATCTCTGGCTCAGTCCCTTTGCCCCTTTAAGATATTTTTACTTAGTGAAATTGCGTTAGCAGTGAGAAAAAAGTCCTGCCAATAATCTAATTTAAATTATTTGTTGCCACCTCTACCAGCCCTGCTGTTTGTGCTGGGATCTATTCAGAGTAGCTGTTATTTAGTAAATGCTTTGTTTGCTATTCCTAAGAGTAGTTTTATACAAACTTTGATTAGACTGTTCCCTACCAGTTATGGGAGTGAACACACTGGTCAGGAATTTTCAGTCAGAGGTTTTCTTCCCATGCTGGAACTAAACTTGGCCATTGTAACTGCATGAGGTAACGAAATGATCGCTGCAGCAAGGCCTAATTTGGTTAATTTTTCGGTATTACATTGGTCTCAGAGATTTGCAATGTTCAAATGATCCCTAATCCCGGCCTTTGGGAAACACAGACCTGCAGAGGGTATGAAATGATGAGATACCTTCAGCTGAAATGCTCCTGAAAAATAGCTCTCAAACAGATTTCAGGTGAGAGCACAGCTGGGAAGTTCTTTAAAGGGCAGCCTTGGCAAGGAGGCCTTCGCCCTTTTTGAAGAATCCTGTCTGGACATGGAAAAGTGAAATTCATTTGTTTTAGATGTCTCCAGGGTCAGGGCTTCAGCCTGGCATGAACATCTGGCTCCCATTCACATTCAGTGGGTCATCCTAGTGCCAGCAGGACTTTCTGGGACTTTCCTGACCTCGTTCACTTCACCTTTTAACAAAAAGAAAGAAAACAAGTTCACTTGTGTCCTTGGAGAGACCAATTCCTGTGCCGTGGTGGCAGCACAATGGGTGAATGGGGACAGGATGAGGATAAATGGCTTTGTGTGCTCTGTCATCTTTATGTTCTTCTAGGATATAAAAATGTAAGTCATCTGTCTGTGGGACTGATGGGGAGAAAACAAACCCTTAAATATTCTCTCTCTCTCTTCCTCTCTTTCTTTCCTCCTTTTAGTTGGTTAAATCAAAGAAGCTTTGTGCATAGAGACCTCTATAAAGCAGATGTGCTTTAAGTTCTGTGCTTCACAAATGTTTGGGCCATTCCTGTCTTGAATTCATCCCTCTCTCATGGCACAGCTCGAAGGAGGGTAAGATTCAGGAGAAAGAAATAATTTTCTCCTAGCATCCTTTTACCTTTTTAGACATTTTAAAATAAAAAAAATGCTCATGCCAGAGTGAATATTTGCTTTGACAGCTTCAGGTTCCTGCTTGCACTGCAGGTTACCCCTCTGACTACAAGTCACCTGAATCTCAGTGTGGGCCACTGATGGCTTCAGGTGGCTTGATGTGACTCTACATGGTCACCAGGGAAAACAGCCCAGCAGAAGCCCCGTCCTGATGTTCCTGCCTTGTTCCTGCTTGGGCTGGTGGATTTCAGTCTGATTCCAGGGAAATGCAACAGCAAGCCCAGATTGAGGTGGCCAGTCCCCTTTTCACCTGCCTTCACACCCCAGGAGGCAGCAGGGCTCTCTTGAGCCCCTCTGTTCGTGCTGGGTCAGTGCTTGCTCCTGCAGGAACAAGGCTGGAATTGCTGGATCAGCCTCTGTCCCTGGTTTTGGGAGCCAGCCTTTCACTCCAAGCTCTTGCCTACCTCATTTTCCTCACAGGACAGAATCAGCAATCCCTCTTCTCAGGAAAGCAGCAGGATGAAAGCATATTTCTGCTTCTCCCCCTTGCCATCCAGCTAAACTTAGAAAGTGTCTTTCCTCTCTGGTCCTCCATAACAAGCATCCTGGACCTAAAAGTTAACAAAACTGGTTTTGAAATCACAAATTAATTAGGCTGGAAAAGACCTCTGAGATCATGGAGTCCAAAAAATTCTCTTCCACATGCTGTGGGGTGTGGTTAATTATTCAGAGTTGAAGTCATGGGAGTAAAACCCGTCTGAAATGCAAGATCCCTGCAGGAGACGGGGAGGGATGAAGTCACAGCCCAGCACTTTTTGCCCCACTTTCCCTGAAACCACAAGTGTCCAGGGATAAAGCAGCAGGAGTTCAGCTTTAACTGGGCCACAGGGAGGGCAGAAGCTGCACCAACCATGGCTGGACCCTGCCTGTCCCTGGATCTGGGGCCATCTCTGACCTGAAGGAGCTGCACCTCTGGAGCCAGTCCTGAGGGCTGCATGGGAAAGGCAGAAAATTGCAAACTCCGTGTTTTCCTCCAGCTTTTCTCTTCTTCAGCAATACTGGGACAGGAAATACAAAAGGATTAATTACTGGAGATAGCAGTCTTTATTTTTTCTTCACAGACTGAGCACGTTTGGGGATGCCCAAGTCCCTGAGTGCTCTCCCTCAGGGCTCAGTCTGGTTGTCTGCACCCTTAGTCCCAGCTGCAATAGCCCATGGCATCTGCAGCACTCCTGGGAGCTGGGCAGCACCACACAGGACATTTGGAATTTGCTTTGAGGCACTGCACATCCCTGTGTGAGCATCCCAATCCATCCCTCAGCCTCTCTTCCCTGTCATGGTTCCTGTGCACAGGTGGTCTAATGCTGCTTGTTTGAGAGATTCCCATAATCGAGGGGTTCTGAGGGGTCCTGTTTCCCCCTTCCCCTCCCTCTCTCCACCAGCAGCTGAGCACATCCATGCCTGATCTTGCTGCAGGAGAAAGGAATCAATTGTTTCTGGTTGATTTGTGTACTTAATGACCTCAAGATAGAGTTGTTTTCCTCTGGCTTGGGCCAGCACCAGGATTATCCTGGGCTCCTCCTAGCCCTTGTTCTTGCTCCCCAGTCGAGCTGAGAGCAGGAGATCTCTGCTATCAGCACACAGTGGCATTCCCAAGTGCCTCCTGCCATGCCACAGCCCTGGAAGATCAGACACCACAGGCCGGTCCCTGGCAGGACCTGACGGCTGCGTGTCACAGGCTCATAGATTGGTTTGGGTTGGAAAGGACCTTAAAGATCATCCAGCTCTGACCCCCTGCCATGTCACAGGGTCCTGCTGTCAGCTTCTCCTTGGTCCCTCTATTCATGTCAGGGCCACCCCTGCCCTTGCTGGCACTGATGGGTAGCCAGCCATGCATCAAAAATAGCCATGAACTCAGGGCTGCACTGCCTTCCACTATTAATAGGCCTGCCACAGGTCAATCCTCTAAGCAAGGGGCTGCTTAGTGAAGTAGGTTATGGTCCTGGCCTGCTGTCAGAAGCAGAATATGTTAATCTTCACCCTTTATTGTGAAGCTGTTTATTGTGGGGTTTTTCCTACTCGTATCAGTCCCTGGCCCCTCTCTGTGCCTGCAGCAAAAACGTTGCTGTGCAGGCTGCTGTGCCCCTGGACATCACCCTGAGGAGCCTCCGAGGGGGTGGCACTGCCCTTCCCTGTGGAAACAGAGTGCTGGCAGCGCTGGAAGCTGCAAACATCAGCTATTCAGAGGTGTAAACACAGGGGATGACCTCGCTGTGGTATGAGAGTGATGCCATGGGCAGTGCCATGGTCCGTGTGACAAGGGATGGTCCGTGTGACAACCAAAGGGCTCGAGCAAAACCCCTCAGCTCCAGTGGGGCAGAGAGGATGGGTTTGGCCAGCAGGGTGGCTGCCTTCAGCCTGCTCCAAGGTTAGACCAGGCCTTTTCCCTCCATCCCCTGGGAATGCTGTGCCACAGCCACCACATTGAGGATGCCCCAGGGGCCAGAGGTGCAGCCAGAAGGTCTGAGGCATCACAGCTTGTCCCACCCTGGCTGGGCACAAACACCCCCAGCACAAATCCTTTTGTCCTATTTTATCCCTTTTATCCACAGAGTATTGCCCAAACAACACCTGAGAGGCTCTGACTGACCCTGTGCCTCTCCTACTCCTCCTTTTCCAGGGCAGTTACAGGAACCTCCATAAGGAACCTTTCTGAGCTGTGTACAGCAAGGATTATACAGGGTGATGCCACAGAAACTGATTTAAATAAATCTTACCCTATTAGCAGATTAACTAAATATTTAGAAAATCTCTTTTCCCTTCTGAATATTGGCTTATTTTTTGAGTTCATTTATCTAGGAGAATGAAAATAGATTTGGTCTTTTGTAACACAGTCCTTGAGATATGTTCTCAACATCACTTTATTTTTCCTGATGTCACAAACACAACAGAGTGAGAGGCACCCATAAAAAAATCTGAAAGCAGCAACACAGCTTTGCTCCCTGATTCTCTGCTGGTAGAATGCGGCTGCTTCCTCTGAGCTGCTGAATGGTTTAAGTCCAAAATTAAACCAACTTTTCACCAACTCAAGAAAGAAAGAAGGAAGCTGCAATAATTCCTGATCTGATTCAGAAAAAAAAATGTTATTTTTGAACTGCTCGAAAAGCAGCACTGCTGGGAAAGCAGATCTGTGTGTGACTGTGCTACCACAGCTGGGAGAAACACAAATCACTGGTGTCCCAACTTTCACCCTCCCTCCTTTTTACAGGAACAATTCTGAAAGTGTCTTCATTTGTTGTGTCCATCGTGTCCATCATGACCCTGTACTACATTTTACCTCTGCACATAACTTTACCTCTGCACATAACTTTACAGCTATAACCATAGTATTCACTTAATGTTTAGTATTTCTTGATAGTGAAGCAAGCTCCCTGTGAAGTGTTATGTAGCAGCCCAGGCTAATTTCAGGTGCTGGATTTTACAGTTCCTGGTTGCTGATAGAGAAACTCCTGAGCTTTGTCTCTGGGTCGTTGCTGCCTCACAGCCAGGGAGGTGGTGAGGACTCAGGATAATGTCCATCTGCAGGCTTTGGGCAGGAAGTGTATCCAAAGGAAGCAGTCCCTTTTGAGGCTTTTATTTTACATTGGTTGTGTTTATTCAAATACACTTTGAATAAAGCGTAATTTTTTGTGTGTTTATTCAAACATACTGATTTATACTGTGGAGCTTTTTTACTGTTTTAGGTTTTTTAGTCTTTTTTTATTAACACATTTTTAGCACATTTAAAACAGGCTGGTGGCTGATGCTGGGCAAAGGAAAGTTCAGCCATCAAGCTGGGCATTCTCACCAGCCTGGCCCTTGTTTATCACTGAGTGTGTGTTCTGCCAGTTGCTAAATAAGTTATCTTCAACACGGTGAATCACCAAATCAATGCTTTTATATGTGTGTGCAGCAATATTTTCTATTTAGTTCTTAAATTATGCAAACAGTGCTCAGTCCAAGGGACAAAATGAACAGGGGCTGCAAGTGCTGGGGGAAAAAGGAAAAAATGGGATTTTTTCTTTAGTGAGGCAAATAGGTGCAGGCCCAAATAAGAAAGGATTTGCAGAGGGGCTTGTTATTATTCCTCCTTCCTTTTATCAGTGTTTGGTGGGTTTGGTACCTGTGCTTCCAGGTAAAAGGCAGAGCAGTGGTGCAGTCCCTCCACTCCAGGCTCTCCCTGCCTTGCTGGATAATGTGCACAGGTTGTAGCACTGGGGAAGTTGGGATTGTGAGTCTGGTGGAGCTGCACTTCTTCCTGCTGCAAAAAAACATCATTGGCAAAAAAAAGTCTGGAAGAAGCCCCGTTCCCGTGTGTGCCTGTGGTTTCTGGTACTTCCCAGGAACTTCCACAGGGCCTACAGAGAGGTCATTAAATGTTACACTCATTGCAGTAATTGCTATCCATGGGGACTGATAAAGGCTCGGTCAACATTGCAGAGCTGGTGACGTCAGTGGGGTAAAAAAGGTGACACTGCTGCCTGCCAAGCATTGGGGTGGAGGGGTTACCCCAGGCAGGCACCAGCTGGGTGCAGGCAGCTTTTGGGAATGGGCAGCCTTTGGGAACAGGCAGCTTTTGGGAAAAGGCAGCTTTTGGGAACAGGCAGCCCTTGGGAACGGGCAGCCTTTGGGAATGGCAGCCCTTGGGAGCAGACAGCCTTTGGAAATAGCAGCCCTTTGGGAACGGGCAGCCTTTGGGAACAGGCAGCCTTTGGGAATAGGCAGCCTTTGGGAACAGGCAGCCCTTGGGAATGGTAGCCCTTGGGAGCAGACAGCTTTTGGGAACAGGCAGCCTTTGGAAATAGCAGCCCTTTGGGAAAAGGCAGCCTTTGGGAACGGGCAGCCTTTG